>JAMPIV010009635.1:2500-292234 GCA_024509875.1 Oreohelix idahoensis
GCACATTTTCGTGTATGTCTGTGGGTAGTATAGATGTAAAAGACTTTCGCATTCCAGCAACTGTAACCTCGATCGCACAGCAAATGACAGTATTTTATCACTTAATATAACATTATATAGAAAACTAGATGACAATGAATGGTTTACACATTTCATTTTGCGCACTATTCTTCCTTGTGACGATTTACTTTTTAGTTCACTTAGAATTTGGTTTAATTTATGTGATTTAAATCCAGAACAAAAAGCGTTTGTGGACTTGTATGTTAGACTCCCATCTTCATCTACGTCTACAGTGTAATGGCCACTGGCATCCACTTTCACACTCACTCCTTCACGCGCACATTCTTCATTCAGTTCTACCCAAAATGATCTTGGCCAATTCACCTTCGATCTTTTAGCTAGATGGTTTGTTTCGTTTAACTCGTAGCTGCAAAGTTATTCCTATCTTCACCTACTTGGTCTATTTTACGTTTTTTCATATGTCTATCTAACGAGTTTATTGCTGCAGTTTTTACAAGATTATCATCACAATTGAGCATACTGATAAGGAATGAAATATGTCGAGAGTGGTATAATATGAAGGGGTTTGGTATGCCAAGTCCACCCTTCGACCTGGGACAGAAGAAATAGCTCCTTGTGGATGATTCATTTAGGACTAACCATGTTCTAACGTGTTGTACAATTTCATCTTCAATTTCTTTAAGTTGTTTTTCTGTAAAGTGTATGTTAGAAAAATAAAACATGAGAGGACCGAAACACATCGGGTTAATTAATGAGATCTTTGCTGATGTTGGTAGTGGGGCACAGCTTAATTTGGTTAAATTTGACCTAAATTCTAATATAAGGCTGCTTGCTTGAAACTGGTCCGATGTATTATCAATTGTAATGTCATGTCCTAGGTATCTGTAGGAACGCCCTCGATCAGAAAGAGGGGATTTACATGACCTTGGATATTAATGTCCGCCTTACGAGTTTTGACCCAATTGTTTCCGCTTCGCTGACCGCTGAACACTGCACACTTTTGTGGCTTAACCTCCATCCCGCTGGTCTCCATAAATGCTGTTGTCTTCTGTACATACCATTATTGTACATACATGTTGGTACAAAGAGACTTACGTACATCCACATACCCTTGACATACATACGGCACGTGATGTGTTTGATACAACCTTACATCAATCATACATACATTTATCGATACCTTACATCAAATACAATAACACTCCATGGGCACCCCTGAATAATACCTTTCTTACATCAATCCGGTACATACATACATACTAGCATTTTTACATACATACATACAGGAGCCACTGTACATATCTTTGGTGATGTTACAAAGACGTACAGGGTAGCCTGACATTCGCTTAGCTACATTATCATACATAATACATCATGGTACAATGCATGCCAAATACATACATACATACATCATAAAGCATACATACATACATACATACATACATACATACATACATACATACATACATACATACATACATACATACATACATACATACATACATACATACATACATACATACATACATACATACATACATACATACATACATACATACATACATACATACATACATACATACATACATACATACATACATACATACATACATACATACATACATACATACATACATACATACATACATACATACATACATACATACATACATACATACATACATACATACATACATACATACATACATACATACATACATACATACATACATATCAGAATCTTTATTCTCCATAAAATACATTAATATGTACAGACATGATATAATAGATACAACATGGCATATAGGAGAATCATTAGAATTTACATAAAGTGTTGAAGACGTCTCAAGTAGTTATATGTGGGTGTTTTTACATCGAACCTTTGTGTTACACATACATAAAAAATTTTTAAGCTTTCTAAAAGACATTGGCATATAATGATATGATATAACCTGCCAAATATGAGAATTATTGAAATTTACAAAATGTGTGTGGAATACCATTCAAGTAGAGCAATATGGTTGTTTTTACATGGGTGTTTTATCAGAATTTTTGTTTGCCATAAAAAACTTTGACAACTAGTAGAGTGAGATATTAAATATAGCATCAAATACAATTGTCGTTTGGTATAGTAGACAGAGCACAATTGAGATTAGATGGTGGGGAAAACATCCCAGCAATCTAAAATGGGTGTTTTTTACATCGAAGTTTCCATATTCTGTAAGAACCTATAATTGCACTAATACTGACATATTTACATAAAACCTTTGCTTCAAATTTCCGCAACCCTAGCGACATTAATCCACTCACACACACTTTGCATGCACATGACCCAAACTACCAATTATCAGTACGATTACATGCGTACGATAGCCTAGTTCGTTAATTTCTGCAGTCAATGGATAGTACTTATCAAATTTATGTTGGTAACATTTATCTAAATGGGCGTCATATGGTATTGCTGCCTCTACTATAAAAGCTGTTTTGTTCTGTCGATTGATTATCGTTAAATCAGGTTTTACGGCATGTGTCTTAAATGAGGTGTTACTGCTGCCGAAAAGTGATGGTTTAACTATTATCTCTTTATTTATTGTTATGTCACTCTTATTATTGTATGAGGATTTCAGTTTCTCATAAATAATGTCTACAGCTCTATTGTGCCTTTGTTGGTATAATGTTTGAAATTTGGTACATCCATTCAATAAATGTGACACTGTTTCGTATGGGTGGTTACATATTTTGCACATTTTCGTGTATGTCTGTGGGTAGTATAGATGTAAAAGACTTTCGCATTCCAGCAACTGTAACCTCGATCTCACAGCAAATGAAAGTATTTTATCACTTAATTTAACATTAGATAGAAAACTAGATGACAATGAATGGTTTACACATTTCATTTCGCGCACTATTCTCCCTTGTGATGATTTACTTTTTAGTTCACTTAGAATTAGGTTAAGTTTATGTGATTTAAATCCAGAATAAAAAGCATTTGCTGACTTGTATGTTAGACTCACATCTTCATCTACATATAAATGTACAGTGTAATGGCCACTGTCATCCACTTTCACACTCACTCCTTCACGCGCGCATTCTTCATTCAGTTCTACCCAAAATGATTTTGGCCAATTCACCTTCGATCTTTTAGCTAGATGGTTTGTTTCATTTAACTCGTAACTTGCAAAGTTATTCCTATCATCATCTACTTGGTCTATTTTACGTTTTTTCATATGTCTATCTAACGAATTTATCGCTGCAGTTTTTACAAGTCTATCATCACAATTGAGCATACTGACAAGGAATGAAATATGTCGAGAGTGGTATAATATGAAGGGGTTTGGTATACCAAGGCCACCCATCGACCTGGGACAAAAGAAATAACTCCTTGTGGATGATTCATTTAGCGCTAGCCATGTTCTAACGTGGTGTACAATTTCATCTTCAATTTCTTTAAGTTGTTTTTCTGTGAAGTGTATGTTAGAAAAATAAAACATGAGAGGACCGAAACACATCGGGTTAATTAATGAGATCTTTGCTGATGTTGGTAGTGGGGCACAGCTTAATTTGGTAAAATTTGATCTAAATTCTAATATAAGGCTGCTTGAAATACATACATACATACATACATACATACATACATACATACACACACACATACATACATACACACATACATACATACATACATACATACATACATACACACACACACACATACATACATACATACATACATACACACACATACATACATACATACATACATACATACATACATACATTTTTTGGAGACCATGGTGACAGTAGATGAGACTTGTGTACACCGTTATGACCCTGAATCTAAAATTGCCAGCATGCAATGGAAAACCCCGGGCTCCCCAACACCTGTCAAGCCGAGGGCGCAGAAATCTGCAGGAAAAGTGATGCTGACTGTTTTTTGGGACGGCAAAGGTGTTCTTTTGAAAGATTATCTGCCTCGTGGCAACACAGTTAATGGACAGTACTGTGCAGATCTTCTCACAAAACTAAGAAAGGTTGTGACCAGGAAACGAGGGATAACTCGCACTCAAAAATCTTCCTTTGCTTCAAGACAACGCGTCCTCTCACAAAGCACGGCTTGTGCAGCTAGCAGCCAACGATTTGAATATTGAAATTCTTCCACACCTACCATATTCTCTAGATTTGGCTCCATCAGACTTTTTTCTATTCCCAAATCTTAAAAAACAGCTAAAAGGAAATCATTTTGTCAGCGATGAAGAGGTTATACTGGCATGTGATGAGTGGTTTAGTTTGAAAAATAGGGTGTTCTACTCCCAAGGTCTTTTCAAGGTCAAGCAGAGATGGCAGAAGTGTGTCAATTCAGACGGTGGCTATATTGAAAAGGAATAAACACTATACAAAATTTCAGCTCTCTGTGACATGTCCTTCATGGTCAGGCCCAAAACTTATGTCAATCCCCTTATATATATATATATCGTTTTTCTCAGGAGCTGTTTATTCAAAAAAGCATGAAATTTATACACAATATACATGGATATGTCGTGTAAACATTGGTGTTATTCAACATAATCCCCATCAACTTGTACGGCTTTATGCCAGCGCGAAACAAGTGCATGTATTCCTAGCCGGTACCAGATTTTGTCTTGATCATGTAGCCATTTCTTCGCTGCATGAATCACTCCTTCATCATCTTCAAACCTTGTCCCACGGAGTGCATCTTTAAGTGGACCAAATAGATGCAATCAGAGGGTGCCAAATCGGGACTATAGGGTGGATGGGTTAGTACAGTCCAACCCAATTTGGTGATTGCTTCCCGTGTTGCCAGACTTGTGTGAGGTCGCGCATTGTCGTGAAGGAGAAGCAGGTCTGCTGGATTCTTGTGCGGCCGAACTCTGCGAAAACGTTGATTGAGTTTTTTCAGTGTCTTAATGTAAGCTTGCGAATTGATTGTCTCTCCTCTTGGCATAACGTCCACAAGAATCACACCTTCAATGTCCCAAAAGACAGTGATCATGACCTTTCCAGCTGAAGGAATTGTCTTGAATTTCTTTCTTCGTGGTGATTGCGGATGATGCCACTCCATTGACTGTCTTTTTGTCTCAGGTTCAAAATGATGTGCCCAGGTTTCGTCACCTGTAACGATCTTAGCTAAAAATTTCTCTCCATCAGCATTGAAACGCTCCAACAATTCAGAAGAAATTGCTTTCCATTGCAATCGGTGGTCATTTGTGAGACTTCGAGGAACCCATCTTACGCAAACCTTAGAAAATCCGAGAGTTTTTATAACTGCATTTGCACTACCAATGCTGACTGACAGCTGTAAGGCCAATTGTTGAGTAGTGATTCCGCCTATCAGTAAGAATAATGCCCTCAGCGCATTTCAACATTTCTGCGTTGGTGGCTGTGGCAGGACGTCCACAGCGCGGCCGATCAAGCAGCTCCGTATCTCCACTTCCTGATTCTTTGATTCTCTGAACCCAGCGACTGACTGTACTCCTGTCGACTGCAAAACTTCCATACACATCATATAGACGCTTGTGAATGTTCACAACAGTTTCCTTCTCTGCAACGAGAAATTCTATCACAATTCGCTGCTTACAACGCAAGTTGCTAACACGCTCCATTTCAACGGTTTAGGGCAACCGTATTATTTGGCCGGTTGCAATGCAATTTGGTGCACACAATTGGCACATGCCATATTTGAAGTGTGCAAAATTTCATGCTTCTATCTTTATTATTAGTTGAGAAAAACGATGTGGTGCATTACTTTCTGAACGCCCCTCGTATATATATTGTAACGGTATTGCCTCCCCTGCTTTGCAGTAGTGGTCCAACAGTGGCCAAAACTCAAGAGTATCTAATATGGGTTCAAAGGTGTCTACCTTCGCACAAGATGACTCTTGGCAGAGTTGTAGATAGAAGGGTAATGATGCTTCTATCTGAAGGGAGTTTTCACAAGATATTCAGAAAAGCGAAAACAATGCTGCATTGGCTGAGCACGTTAATTCTATGATCTGCCGACAACTTTTGTGAAGGATTAAGCAATTATTAGTTTCAGCTCGTTAAGCCCCCACCTCTGATTTACTCAGTGGAATTCTTATTATTCTGGTATAGCTCTGTTTAGAGTGTGTTTAGTAAATTGACTGAGACAAACATGCAGTACATTTAAAATGATTAAATCGAAGTTAAATTTGTATATTAACAAATAACAGATTTAATAATCATTTAGTTTTAACAAGGGTTAAAATAATTGAATAGTTTAAAAGAAAATGTTCATCATTGAATGATAGGGGGGTTTTATGAAAAAAGTTCACTTTGGCAGCTTTTAGATTTCACTTAGCTGGAAATAGTAGTTTCTGCTCCCGCTGATGGGTTCTGTGCAGATAGGTCACTGGAGTTCTCACGTCTCTGGTTAAGCTTAAAGGTGCAGCACGTTTCTAGTATAATCAAGAAGTAACTGCTAAGTTGGTCCCGCGTTTCTACTTCAGTCCACTTCTACCCTCACTTTGTTCCAGAGATTAGTACCCTCACTGGTACCACCAACAACTATGGTAAAAGAATATAAATGAAACGCTCTCCTGAGTATTGCGTTTCCCGACACATACTTATGTGTCCCCTTTCTCCTATTCTACCATCCCACCTATCTCAGAATTACCCTCGATGAGAATTAAACTTAATCCCTCGAGAGAAACTTTCTTTACATTTAAATTGAATAGCTTTATATTGATTTTACATTTAAATTAAAAGGTTAATAGTACAGATAGAATATTTTTACATTTACATCTCCACTGTTTGAAAAGTGTTCACAATATAAACTGAATCTGTTTTCATTTACATTTACACTGATTGAAAAGTTTGAAACTTTCATTAACTTTAAAGTGAATATGTTTACACTGGTTTGAAACTGTAAGTATTATACTTAGAATGTACATCATTTCTTTCATCTTTCCCTCCCTGCTCCAAATGGAACTTGGGATTACATTTTACTTTTAGTTCTCTTTAAGAAACTAGCAATAACGCAATCACCAGCCCGTGCAGTGGTGGTTCATGAAATCGTCATTCTATAAGCTGAGGTTGCCAGCCTCAAATGACTGGGGCATCAACTAGCGATTTTCACACATTAATATTCACATGGTAATATATGCATATTCGTTCACACGTCAGTAATGAAAAATATAGAATGTAAAGTGACAACTTACGCCAATCCTGGCTCACAGACTTTTTGCTCAGATGAATGAAGTTAAGGCACTTAATTAGGCCACTTATACGTGTACTGGGGTCGTTACTTTTTATAAGATAATTCCCTCTATGACTCCGTGTGATTCAGTTTCCTCAGTCTTCCTTATTAAAATGGGTTTCCTGTTCTATGTAAGTCCTTCAAGATTGTTCCACAAAGTCCGGCCTGATAAATGGAAATTCTGAATTCTAACTTCTGGCAAGTCTAGTTGTGTCTTGGCAAGCGTGAATCTCACAGTGTCTTAACACTGAAGCGTGTCAGGTTATATTCCTGTCGCACCCCCGGATCTGTTTGTTATGGAGCTACTCAAAAGCTCTAATCATTTTCATACATGCGTGTTGGGGTGGGGGGGGGGGGGGCAATTTTAAAATATTCCTGACATGGAAAAATTTTGAACGTAATGCAGGGGTCACCTCTCCCATATGTGGCATGAAAATATCCGATCCCTGTGTACAAACTCACCAACGTGTCAGTATACTCATACTACAACGTTTTTCATTTGTAACAAGTAATCTTGTCATAACAAGTCGGACAGTAAGCACTTATGTCATACGTTTCCGCCGCGTGTATGTCTGTAATCTGCGCTTAATCTTAGCACAGCTTTGCCGCGCCCTTGCAACTGTGTATGGAAAGGACGGGTAACAAACAGACGTGATGACTTATCTCTGAGAGGGGTGTAAGAATGAAAATACCAAATATCTGCTACACATAGCAGAGAAAAAAAGAATGCGACAATTGAAAGCACGCAATAAAAATCTGTACAAAAATGTAACTGATACAGCCGTAGTGAAACAGAGATCGAGAAGGGTTGCCCCATTCTGTTTTATATATATATATATATATATATATATATATATATATATATATATATATATATATATATATATATATGTATATATATATATATACGGTTTCAGTTAAACTGAAGATGTATATCTATGATTTTCAATCTATTTATTACTTCATTATTATCCTTTGCGTTCCTTTCGCAGCATGTAGGTGGAGCCAACAGTGTAGCTGGTGCCTTGAAGGAAGCCCGCACCAACTACTCACATGCTCTTGCAGCACTTATTTCCGTGGTTATTTGTTTGACATGATGAGTTTGCCAACCCTTATGTACAACCTCATATCTGTCGCCTGGTATAATATGCCTGAAGGTGGAGTGGGCCTGATCTTTCTTTATCTCTACAGAAACCACCGGAAACAACAACATGCCGTTTGTATTACTTCATACTTATATATTTTTATCATTTAAAACAATTATGTATATGCTAGGGTGACCATCTGTACTCTTTTCTCCGGATTTGTCCTCTTTTTAACCTTAAGATTGGCGTCTGGGTGGATTTGTTTCAAAAGTGCCCGGCTTTTCCCGGAGAATGAACATGCCTTAGATGAGGTCTATCTAATGCAAATACATTCCGTAAGAAGTATTTTTACAAGTAAATATTAAACGAATTGCAAAGGAATGTAGTTCCGTTGTTCAAGGTCTTCTTCTTCTTCTTCCGTCCTTAGCCAAAGACCGACCAAGCAGTCAGGCCATCACGCCTTGTGGCGTCTTAAGGGCAACAGCAGATTGATTTTCTCTGTTGTAGTTTCCCATCACGCCTAGCGGCGTCTTTAAGGCAACAACAAATAGATCCATCTGCCGTTGTTTCCGTAATCGGTGTGACAAGCCAACGGGTGATCAGCCCATTGGGCGTTCAAGGTCTAAACTGTGTTAAATCGATGTCACATAATTGGTCGTTCGCCTTTTCTCATGTTATCTCTCTCTGCAACTATCCATTTATTTCTTCATTTTTTGCACATAAACCTGCCCCATCGCCTCGCCTTAGATTTATTGACCTCTGTTCATACTGTGATAGCGTTATTTCACGACTAATTGACCATTCTTAAGGATTAATTATAATCGCTTAAGTTGTTGTTGAACGGAGCCGCGGTAGCGCAGTGGTTAGTGCACTGGCTTTCTAGCTTGGTGGTCCATGGTTCGATCCCCAGTTGAGGTGGGATTTTTAGACCGCAAACGGCTCCTGTGTCTACCCAGCCTCAAAAATTGGGTACCAGAGCAACGCTGGGAAGGTTCAGGCAGCCGGCGTGATGCTGATCACATCACCCCTAGTATGCCGATGGTCAAGAAAATATGCGCCTAACACCATATTCTCAATATGCCTCAATGGGCGTGTAACGGGATCCTAAGTTGTTGAATCAGATTGACTTCATACGGTAAACGGAAAGTATTGGTGACTTTCTAAGTATTTTTTTTCCCACCAGACACGCATGCCCGTCAGGGGGCATTGTTCGTTACAAAAACGTTCAGACATTGTGACGGATAATACAAAAGGAAGACCAGATGTTGTCTGGATGCAGCGATTTGTTGCAGCTTATCCTTCTGGGGACCAGGAAAGTACAGTTGTTTTGTTGTTGTTGTCTAACTAGGGCAGCTGAGCTTCTCGCTCTTTAGCAGCCAATACCAAGTTGAAGACTCCTTGGTATTATCTACACTGTAGATCTAGGCTTTTCCTGTGGATTTTCTGCCATTCCGAAACATGTTGAGTTGAAGTCATGAGCTCCAGTTTCTCCAGCTTGGTTCGCATTTAAAGGATCGTCACATCTGGTCCCAAGCTAGGAGTAAGAAGTGCGTGGAATACTGTGCATTCTCCGCCATCCAAGGGGGCTCTACAACTATGCAGATCTAAAATACTGTACTCTGGTTCTGTGCTCTCCCAATGAATTGTCACTTCCTGCACAGAGCCACTTCTCAGCTTCCCATGCCTATCACTGGGTCCATAGTGAGATCTTTCTGCATGCAGTAAACCAAGTTAAAGCCAAAGAATTATACCTGGGGCTCAAGTGACTTCTCCAAGCTTAGTGTGCAATGCTGGGTTCTCAACAAGTTTCACCACAGGGGGAATCCCTGGAAGTGTGTGGATGATTTCAAGATTCAATGAGGATGTAATTAGTCTTACAGACACAGGTGCATTTCCAGATACATATATTGTAGCATCGTGCATAGCTGGTGGTCATATAAGAATGAGTCCAGATATGCCTCCATGAATGTACAGGTGATAATCGCTTAATCCTTTCCGTCCAGACATTGTCTATGTAATTATTACAGAGAAACCCGTCTGGGTAGACAAATTTGCGAGGACACTATCTGCATGCGAGGTTACAAATCGTAGTTGAAAGGTTACCGAAGAGTGACGGAAGGAGTCGGGCCATTATGGGAGATGAGGTCATGTGTTTAAATTTTAAAATGATATTTTTAAACACGCAGCGGAAAGTAAGTAGCTGACACCCCGACCCACTACATTCTGTTCACGGATTGGATCACAGGAGAGCCAGAAATTAACATTTATTCTGATTGGAAGTTTTGTCGGAAATGCCAGGTGGAAGCGTGGGCAGGAAAACTGCAATATAATCTAGCAAATTCGGAAGCTAAAACACACTGCATTCCAGAATCGTCAAAAGTAGACAGCTCCGACTGAAGCCAGGAAAAGAATAAAGTTATGATTCTGGCCTTATAAGACCGGACAAAATACGTATTGGAACTCCTTCTGAACACTACAGCAAGACAATCTACCTGTTAACACGGAAAATGCCAGGTGGAAGTGTGGGCAGGAAAACTGCAATATAATCTAGCAAATTCGGAGGTTAAAGCACACTGCGTTCCAGAATCGTCAAAAGTAGACAGCTCCGACTGAAGCCAGGAAAAGAATAGAGTTATGATTCTGACCTTATAAGACCGGATAAAACACGTATTGGAACTCCTTCTGAACACTACAACAAGACAATCTACCTGTTAACACGGAAACCGGACTCCTGCAGGATCTACTTACAAAGTCACAGAGGGATTCTAACTAGAAATAATACCCCCGACGCGTGTTCGAAGCATCTTTATCAAGTTGTCAAGACTATTCTAATGAGCAAGAAGTCTAGAAGTCAACTATTGGGTTTGTGGTACGAATCGAAGAGACCATTTGAGGTACTACTCTACGATCCCAGTTGTACTTCTATTCTATGGCTCAAAGCTTGTGATCGACACTGGAAACCTACGTTTCACGGGGAAGGGGGGGGAAGATAACTACTTGACCAGAATAGATTACCTCTTGAACTGATCTGGAGACGTGCCCTTGCCACAGAGACGAGACGAACTGACTGAAACAGCAGCATTTACACTTCATCGTTTTGACAGCTAAGTGTCATTTCTAGCAAACCAAATACAGAACTTTGTTTTATTTTCAACATTGAGCTTTCTAACGCCGACATCTTTTCTAGAAGACACCTACAGTTTATTAATCACCAGCTCTTATTTAAATACATTTGTTCAAAAGTAATTGATCATTAAATTAGTTATATGTTGTTTTACAAATTCATAGTTATTACAGAGAGAGAAGTGCACACGTATGATTCAGTATCTTTAATCTATATCTATATAGAGCCAATATGAAGAATGTTACTGTTAATTCAGTTGGGGGCGTGTACGAGCTAAATTAAATTATATAATATCTCTTCACAAAAGGCGGCGGGCAGATATAAGTTAACATTGTTAAGACACATTCAGCATTGTTCTTGACTTCAGAAATATCTTGTGAACACTCCCTCAAGGTATCCTTCTATCTGCATCTCTGCCAAGAGTAATCTTGTGCGAAGGTAGATACTTTTGAAGACCCACATTAGATACTCTAGGTTTTGGCCTTTGTTGGACCATCAACGTGGAGCAAGGGGAGGCAACCCGTGATAATCTGTGATAAACGTTCTTAGGCAGCGCTTGTGTCAAAAGTATGTGCCCTTGAAGATTCCGAATATGCTTCTTGAAAAACGAAGAGGCGGACTTGATAGTTTGTGTAACAAGTTTCACAAGGATAATAATTGCCTGTACATCAGTTGTTTAGAAGACTTAGAGATGTCGATCAAACCATTATAATATTTCACATATTTCTCATGAATATTTTGGATTGCCAAAATGAGAAGATGTGCGAGCTTCTGGTCAATATTTAATTGATACTGATGTTACATTTGACGATAAAACTGCTATGACAAACATTTACAATCTGACAACATTTGTTGAAAGTAACATCAATGGCGAAGTATTCATGAATTCCTGGTACACGAGATATGAATCACATTTTTAAAACAATCAGTAAATGTTGATATTCATTCTGAACTTTTAATGATCGCACAATATTTCCTTGCGGCACCTGGTCACAATGCACACGCGTGCAGTCTTATTTCATTGATGGAAAGTCACTGGACAAAAGACAGAAACAGTTTCTATGTGGATTCCTCTTCTTCTTTGATCTTTAGCTGCCGACTGTCAAAGCAGTCAGTGGCCATCACATCTGGTGGTGTCTTGTTGGCTAGCAACAAACTGATTCCACTTTGTTCGGTCGCGGCCATCCTTCGTGCAGTGCCCCAGTTCTGTTTCATTCTTTGCATCTCGGCTTCAGCAGTTCTCCGCCAAGTTGTTTTTGGTCGGCCTCTCATTTGCTTTCCTTCAGGGGTCCATAGCATAGCAGTTCGTGTGAAGGCATCGGGGTCTCTTCTGAGGACGTGGCCAACCCAACTCCAGCGTCTGCCAGCTATGATGTTGTACATGTCCTATTGGTTACTCCGAGTAAGTAGTTCTTGATTGGTGATGGTATTCGGAGCTATTTGGATTCAATCAATGAAATTTTGCTTCCGCAATATAATTTGAAAAATGTTTATGCTGCCGATTCCATGATTATTTAAAATCATCATCATGTGACATATTCTTTCCAGAACGTTGTCTCCATTACAGCTGCTCTGAACGCATCACGATTCTGGGCAAGTCGACCTGCATCAGCCAAAGACAAGTTCAGACTCTCTGTGATGTCCTGGGTCCACCGTCGTCTAGGTCGACCCCTTCCCCTTTTTCCAGGGACCATGCCTTCCATCACTGTTTTTTCCAGACTATTATGTCTTTTTATATGACCGAAAAATTTCAGCTTCCTTATTGCGATGGTATTTAGGAGCCAATGTTCCTGTACGTTTAGTGAGTGCAGTACTTCTCTGTTGGTCCTTTTTTCTGTCCAGGGTATTCTCAACATCCTTCTGTAGCATTTCATTTCGAATGATGTAATCTTTTTTGCAACTGTTTTATTGAGTGTCCAAGTCTCGCAGCCGTATGTTGCTACTGGGAATATACATGCTCTGATCAGTTGTAACTTTGTTTCTTTGCTTGTGCCTTGCCATAGGTTTTTCATCTGTATTAGCTTATGTGAAGCAATTGCAAGTCTTCTTTTAATTTCTACTGCACAGTCGCCAGAGCTGTTAATGATTGATCCTAAGTATTCGAATTCATTGACACTTTCCAGTTCTTCGTTATCAATTTCAATTTCTGGTTTGGTCTTTACTTTGTCTGTTGTCAATACTTTGGTCTTCTTGGTGTTTAGGTATAGATTCTGGGCCTCGCTGTGCTTTTTTGTGGACAGAAGTAATTGTTCAAGTCCTTTTGGGTTGGTCGATAGGAGGACTGTGTCGTCAGCATATCTGATTTCCGGGATCTGGTACCCGCCGATGTTAAATGAGTCAAACTCTGTGTGTTCTTGGTCATCTCTTACGTTTCTCATGATATTCTCGGCATAAATGTTAAACAGGTAAGGGGAAAGGGTACAGCCTTGTCTTACTCCTCTTTCTGTACTTCAAACCATTCTGATGTTTCCCCCTCTATTCTTACGGCTGCCTGTTGTTCTTGGTAAAAAACAGCAGTGCGATGAGTTTGTATAAGGTGGTTTGGAAATCCCATATTTTTTCATAATAGCCCGAACATTAAAATAATAACTGCTGATGTTGTACACAATCGAAAGCTTTGGTGTAATCAATGAAAACAAGTATGTAGGTCAACGATTTTTGAATTCTCTACACTTTTTCTATGATGATCCTCATGTTGAATTATTGATCTCTTAGTGCCTCTACCTGGTCGAAAACCCGCCTGTACTTCATTTTATTTCTGTTTCTAGCTTTTGTTAGCATCCTTTTCAATTATGATTTGTGTAAAAGTATTTTGCTGGCATGGCTCTATATAAGAGCTATAGTTCCTGTAGTTTTTGTGCACAGTTTCAGGTTGCCCTTTTTTGGCAAGGGTATGTAAATTGATCGTTTCCATTCCTTGGGCCAAATTCCGCTTTGCCAGATCTTGCAGCATAATGCATGGTATATACGAGCACTGCCTTCTCCTCCTGCCTGTATCATTTCAGCTGTTATTTCATCACAACCAGGAGATTTTCCACTTTTTAAGTGTTTGATTGCATTCCGGACTTCCTCTATGGTAGGTTCTGGTTCACGTTCCGCTTCATTCATGACGTTGTTATCTGCCGCTTTGTTTATTTCCGTATACATTTCTTGACAGTACTCCTTCCAAATAAGAGAAGACTCTAGGCAGAAATATGTCTCCGACTATATAAGGAAAAGACGATGGTCATATATCGGTCATGTCCTACGAATGCTCACTTGGGTTCCTGAGGGTAAGCGGAAAAAAGGAAGACCAAAAGAAACACTCAGAAGAACAATAATAAGAGAAGGAAGAACGTTGGGCCTAAATAATGTGCAAGAGCTAAGAGGAGTGGCGTCACAACGAACAACCTGGAGAGCACTGGTTTCTGCCTTATGCGCCGTGTTTGGCGCTTAAAGAATTTATTATTATTATTATTATTACTCCTTCCATCTGTTCAGAATATCTTTACGTTCTGTTAGAGTGTCGCCTTTCTTGTCGTTTATTGCTCGGGGTGATGATTTAAAGTTGCTGTTTTTCAATGTTCTTACTTCAGAAAACATATTCTTACTCAATCCCTGTTCGCGCATTTCCTCTATTTTCCTGCAGGTGTCGTTTATGTATTGTTGTTTGTTGAAGAAGATAATTTTCGCAAAAATAAATAGATAAATACATAATATGTACAAAATAACAATATTACCTAATAATAATTTTATCGATACTGATTAACATGATAATAGTTGTTAAGTTTACATGATTTTTAAACATACATTTTAAAGCGCAAGTTATTTCTTTTTTTCCATACCTTTAAAAACTAGCTCAAGTCATCACAGTCATGCAATAATAGATTGTAATTAAAAGTCCTTTTTTTTTATCTTGCATTGTCCTCTTAGTCAGAAAATGTCATCTTTTTGATAAAATCGATATGGTCACCCTTGTATGTGTAGATCACCCTTGTATGTGTAGGTCACCCTTGTATGTGTAGATCACCCTTATGTAAAATTGTTATGCCCTGCACCCTTCTATGCACCCCACTAATACCACGAACCATATTTAAAAAATGCATGCACCCTGACCGACTACCACTGCCCACAAAGATAACAATGTGTTCAGTGTTGCAAAACGCACTTTCAATTTCAATTTACTGAATCACGCTCTGTGAATCCTATTTACACGATTGAGTGTTGTATAAAAACGATGATTTTGAACTGCTGAAACTACCACAATGCCTTAAGTCCCATTTCAGTTTGTGTACGTCAGAAATATGGCATCATAAATAGTTCTGGCCATTTTCTTCATTTCAGTTGATGACTTTTAACGTTCTTCTTGTAATTTCCCTCTAAAGAGAGTTCAAGGGAAAGCGAACGCTTTACATTGCTATACAGGTTGTGTAATATTTATCTTCAAAGGAGAAATACCGCATCGTTTCAGTGAGAAAATTATCAGATTAATTAACTTGTAATTAATTATTAGAATTAATAATAGACGTTATATTTAACATTGTTGTAACAGTTCTCGAGTAGTTTATTATCTTGTTTTCACTTCAAGCAGTTTAGTTTTATTCATAGAAGGCAGACGACTGCCTGTGGTAAATACTATCATTTGGGTAAAGTAGACAATTCTCACCCTCAGTGTCACACTTCTATCAACCTACAAATTTGGATATTCATTAAATTAACCCCAAAGTTAATGCCTGTCAATCTTTTTTTTAAATGTAGAATCATTGTTTAGGCCTACTGTGCGATACTGTAATCTTGTCACAAATAGGGTTTGTATTAGAGTTAAGGTTTCTGTTAGTAGAATCTTAGAATAGTAGACAGATACATAAATGTCTGCCACCTGTCTATTGATATGTCTGCCATGTCGCTTTCACTTGTTAAAAAAAAAAAAAAACCAGCTACCACATATCTTATGCATTACCCTAACTCTCTTCCATCAACCATTGAGACCGAACATTAAATAAAAACAAGAAAATACCACCTCACTCTGCAAATCCATATGGTTGAAATGTTCCTTGATGCCATCTAAATAAGCCACTGACATGGTTAGGGTTAGGATTAAGATTTTAGGGATACATTTTGGATTCCTGACCCTTACCCTTTATTACTGCATCCTTGAATTCTTTTTCAAGGCACTTTCGAACACACACGCCACTGATCTTCATTTCAGCTATCCATATAAAGCCATCACTGACATACTTCCATTCAACCAGACTGACACTTGTCTTACACTGTGGACATTCAAAACAATCTGTAATGAAAGCCTCGCTGATATTTAATCACTCTTAGCTTTACTGATGATAATGTTTGTAAGATTTACAAACAGCTGATACAGTATAATTATATTTTAGACTTGCATTATCTGTTTATAGCATTGACACGTACTGCCCTGTGTTACCTTACAGGATACAATCGTTGTAACATTGACATGCATTACCCATAATGATGTGACGTGTCATCACATTGAAGTAGGATATCACAAGAAAGGTCTTAAAGCTCTCTAAACTGGTGAAGAAGTATTAAAAACATAAATTGTGATAAAAAGGTTTTCATATTTAATGAAAGAATGTCTGATATGGTTAATTATAGAAATTGTGTTTAATGCTAAGCATCTCCTATTATATTTCTTAATATAGTGCTTGTCATATTCCTTCTAATTGATTTAAGATCACATTTGACACATCATCTATGTTATTTGATAACAGAACAGGTGAAGTTTCACAAAATGTTAACATCTCAAAATTTATAGTCTTAACAAAATTAAAGGTTTTTATCATGGTTCTTTAAATCATTTATGTCAACATGATACTTACTTCATAGGGAAGCATCACATATATACACTAACTTGTCTGCTGTGTTTGAAACAATCTGATTGCACAGTGTGTTAGGCGACACTGTGAAACTAAAAACAGCTTTCGGGTGGAGAAAATTTGTTCAATGTATAAAGTTGACAAAAAGCCGGAAAACGAGCAAAATATTCAAGGGGCAGTTGGAGGATTTGCAGCTGACTTTTTCCAAAGCTTTCTTTCAGTTTTGTTCGTCGCAATTCTACAAAATTTACAAATGTGTGCCTGATGTTTGAAAAAAAAAAAAAAAATCCACTCGTGCCGATGGAGATAAAAAAAAAAAAAAAAAATGAGCCGCCTCAATAAAATCCCAAAAAAAAAAGATAAAAAAAAAAAAACGGGGAGTTGAAAAAAAAACTCACTGGCCGGGTCACAAGTTACAAATGGTTGTGAAAAAAAAAAAAAGATACGAACTTGAACACCATGTATTATTGCACTTACATTTCCCCTTTATTTCTCAACATAATCTCCACCAACATTGAAACACTTATCCCATCGCTGTATTAGTGCTTTGAAAGCTGCAGCATAGAAGTGCGTGCTCTGCTGTCTCAGCCACATTCGCACCTCACGTTCAACCTCTGCATCACCCGTGAAATGTTTACCGCCAAGGTGAGCTTTTAGTGGACCAAACAAGTGAAGATCACTCTGGGCTAAGTCGGGACTGTAAGTCGGATGTTCAAGAATTTGCCACCCTAGTTGTTCAATTTTCTCCTGGGTTAATCGAGCTGTATGTGGTCTGGCATTGTCGTGATGGAGCAGTACTCCTCTAGTCAGTAGGCCTGGACGTTTTCTTCGAATTCCATCCCGAAGCATCAACAGAACTTCACAGTACGATGCAGCATTCACATTCTCACCTTTCTTCTGGAAATGGGCTAACAGCACTCCGTGAGAATCCCAAAACACTGTAAGCATAACATTCCCTGCTGATGGCGAAACCTTGAATTTCTTGGCTAAAGGTGAACAAGGATGTTTCCATTGCATTGAATTACTCTTTGATTCAGGTTGGTAGTGATGCACCCATGATTCATCCCCAGTAACAATCACTTCACACCGTAAACAGGAAACATTTCCTTATGAATATCCTTTGCAGGAAGTCCTTTTGCCAAACAAAACCGCACAACAGCGCGCTGTTCTTCGTTTGTACACTCCACGAGCACGGTCGCCACTTTTATCTGCTCTGCGCATGCGACACCTAGCAGTCTGCTACCTAAGCTAATCATAAAGCTGGATGATACTGTCGCCTAATGACACCTTTAGAAACTACCAAATACCATTTTCAGCTTCCCCATATCAGTTTGTAACCTATTTACTGACTTCCCCTGGTATATTCTAACTTGTCTGCTGTGTTTGTAACCTACTTACTGACTTCCCCTCGTATATTCTAACTTGTCTGCTGTGTTTGTAACCTACTTACTGACTTCCCCTGGTATATTCTAACTTGTCTGCTGTGTTTGTAACCTACTTACTGACTTCCCCTCATATATTCTAACTTGTCTGCTGTGTTTGTAACCTACTTACTGACTTCCCCTGGTATATTCTAACTTCTCTGCTGTGTTTGTAACCTACTTACTGACTTCCCCTGGTATATTCTAACTTGTCTGCTGTGTTTGTAACCTACTTACTGACTTCCCCTCGTATATTCTAACTTGTCGTCTGCTGTGTTTGTAACCTACTTACTGACTTCCCCTGGTATATTCTAACTTGTCTGCTGTGTTTGTAACCTACTTACTGACTTCCCCTGGTATATTCTAACTTGTCTGCTGTGTTTGTAACCTACTTACTGACTTCCCCTCGTATATTCTAACTTGTCATCTGCTGTGTTTGTAACCTACTTACTGACTTCCCCTCGTATATTCTAACTTGTCTGCTGTGTTTGTAACCTACTTACTGACTTCCCCTCGTACATTCTAACTTGTCTGCTGTGTTTGTAACCTACTTACTGACTTCCCCTGGTATATTCTAACTTGTCTGCTGTGTTTGTAACCTACTTACTGACTTCCCCTCGTGCATTCTAACTTGTCTGCTGTGTTTGTAACCTACTTACTGACTTCCCCTCGTACATTCTAACTTGTCTGCTGTGTTTGTAACCTACTTACTGACTTCCCCTGGTATATTCTAACTTATCTGCTGTGTTTGTAACCTACTTACTGACTTCCCCTGGTATATTCTAACTTGTCTGCTGTGTTTGTAATCTACTTACTGACTTCCCCTGGTATATTCTAACTTGTCTGCTGTGTTTATAACCTACTTACTGACTTCCCCTGGTATATTCTAACTTGTCTGCTGTGTTTATAACCTACTTACTGACTTCCCCTGGTATATTCTAACTTGTCTGCTGTGTTTATAACCTACTTACTGACTTCCCCTGGTATATTCTAACTTGTCGTCTGCTGAGTTTATAACCTACTTACTGACTTCCCCTGGTATATTCTAACTTGTCTGCTGTGTTTGTAACCTACTTACTGACTTCCCCTGGTATATTCTAACTTGTCTGCTGTGTTTGTAACCTACTTACTGACTTCCCCTGGTATATTCTAACTTGTCTGCTGTGTTTGTAACCTACTTACTGACTTCCCCTGGTATATTCTAACTTGTCTGCTGTGTTTGTAACCTACTTACTGACTTCCCCTGGTATATTCTAACTTGTCTGCTGTGTTTGTAACCTACTTACTGACTTCCCCTCCTACAGACTTCCCCTGGTATATTCTAACTTGTCTGCTGTGTTTGTAACCTACTTACTGACTTCCCCTGGTATATTCTTACTTGTCTGCTGTGTTTGTAACCTACTTACTGACTTCCCCTTGTATATTCTAACTTGTCTGCTGTGTTTGTAACCTACTTACTGACTTCCCCTCGTATATTCTAACTTGTCGTCTGCTGTGTTTGTAACCTACTTACTGACTTCCCCTGGTATATTCTAACTTGTCTGCTGTGTTTATAACCTACTTACTGACTTCCCCTGGTATATTCTAACTTGTCGTCTGCTGAGTTTATAACCTACTTACTGACTTCCCCTGGTATATTCTAACTCAGGGGTCGGCAAACTTTTAGTAGTGTCGTGCCGAAGTAATGTTGCAAAGTCACTCAGCGTGCCAACCTAAGTCCACCATATTTTTATATACAACAATTATTGAAACAATTTAAAAATGATCTTATATTAACATGTTTCCGATACATTAAATAACTATTCTATTCTTTGTAGATTATTAAATATTTTAATATAAATAGGAACAAATATCAATACAAATATTATGTTTTGAAAAATTTAGTCTAAGTTCTGAACACATTAGTTTGAAAATTTATAATAAAATTGCCATATGTATATTTTGTTAAGACAGAAAGTCCAATAGTTTGAAGAACAAAACATTTAAATAAACCAAACATAAAACACGTTTTTAAAATTTTAATATGAGTAATCACTGATTATTATTGATCTGAGTCATTAATCAATTAATGGGACCAGTGTCCTTGCTTCTCCTTCGTTAATTGTTCAATATCAGGTGTGTATTTTGTCAGTTTCAGCTTCACACAGGCTTCTGATTGCACAGGTGTTAGGCGACTTCTCTGTGAACTTAAAACAGCTTTCGTGTGTGAGAAAATTTGTTCACATGTATAAGTTGACCCAAAAGCCGAAAGTCGAGCAAATGCAACTTTCTTCAAACAGGTGAACGCTTCAGGCAGGGATGTCCAGCAGTTGAGGATTGCAGCTGACTTTTCCAAGCAGCTTCCTTCAAGAGTTTTTCGCAATTCTACAAATTGTATCGTCCATAACTCTGATGCCTTGAATTCGATGTGTTGCATTTCAAAATTGTCAACATCCATCCACTCGAAAAGAGAAAGGTCAAATGGGATGTTAGTATGATCAATTAAGTCGGGCTTGATGAGGTAAGAAAACATGGGCCCGTGAATTTTGAAGTCTTGACCTCGTTTAGCAAACTCTCCTTTGAGCGCTTCAACGTACTTCTGAAGCTCATCTCTGTTGACAGTAAATCGATTTGAATGAGCCTTTACGTTTGGAAAGTACGTGTATGTGTTAGTGGTAATATCTCTGCAAAATGTATCTAATTTTGACGCAAATCCTTTCCAGTGCTCAAAAAGATCAAGTACTGTTTGACCCTGCCCTTGTAAACGCAAGTTTAATTCATTCAGATTTGTAGTTATGTCAGCCAGAAACATCAGCTTGCACAGCCAGTCCTCGTCCTTCAATTCCGGGAAATGTTGTTCTTTTTCATCAAGAAACACCTTGATTGCTTCTAGACATGATACAAATCTGTTCACAACATTACCTCGACTAAGCCAACGAACATTGCTGTACAGCGGGAGGTCCGCATATGCGCTCTCCATTTCTTGTAGATGAGACTTGAATTGCGTGTGGGTCAATGAAGAGCGAGAAACTATGAAGTTAACTATCTTGACAACAGTTTCCATTACAGAGTTCACGGATAGTGACGAAATCTTCGCACACAAACTCTCCTGGTGTATAATGCAATGGAAGCTCAATACTTGACGTCCAATATGATCCTCAAGAAGTTTAACAAATCCTTTGTTCTTTCCGACAACTGCAGGGGCGGCATCAGTAGTAACACAGAATATTTTATTCATGTTAATGTTCTGATTTTCGAAATAGCTTACAAATGCAGTTATAATGTCCTCTCCCTTGGCTGTACCATCAAAAGGTATCAAGCAGCACAGTTCTTCATAAATACGGTCGTTGTCACAATATCTCGCAACTATAGCTAGGTGCGTCACGTCATTCACATCGACACTTTCGTCAAGAGCGACACTAACTACAACAGCTTGTTGTAACCCGGTTGTTTGTTTTACCGTTACATTTTCAGCCATACTCCGAGACAGTATTGTTTCTTTATTTGGTAAATCACTAAACAAAATTTCAGCACTGCTCAAAAAAGTTTCCTTGATGTATTCTCCATCTGTGAAAGATTTGCCTTTCGAAGCCACACACTGTGCAATTTTGTAACTACATTCGGTAGCTTTATTTTTGGTTCCAATTACTTGACTAAAAATACTACTTTGTTTTTTGTAGCCAGAAACAGCCATACTACTTTGTTTTTTGTAGCCAGAAACAGCCATTTTTATGGCTTCACTTTTCTGCTCAGAGTTTTTAAACATGGACTGATGTTTGGTTTGATAGTGTCTTTGTACACTTGACGTACGGCACATGACACTTTCATAATATAAAGCACAAACAGCACGATCCTTTTGTTGTATGAATCCATATTCGTTTGTCCAAAAGTCTTGAAACGAGCGTATATCAAGTTTTTGTCTTTTTTGAGTCATTTTAACGGCACCGTATTACTTAATAACAACACCAACTTTTGTGCTGCGGTCAACGGACTGTACGGGCATGAGTATGCGACAGCCGGGAGAACTGTAGAGATGGTGGTGGTCGGGAGAGAGGGGAAGGATAGGACGGAAATATAACTTCGTCGAGGTCAGTCATTGTTGCTCCAAACTCCCACTGGGAGTCAAAAACGAAATAAATACGCTCACCCAGGCGCTAGCCAGACACTATTGCGTAATTATGATATTACGTCTCCGCTTGCCCGTCAAAATTCGCTTAGAATTCTTTTCAAGAATCTCATCCTGCAAATTTGCTGCAGGCGGTTTGGTAGCAAATCGCTTTGTGTGGATTTTTAACAATGGTATAAGCGCCGTACCGTTCAGAAAGCAATGGCAAACTACTGAATGAAAAACTTGCCTAGAAAATCACAAACAGCCAATAAAAGCTGGGGTTGATTGCCACATCCTGTAAAGGATAAGCAACTAACTAACATCCTGCAAACTACGGTAGCAGGTAGACGCCAGACTAGCGGGCGCCGCAAAATATAACCACTCCCCATGAAATTCGTTGAAGAATGTTTGTTCTCGGAAACGGTCCGTAAAACGAAGACTTACGTGCAGTATAGTATGATCAGGCCTTTAGTTTGCATCAGATCGCACATTCTACCTCCAATGTCTAAAAACTTTCGTTTTGAAGGGTTGTAAAAACAGGTATAGCTTTAAAAGAATTATATGCTTCTATTTAATTAAAAATTCTATTTTTTTTAAAATGAGATCATATACTGTACAATATTTTAATTCACTCAGCGTGCCATTGAAAATCGTTCCACGTGCCACGCTTGGCACGCGTGCCGTACTTTGCCAACCCCTGTTCTAACTTGTCTGCTGTGTTTGTAACCTACTTACTGACTTCCCCTGGTATATTCTAACTTGTCTGCTGTGTTTGTAACCTACTTACTGACTTCCCCTGGTATATTCTAACTTGTCTGCTGTGTTTGTAACCTACTTACTGACTTCCCCTGGTATATTCTAACTTGTCTGCTGTGTTTGTAACCTACTTACTGACTTCCCCTCATATATTCTAACTTGTCTGCTGTGTTTGTAACCTACTTACTGACTTCCCCTCGTACATTCTAACTTGTCTGCTGTGTTTGTAACCTACTTACTGACTTCCCCTCGTACATTCTAACTTGTCTGCTGTGTTTGTAACCTACTTACTGACTTCCCCTGGTATATTCTAACTTGTCTGCTGTGTTTGTAACCTACTTACTGACTTCCCCTGGTATATTCTAACTTGTCTGCTGTGTTTGTAACCTACTTACTGACTTCCCCTGGTATATTCTAACTTGTCTGCTGTGTTTATAACCTACTTACTGACTTCCCCTGGTATATTCTAACTTGTCTGCTGTGTTTATAACCTACTTACTGACTTCCCCTGGTATATTCTAACTTGTCGTCTGCTGTGTTTATAACCTACTTAGTGACTTCCCCTGGTATATTCTAACTTG
Source organism: Oreohelix idahoensis (assembly GCA_024509875.1). NCBI lineage: Eukaryota > Metazoa > Mollusca > Gastropoda > Stylommatophora > Oreohelicidae > Oreohelix > Oreohelix idahoensis. The sequence continues at coordinate 26,638 of JAMPIV010009635.1, forward strand.
TCTGCTGGGTTTATAACCTACTTACTGACTTCCCCTGGTATATTCTAACTTGTCTGCTGTGTTTGTAACCTACTTACTGACTTCCCCTGGTATATTCTAACTTGTCTGCTGTGTTTGTAACCTACTTACTGACTTCCCCTGGTATATTCTAACTTGTCTGCTGTGTTTGTAACCTACTTACTGACTTCCCCTGGTATATTCTAACTTTTCTGCTGTGTTTATAACCTACTTACTGACTTCCCCTGGTATATTCTAACTTGTCGTCTGCTGTGTTTATAACCTACTTACTGACTTCCCCTGGTATATTCTAACTTGTCGTCTGCTGTGTTTATAACCTACTTACTGACTTCCCCTGGTATATTCTAACTTGTCTGCTGTGTTTGTAACCTACTTACTGACTTCCCCTGGTATATTCTAACTTGTCTGCTGTGTTTGTAACCTACTTACTGACTTCCCCTGGTATATTCTAACTTGTCTGCTGTGTTTGTAACCTACTTACTGACTTCCCCTCGTATATACTAACTTGTCTGCTGTGTTTGTAACCTACTTACTGACTTCCCCTCGTACATTCTAACTTGTCTGCTGTGTTTGTAACCTACTTACTGACTTCCCCTTGTAGTGGGTTTTGATGGTATTGTATGGTTGATGTCACTTAGTGGGATGTATGAGGTCAGTTGTGAAGGCTCCTGAGATAAGTGTAGATGTGAATTACAGAAGGCCCTTCATACTACCACTTACGACCTCACACATATCTTTTTTTCTAATGAATGTGGCTACGTTAAATTCTAGGGTACTGATATGTACTGTGTTGTATTAGTATATACAAACACTTACTTACTTAGTCGTTCCCCTTCTACCGTGAGGTGTAGAGGTTTGGAAGAGAGAGCGCCAGACTATCCTATCGGCTGTCTTCCTCCTGGCCTGGTTCCATTCTAGTCCTCGATCTTTCAAAGATTGTCTAATGTTGTCCTCCCAGCGGACTCTGGGTCGTCCTCGGGGTCTGGATCCTTGGCTCTTTGTTTCCCATGCTTGTCGTGGTATCCGATCTTCTCCCATTCTGCAGACATGGCCAAACCATCTTAATTGGGACTGTTCTACTTGGGTCTGCAGGGGGTAGGATTTAAGGCCTTGGCGTATCGTCTGGTTGCGTACCATGTCTCTTCTTGTTACTTCAACCACCTTCCTCAGATACCTCATTTCTGAGGTTTGGATCTGGCTTTTATGGGTTGTAGTCATTGCCCATGACTCGCATCCATATGTCAAGACTGGGACATAGGTGGAGCGGTATACAGCCATCTTCGTTTTCTTACCAACCTCTCTCTTGCTGAGGAATCCTCGATTTATGGCCTGAAAAAGTCTTCCAGCTGCTGCTTTTTGAGTGGCCAACTCTTCTTTGATGCCTCCCTTTTGGTCTATAATAGCTCCGAGGTATTTAAAGTGGTCGACCTGCTCCAGGACCTGTTCTCCCAGCTTAATCTGATGTTTTCTTTCTTCTCGTGATATCACCATGGATTTTGTTTTAGAGCTGCTTATGACCATCCTTCTCTTCTCCAGCTCTTCCTTCCAGACTTGCAGGTTGGATTGGAGATGTGCCTCTGATTTAGCAATCAGGGCAACATCATCAGCAAATGCCAGCTCCAAAATATAGACCTGTCTCATCTTCCAGTACCCCACTGAATACTTTCTTGTTCTCTCCTTACATGCCTTGATGACATCGTCCATAAGGAGTATGAAGAGGTAAGGTGATAGGATATCACCTTGTCTTACACCAGTGGTGGTCCTGAACTCTTCCGACTTATGGTTTGCTGTCCTCACATAATTTCTGCAAGACTTGTAGAAGCTCTGTATAGCATGAATCAGAGGTGCTGGAATATTCTTCCTTGCCAAACAGTCCCAAAGTTTGCTCCAGGGGACCCTGTCAAACGCCTTTTCCAGATCTATGAAACAAAGATGCATCTCACTCTTATACTCAAGGGCCTTTTCACTCAGCTGTCTGAGTGTGAAGATTAGGTCTTGAGTACTTCGGTTTGCTCGGAATCCGCACTGGACCTCATCCAATTGTGGCTCAGCTAGGCGTCGGAGTCTCTGCTCTAGGATTCTAGAGTAGATTTTACCAGGGACACTGAGAAGGGATATGCCTCTATGGTTTCCACACTGTCGATTGTCACCCTTTTTGAAAATTGGTGTTATGATGGCAATCTCCCAATCCTTTGGTATTGTCTTGTTGTACCACGCTGCCTGTAAAACCCTTAAGAGTAATAGGTCGCCTGATGCTCCCATGAACTTAACCATTTCTGGTGTTATACCATCATGCCCTGCTGCTTTGCCCATCTTGATTTTCTCCAGTGCTGCCTTCAGTTCTTCCATCTTTATGTCATCTTCACCATCATTGGTTTTCTCTTCTGTGCTAGTGTTTATCATTTCTGATGCTTCACCATGCTCACCATCCAGGAGTTCTGAGAAATATTCTTTCCATCTTCCCATTACTTCCTTCGGGGCAGTAAGCAATTTGCCTTGCTTGTCCTTTATAAATTTGAGAGGGCATTGTTTTTCCTTCCTCATGTTCTTTAGGGTCTTATAGAACAATTTCTGGTTTTCTTGTGCATCTTTTTCTAGCTTTTCTCCAAATTCTTCCCAGGACTTCTGTTTTGCTGCTAGCACTTTATTCTTTGCTTCTGTTCTGAGTGTCACATATTCTCTATATTTTTCCATTTGTCCTGTTGTGTTTTTAGCTCCTAAGTATTGTTTCCATGCCATTTTCTTCTCTCTTATTTTCTCTTTGACTTCCTCTGTCCACCAAGGTGTCCTCTTTCTCTTGTTCCCAAGTCGGACTTCACCGGATGCTTCTGCAGCAGCTGTCTTTATGATATCCTTGAATTTAATCCAGAGGGTTTCCAAGTCATCAGGTTGTTCTTCTGTGTTTCTCACCGCTGCAGCAATAAGCCCCTGATATCTGGTCTTAATTTCTGGCTCTCTCAGCTTGTAGGTCCTAATGCTCATTTCTCCTGCTGGTTTACTTGGTTTCTTGCGTGATGTTGGGCAGTTCCTAGGCTGAGCAACTCTTTCAGTTGTTCTTTTGATTGTTAGCAGGTAGTGATCACTTCCAATCTCTGGCCCCCTCCAGACTCTAGCATCTCGGACATATTTGAATGAGCTTCTCCGAACAATGGCATAGTCGATCACTGACTTCTCATTCTTTGTTGGTTCACATCTAGTGTATGCATGTATGCGCTTATGGGGGAACTTTGTGTTTGTAATGATCAGATTCTGCTCACTGCAGAATCTAAGGAGTCGCTTTCCATTGTCATTGAGAGTATCTTCTCCATATCTTCCGATAACTCCACCCCATCTAGCATGGTCGTTTCCAACTCTGGCATTAAAATCTCCGAGCATGATAACTTCATCTAGGCAGTCATCCACTGTCCTTTGAAGCAGCTCGAAGAATTCCTCCTTGACCTCTGCTCTCTCATCTTCATTTGGCCCATACACTATGACCAGGTTGACTATGGTTTCTCCTTCTTTTAGTTTAACAACCATAATGCGCTCCGAGACAAAGTTCCATCCCTTGATACTATCTTTTGATTTTGGGCCACAATGCAACCCACGCCCCCTTTAGCTCTTTCAGACATGGGTACACCACTGTAGAGCAGCGTGTTGCCATCGAGATCCATAACTCCTTGTCCTTTTTTCTTTGTTTCCGTTATAGCCAGGAATTCTAATTTTGCTTTCCTCATCTCTTCCACCAGCTCCTCTTCCTTCCCATTTATACTTCTTGTGTTCCAAGTTCCATAAGTCGTAGTCCGTAGTCCGTTCCAGTTTGTCGCCTTTAGAATCCGTCCGGTTTTCTCTCTTGTGTTGCTAGTAATCGTGATTTAAAGCAAACAGGTGATTGGCCTGTTGTGCCTTTGCATGGTGGAGGGGCTGCCTCCTTACGGCCTCCATGCAGGCCGCCCTCCTCCTTTTTCATCCGGGCTTGGGACCGGCATTGGCGGAGTTATCTACAAACACACACACAGATAATTACTAAGTGTAATAATATTAATAAAATTTATAACACACTGAACTGACTCAGCTGTTTTAGTTTTAGATATAGAAATTTTCTTAAGTTTATTTGTTCTGAACCAAGGTTTTATTTTGGTCAGAACATATGAAAGGTTATGAAGTTATGAATGAAATGCATGGATATATGTCATAATAAAATGAAAGGTGTATACATATGTATTTTACAAGACTAGTTAATATTAATACTGTTTATATTTTAAATTTCTCTGGGAGAACGATTAATGGATGTGCTGATGGGGTGGCGTCATCACTCCCATTCTGTAACTACAGGAGCTGTGTCCATTAGATTATAACTTTATACTGTGTCTTTCCCAAAGTTCAGTAAACCGTGGTGGGGAAATTATTATAAGTTCCTTAGAAATATGGTGAATCTTCAGCAGGCCATTTAGTACTCATCTGGTCTGCGAAGAACTGATGCAGAATCAGGTGGTCCACTTCTCTCGACAGCTAGAATAGAACGATAGTCTGCTTCTATACGCTGTTTGCCTGCATACACGTCTGCTGGTGTAACTTTGAATACTTATGTAGCACTAGCTTAGTGCCACATCAGAAACTCACACTTCTGAAACAAAATTGGTGCTGTGTCAGTACTCTATACACTGCACCACTTTTACACAGCACAACACATCAACAATATACAGAAATGGGTCAGATCTCTCTGACCATACAGCACATCTTACCAAGTTGGTTTCATATTGTATCAATTCCCCCAAAGTCTGCAGTGCATATGAGATATGTTCAATAGTTTTCTATTATCCAATAAGATAGGTGATATGTTCCCACATATCTCAATACTTGATCCGCCCTTCATAATCCTTGCTGGCGTCTATGTATTTTGTTTATCTCTAGACCCTGAACTTGGGCTGGGGATCTAGAGCGAACCCCTTACTTGTTGTAAGAGACAGATTTTGATATGGCAGTATCAAATCACTCGAAATATTAAACAATATTAAAATATACAAAAGAAATGCTTTCATTCTTACCAGAATTATGAATAGAGAACACAGTTATATTCTAGCAAAACTCAGCTGAGCTGCTGGCTCTAGTATGGCGTCCCTCTAAATATGGAATAGCTTTCTGGGAAATACACCACTGAATTATTTACTGTGTCTACTACTGGACAGCTTTTAGTTGAATGGCAAAAATGCGCGTCTGTGCGCCAATAATATGATTATCTTTGGCCAATCACCGACTTTCCCCCTTTCAAATTTCAAACCTACAACCAAAAGTCAATTCAGTCATACCTCAGTCAAGTATGTATTATTGTCTGTTGGTCCGTCTGTCTCTACTTGCGTTTCACAAAAAAAACACACTTGTTTTTTTGAACCAACTCTGCCGTCCCCTACACAATTTTGCCTTTAAAGTTATTTTTAGCCACAATTCTCCACCACATTCCCTCTCTTTCATTTCAACTAGATTTTTACGTTTGCAGACTCAAGGCCAAGATTTTGGTTAATTTTAGTGACATGGGTTAACAGTGTAGTCATTCGTCTGATATGAACAATACAGTCTTTTGTCAATATCTTCCTTATTATCTATTCGTCTGGATAATTTAAAGTATATTATTTGTCAGCTCAAGATGGGCTATCAAACTAGCTAAGTTTTATTTTCGTAACATTATTATTAAGAAAACATATTTTTTTTCTCGTCTATTTTTTTTTGGTGAAATATCTTCGAGAAGCTTCTGTAATGCGTTTGCCGCTGATTTCAAATAAAACAACCAAGTATCGTAAAAGCGTCCAAGAAATGACTGTTGCATATAATAGCCAAGGTCCCTTTTGTCCATTTCTTTACATTGTGTCACTAGCGGACGTGAATTTTTTCCTTTCCCCACCAATTGCGTCTTCTTAGCCTTGCTAGTTTCAAACATGTGTTCAGTCATATTTTTTCTTTTTGATCTCCGTTCCCTCCCGTCTCCAAGGGTAAACGTTTTGTCTGCACGTCTAACAAGTTAGTTTCCATGGCGGGTAGTGAACCGCGGCATGGGCGATCATGTCTTCTAGTAGCTTATGCATTATTTTTATCCCTACATTTTATCTTGATAGTTGGAGATATTTTAACGTTGTATCACGGTTAAATTTATCACACCCCTCGTACATTCTAACTTGTCTGCTGTGTTTGTAACCTACTTACTGACTTCCCCTCGTATATTCTAACTTGTCTGCTGTGTTTGTAACCTACTTACTGACTTCCCCTCGTACATTCTAACTTGTCTGCTGTGTTTGTAACCTACTTACTGACTTCCCCTGGTATATTCTAACTTGTCTGCTGTGTTTGTAACCTACTTACTGACTTCCCCTTGTACATTCTAACTTGTCTGCTGTGTTTGTAACCTACTTACTGACTTCCCCTCGTACATTCTAACTTTTCTGCTGTGTTTGTAACCTACTTACTGACTTCCCCTGGTATATTCTAACTTATCTGCTGTGTTTGTAACCTACTTACTGACTTCCCCTGGTATATTCTAACTTGTCTGCTGTGTTTGTAACCTACTTACTGACTTCCCCTGGTATATTCTAACTTGTCTGCTGTGTTTATAACCTACTTACTGACTTCCCCTGGTATATTCTAACTTGTCTGCTGTGTTTGTAACCTATATTACTGACTGTGTTTTCCTACTTATATTCCCCTGGTAACTTCTAACTTGTCTGCTGTGTTTGTAACCTACTTACTGACTTCCCCTGGTATATTCTAACTTGTCTGCTGTGTTTATAACCTACTTACTGACTTCCCCTGGTATATTCTAACTTGTCATCTGCTGTGTTTATAACCTACTTACTGACTTCCCCTGGTATATTCTAACTTGTCTGCTGTGTTTATAACCTACTTACTGACTTCCCCTGGTATATTCTAACTTGTCTGCTGTGTTTGTAACCTACTTACTGACTTCCCCTCGTATATTCTAACTTGTCTGCTGTGTTTGTAACCTACTTACTGACTTCCCCTCGTACATTCTAACTTGTCTGCTGTGTTTGTAACCTACTTACTGACTTCCCCTCGTACATTCTAACTTGTCTGCTGTGTTTGTAACCTACTTACTGACTTCCCCTCGTACATTCTAACTTGTCTGCTGTGTTTGTAACCTACTTACTGACTTCCCCTGGTATATTCTAACTTATCTGCTGTGTTTGTAACCTACTTACTGACTTCCCCTGGTATATTCTAACTTGTCTGCTGTGTTTGTAACCTACTTACTGACTTCCCCTGGTATATTCTAACTTGTCTGCTGTGTTTATAACCTACTTACTGACTTCCCCTGGTATATTCTAACTTGTCTGCTGTGTTTATAACCTACTTACTGACTTCCCCTGGTATATTCTAACTTGTCTGCTGTGTTTGTAACCTACTTACTGACTTCCCCTGGTATATTCTAACTTGTCTGCTGTGTTTGTAACCTACTTACTGACTTCCCCTTGTATATTCTAACTTGTCTGCTGTGTTTATAACCTACTTACTGACTTCCCCTGGTATATTCTAACTTGTCGTCTGCTGTGTTTATAACCTACTTACTGACTTCCCCTGGTATATTCTAACTTGTCTGCTGTGTTTATAACCTACTTACTGACGTCCCCTGGTATATTCTAACTTGTCTGCTGTGTTTGTAACCTACTTACTGACTTCCCCTCGTATATTCTAACTTGTCTGCTGTGTTTGTAACCTACTTACTGACTTCCCCTGGTATATTCTAACTTGTCTGCTGTGTTTGTAACCTACTTACTGACTTCCCCTGGTATTTTCTAACTTGTCTGCTGTGTTTGTAACCTACTTACTGACTTCCCCTGGTATATTCTAACTTGTCTGCTGTGTTTATAACCTACTTACTGACTTCCCCTGGTATATTCTAACTTGTCGTCTGCTGTGTTTATAACCTACTTACTGACTTCCCCTGGTATATTCTAACTTGTCTGCTGTGTTTATAACCTACTTACTGACTTCCCCTGGTATATTCTAACTTGTCTGCTGTGTTTGTAACCTACTTACTGACTTCCCCTGGTATATTCTAACTTGTCTGCTGTGTTTGTAACCTACTTACTGACTTCCCCTGGTATATTCTAACTTGTCTGCTGTGTTTGTAACCTACTTACTGACTTCCCCTGGTATATTCTAACTTGTCTGCTGTGTTTGTAACCTACTTACTGACTTCCCCTGGTATATTCTAACTTGTCTGCTGTGTTTGTAACCTACTTACTGACTTCCCCTGGTATATTCTAACTTGTCTGCTGTGTTTGTAACCTACTTACTGACTTCCCCTTGTATATTCTAACTTGTCTGCTGTGTTTGTAACCTACTTACTGACTTCCCCTGGTATATTCTAACTTGTCTGCTGTGTTTGTAACCTACTTACTGACTTCCCCTTGTATATTCTAACTTGTCTGCTGTGTTTGTAACCTACTTACTGACTTCCCCTTGTATATTCTAACTTGTCGTCTGCTGTGTTTGTAACCTACTTACTGACTTCCCCTTGTATATTCTAACTTGTCGTCTGCTGTGTTTGTAACCTACTTACTGACTTCCCCTCGTATATTCTAACTTGTCTGCTGTGTTTGTAACCTACTTACTGACTTCCCCTGGTATATTCTAACTTGTCTGCTGTGTTTGTAACCTACTTACTGACTTCCCCTGGTATATTCTAACTTGTCTGCTGTGTTTGTAACCTACTTACTGACTTCCCCTCGTACATTCTAACTTGTCTGCTGTGTTTGTAACCTACTTACTGACTTCCCCTCGTACATTCTAACTTGTCTGCTGTGTTTGTAACCTACTTACTGACTTCCCCTGGTATATTCTAACTTATCTGCTGTGTTTGTAACCTACTTACTGACTTCCCCTGGTATATTCTAACTTGTCTGCTGTGTTTGTAACCTACTTACTGACTTCCCCTGGTATATTCTAACTTGTCTGCTGTGTTTGTAACCTACTTACTGACTTCCCCTGGTATATTCTAACTTGTCTGCTGTGTTTATAACCTACTTACTGACTTCCCCTGGTATATTCTAACTTGTCTGCTGTGTTTGTAACCTACTTACTGTGAGAAGTTAATGTGATTGGATTTACAACAGGCCCCAAGTCTTTAAATTTTGCATTTATTTACGTTTTTCAGGGAAAGATTACGGTAGGATTTTTATCTTATTCGGTTTTTTATTTCTCTTTGGATAATAATCGAGTTTGGATTTTTTGTGTAGATTAAGAATTACGTTTTTCTAGAAGAGATGGTAGTTTTAACTTCTAGACTGGCACTAGTGCGTTTTTTTCATTTAGTAATTTGTTCATGGAAGATTTTCCAGTGTAACATAATGGCAGAGCATTTTCGGTTCTTCTCAGTGAGCGCGCTATAATTTTTAGTAAGGGTGAAATCAGATGGGGGTAGAGGGGGAGTTTTAAGCGCGTGGAAACAGGTCAGCAACGGAATTTTTCCGCTTGATCGTAAGTTCTAAAATTAGATAATGACAGCAGGCGATTCCTGGCACGTTGGTTGGTTCATAGATTGACCCGCTTAAGAACAAAGCCAGGGAGTTTGGTAATAAATAAGCGGGGTTCCCTGGCAGAAGGCGGAGATTTTTTGAACTTCTACGCCTTGGGAAAGAACTGTCTGTATGGTATATACAGAGCCGACTGCTCTTTCGAGAGAAATTCGTGCTGCAGATATTTTCCAGGCGTGGCAGCGAGGGCTACAGTAGTCCTACAGCTGGCTAGAAGTTCGCCGGTCTTCTCAGGAGAAGAAGAGTCGGCAGAGCCAGAAAAGAAAGTGGAGTGGTGACAAGGTGGTCACTGGTGCAAAAGTTTTGTACCCAAGAGAGAGCAGGGAGCTGGAAGCACAGACTTCTTCAGCAAGAACAGATGTTCTTACCAAAATTCGGAGCTAGTTACGCTCATGTTAAACACACACTGATCATAGGCGCAGGGCCTAAAAAGTGTCGTGAATTTCGGGCATAATAATCCCGACAGCCTTGAGCCCACGAGCAGGGTATCCGGGCTACTGCAGAGTAATAATTCGTCTATTTGGAAGCAGCAATAGACCACGTCCCGAGTTTAATTTACCAAGCAAGTCAGCAGCTACAACAGGCGGAGAAGAGGGGAAAGGGTTAACATCCCTCTTTACTGCACGAGATAGAAAGAGAGAAGGAGAGTAGTGGAGGAGTCGCTTTTTCTGTAGGAACTAGGAGTGTCAGACAGACACTGAACATAACATTAGAACTCAGCAAGTCATCTGTAAGTTGTGTCGGAGATGATAAAAGGGTTCTGGTCGTGGACTTTGTGATAGTCAGAGAATATTTAGCCTAGAGTGGAGCAGCGGCGGAGGCACGTCATTTGTGTAGAAACACGTCTGCAGACAGACGGACAGTAGGAGTTAGGGTGTGTTTACACGATATCAGGTTGATTAGGAGAAAGACGGATCTGGTGTTAGAGATCCTCCTTCACATGTTGTTGTATTACTTACCTTTCTTCCTTACAGGTTGAGGGGAGGGCGACTGTGGGGTTACCTTACCTAATCACTTGAAATTAATTGTTATGTTCTTTCCAGGTGTGTGAACACACATGTTTATTCTAGTTTGTAGTATGTTATATGAATTTTTCTGTGGTGTAAATAAAATCCATTGTAAATTTCTACCGGCTGGATCAGTCACTTACTTCAACCTATATGTTGTCTGTAAGTGGTGTCTGTGGTGTTAAGTAATTAAACCTTATCCCAGTCTTGGTAGCTAGAGGTAGTGAGGTTATCGCAAAACGTTACGTCACTTAGTGGCAAGGGAGAGTCAATTTCGGTTCTCGACCCTTGACGCCAATAGCCTCATCTCCCACAGTCACTGTTATTTTCTTCTGAAATCTATCTTCTTAGTCTTTCTTTCCACTAGGGTCTAGTCTATTTAGGTAGACAGCCTCTAGTTCTAAATCCACTTCGTGACACTTACTGACTTCCCCTGGTATATTCTAACTTGTCTGCTGTGTTTGTAACCTACTTACTGACTTCCCCTGGTATATTCTAACTTGTCTGCTGTGTTTATAACCTACTTACTGACTTCCCCTGGTATATTCTAACTTGTCGTCTGCTGTGTTTATAACCTACTTACTGACTTCCCCTGGTATATTCTAACTTGTCTGCTGTGTTTATAACCTACTTACTGACTTCCCCTGGTATATTCTAACTTGTCTGCTGTGTTTGTAACCTACTTACTGACTTACCCTCGTATATTCTAACTTGTCTGCTGTGTTTGTCACCTACTTACTGACTTCCCCTGGTATATTCTAACTTGTCTGCTGTGTTTGTAACCTACTTACTGACTTCCCCTGGTATTTTCTAACTTGTCTGCTGTGTTTGTAACCTACTTACTGACTTCCCCTGGTATATTCTAACTTGTCTGCTGTGTTTATAACCTACTTACTGACTTCCCCTGGTATATTCTAACTTGTCGTCTGCTGTGTTTATAACCTACTTACTGACTTCCCCTGGTATATTCTAACTTGTCTGCTGTGTTTATAACCTACTTACTTACTTCCCCTTGTATATTCTAACTTGTCGTCTGCTGTGTTTGTAACCTACTTACTGACTTCCCCTTGTATATTCTAACTTGTCATCTGCTGTGTTTGTAACCTACTTACTGACTTCCCCTGGTATATTCTAACTTGTCTGCTGTGTTTGTAACCTACTTACTGACTTCCCCTGGTATATTCTAACTTGTCTGCTGTGTTTGTAACCTACTTACTGACTTCCCCTCGTACATTCTAACTTGTCTGCTGTGTTTTTGTAACCTACTTACTGACTGGTATATTCTAACTTGTCTGCTGTGTTTGTAACCTACTTACTGACTTCCCCTGGTATATTCTAACTTGTCTGCTGTGTTTGTAACCTACTTACTGACTTCCCCTGGTATATTCTAACTTGTCTGCTGTGTTTGTAACCTACTTACTGACTTCCCCTGGTATATTCTAACTTGTCTGCTGCGTTGGTTATAACCTACTTGCTGTCTTCCCCTGGTATATTCTAACTTGTCTGCTGTGTTTGTAACCTACTTACTGACTTCCCCTGGTATATTCTAACTTGTCTGCTGTGTCTGCTGTGTTTGTAACCTACTTACTGACTTCCCCTGGTATATTCTAACTTGTCTGCTGTGTTTGTAACCTACTTACTGACTTCCCCTGGTATATTCTAACTTGTCTGCTGTGTTTGTAACCTACTTACTGACTTCCCCTGGTATATTCTAACTTGTCTGCTGTGTTTGTAACCTACTTACTGACTTCCCCTGGTATATTCTAACTTGTCTGCTGTGTTTGTAACCTACTTACTGACTTCCCCTCGTATATTCTAACTTGTCTGCTGTGTTTGTAACCTACTTACTGACTTCCCCTGGTATATTCTAACTTGTCTGCTGTGTTTGTAACCTACTTACTGACTTCCCCTGGTATATTCTAACTTGTCTGCTGTGTTTGTAACCTACTTACTGACTTCCCCTGGTATATTCTAACTTGTCTGCTGTGTTTGTAACCTACTTACTGACTTCCCCTGGTATATTCTAACTTGTCGTCTGCTGTGTTTATAACCTACTTACTGACTTCCCCTGGTATATTCTAACTTGTCTGCTGTGTTTGTAACCTACTTACTGACTTCCCCTGGTATATTCTAACTTGTCTGCTGTGTTTGTAACCTACTTACTGACTTCCCCTTGTATATTCTAACTTGTCTGCTGTGTGTTTGTAACCTACTTACTGACTTCCCCTGGTATATTCTAACTTGTCTGCTGTGTTTGTAACCTACTTACTGACTTCCCCTGGTATATTCTAACTTGTCTGCTGTGTTTATAACCTACTTACTGACTTCCCCTTGTATATTCTAACTTGTCTGCTGTGTTTATAACCTACTTACTGACTTCCTCTGGTATATTCTAACTTGTCATCTGCTGTGTTTATAACCTACTTACTGACTTCCCCTGGTATATTCTAACTTGTCTGCTGTGTTTATAACCTACTTACTGACTTCCCCTGGTATATTCTAACTTGTCTGCTGTGTTTGTAACCTACTTACTGACTTCCCCTGGTATATTCTAACTGGTCTGCTGTGTTTGTAACCTACTTACTGACTTCCCCTGGTATATTCTAACTTGTCTGCTGTGTTTGTAACCTACTTACTGACTTCCCCTGGTATATTCTAACTTGTCTGCTGTGTTTGTAACCTACTTACTGACTTCCCCTGGTATATTCTAACTTGTCTGCTGTGTTTATAACCTACTTACTGACTTCCCCTGGTATATTCTAACTTGTCTGCTGTGTTTATAACCTACTTACTGACTTCCCCTGGTATATTCTAACTTGTCTGCTGTGTTTTGTAACTTACTACTTCCCTGGTATATTTACTTGACTTACTGACTTCCCCTTGTATATTCTAACTTGTCTGCTGTGTTTGTAACCTACTTACTGACTTCCCCTCGTATATTCTAACTTGTCTGCTGTGTTTGTAACCTACTTACTGACTTCCCCTTGTATATTCTAACTTGTCTGCTGTGTTTGTAACCTACTTACTGACTTTCCCTTGTATATTCTAACTTGTCTGCTGTGTTTGTAACCTACTTACTGACTTCCCCTTGTATATTCTAACTTGTCTGCTGTGTTTGTAACCTACTTACTGACTTCCCCTTGTATATTCTAACTTGTCGTCTGCTGTGTTTGTAACCTACTTACTGACTTCCCCTTGTATATTCTAACTTGTCGTCTGCTGTGTTTGTAACCTACTTACTGACTTCCCCTTGTATATTCTAACTTGTCTGCTGTGTTTGTAACCTACTTACTGACTTCCCCTCGTATATTCTAACTTGTCTGCTGTGTTTGTAACCTACTTACTGACTTCCCCTGGTATATTCTAACTTGTCTGCTGTGTTTGTAACCTACTTACTGACTTCCCCTGGTATATTCTAACTTGTCTGCTGTGTTTGTAACCTACTTACTGACTTCCCCTGGTACATTCTAACTTGTCTGCTGTGTTTGTAACCTACTTACTGACTTCCCCTGGTATATTCTAACTTGTCTGCTGTGTGTTTGTAACCTACTTACTGACTTCCCCTGGTATATTCTAACTTATCTGCTGTGTTTGTAACCTACTTACTGACTTCCCCTGGTATATTCTAACTTGTCTGCTGTGTTTGTAACCTACTTACTGACTTCCCCTGGTATATTCTAACTTGTCTGCTGTGTTTATAACCTACTTACTGACTTCCCCTGGTATATTCTAACTTGTCTGCTGTGTTTATAACCTACTTACTGACTTCCCCTGGTATATTCTAACTTGTCTGCTGTGTTTGTAACCTACTTACTGACTTCCCCTGGTATATTCTAACTTGTTTGCTGTGTTTGTAACCTACTTTTGACTTCCCCTGGTATATTCTAAATTGTCTGCTGTGTTTGTAACCTACTTACTGACTTCCCCTGGTATATTCTAACTTGTCTGCTGTGTTTGTAACCTACTTACTGACTTCCCCTGGTATATTCTAACTTGTCTGCTGTGTTTGTAACCTACTTACTGACTTCCCCTGGTATATTCTAACTTGTCTGCTGTGTTTATAACCTACTTACTGACTTCCCCTGGTATATTCTAACTTGTCGTCTGCTGTGTTTATAACCTACTTACTGACTTCCCCTGGTATATTCTAACTTGTCTGCTGTGTTTGTAACCTACTTACTGACTTCCCCTGGTATATTCTAACTTGTCTGCTGTGTTTGTAACCTACTTACTGACTTCCCCTGGTATATTCTAACTTGTCTGCTGTGTTTGTAACCTACTTACTGACTTCCCCTGGTATATTCTAACTTGTCTGCTGTGTTTGTAACCTACTTACTGACTTCCCCTGGTATATTCTAACTTGTCTGCTGTGTTTGTAACCTACTTACAGACTTCCCCTGGTATATTCTAACTTGTCTGCTGTGTTTGTAACCTACTTACTGACTTCCCCTCGTATATTCTAACTTGTCTGCTGTGTTTGTAACCTACTTACTGACTTCCCCTTGTATATTCTAACTTGTCTGCTGTGTTTGTAACCTACTTACTGACTTCCCCTCCTATATTCTAACTTGTCGTCTGCTGTGTTTGTAACCTACTTACTGACTTCCCCTGGTTTATTCTAACTTGTCTGCTGTGTTTATAACCTACTTACTGACTTTCCCTGGTATATTCTAACTTGTCGTCTGCTGTGTTTGTAACCTACTTACTGACTTCCCCTGGTATATTCTAACTTGTCTGCTGTGTTTGTAACCTACTTACTGACTTCCCCTGGTATATTCTAACTTGTCTGCTGTGTTTGTAACCTACTTACTGACTTCCCCTGGTATATTCTAACTTGTCTGCTGTGTTTGTAACCTACTTACTGACTTCCCCTGGTATATTCTAACTTGTCTGCTGTGTTTGTAACCTACTTACTGACTTCCCCTGGTATATTCTAACTTGTCTGCTGTGTTTGTAACCTACTTACTGACTTCCCCTGGTATATTCTAACTTGTCTGCTGTGTTTGTAACCTACTTACTGACTTCCCCTCGTATATTCTAACTTGTCGTCTGCTGTGTTTGTAACCTACTTACTGACTTCCCCTGGTATATTCTAACTTGTCTGCTGTGTTTGTAACCTACTTACTGACTTCCCCTTGTATATTCTAACTTGTCTGCTGTGTTTGTAACCTACTTACTGACTTCCCCTCGTATATTCTAACTTGTCTGCTGTGTTTGTAACCTACTTACTGACTTCCCCTTGTATAACATGGGGTCACCACTACAGCTGGTCCCCCTTACAGGAAGCCTGCACTAAACATGGGGTCACCACTACAGCTGGTCCCCCTTACAGGAAGCCTGCACTAAACATGGGGTCACCACTACAGCTGGTCCCCCTTACAGGAAGCCTGCACTAAACATGGGGTCACCACTACAGCTGGTCACCTTACAGGAAGCCTGCACTAAACATTCATGTACTGATGCAGTAGCAAGTTATTTTACATAATGAGGTTGCTAGCCCCTTTCAAAAAAACCTCACATTAGTAGCTTCTTGTTACATGCGTGAGGAAACTGCAGTTCTATTTTTGCTTTCTCAGCCCAGAAACCCCGGGGAACTCTGCAGGGCTGGCACTTATGTGCTCACATGATTATTTTAAAGGTGATGAATACCAGATGAGCAGGAACATCCAAAAATAAACGTCGTAGCTTATTATTTCCAATAATTTATTTGTAAAAATTACATTTTAAAAAAATTTCTTTTTCAGATGGACGAGCTTCAGAAACTAGAATACCTGTCTCTTGTCTCAAAGGTGTGCACAGAGTTAGAGAACCATTTGGGAATTAATGACAAAGACCTCGGTATGACAATTTGTGGAAATTATTCAGAGATTGCCACATAGTTATTTGTTGTAAATGTTTTTGTTTATTACGCAGTTACTCTCTTTCTGCAAGTGTTATTCAGAATTTTTTGCTTTGTTAAAAAACAAATTGATATCTATTTGTGCTGTTAAATCTCAGTGGAGAGAAGCTACTTTTCTTCTTATGTATTCTTGTAACAAGGAAAGTTAGATTTTTTATGTAAATTATTTTCTGTCAGAAAAAGTGCTGCATATTTTTAAATATATGTTGATAAGTCTGTTGAATTGTGTTATTCCAGCTGAGTATGTTATTGACCTGGCTGACAAGAACAGCACATTTGCCAGCTTCAAGCAGGCTCTTGAGGAAAGAGATGCACAGTTTTCTGTAAGCTAACTCTCCTTTTTCATATTTTTACGTATAGATTAGGATGATGTGTCATGATTCAATACATTATCAACTTGCATCTGCCTGAATGATTGAAAGAATAAATGTCCTTATTGTGGGTCCGTAAGAAGGGTGGATCACTTCTGCAGTTGGTTCTCATGCACGAGCCTGTACCGAAATGTGTTATGTGATTTTGTAGTGATGGTTTATGTAACAGTGTATTTGACAGGGTCAGGTTGTTAGCTCCTTACACAAATCTTCTTAGCTGCCTGTTACCAAGTCTTCCTGTCCTGTACCATCCATTTGAGGTCTTCATCACATCATCGTTATCGTCAATGTCTGTTTCCATGTCCATGCTCTGTGTATGTTTTGTATGTGCACGTATTTCATTAATTCATTCATTATCATTCATATCCCTAAGGAGCATAAACCTTCAACAAATTCATGCTAAGCCTTCCTTCCTGAGCCATCAGTTCAAGGTCAAGCCATCAATTCAAGGTCATTATACGTCTACTTTTTCCCCCTATAATTACTTGTCTGCAGTTGCCTCCTCCTGGTGGTTATTGGTCTCCCACTTCATCTCTTGTCCTGGGTATTCCACAACAAGGACTGCCTAGTAATGCTGTCAGCAGGTTTCTACAATGTGTGTCCAGTCAAGTGTCAGCATCTTTTCACCTCTTGTTTCACTGGCACTTGTCTAGTTCTTGTCATCAGTTCTACATTTGTTATCTTGTCATCAGTTCTACATTTGTTATCTTGTCATCAGTTCTACATTTGTTATCTTGTCATCAGTTCTACATTTGTTATCTTGTCATCAGTTCTACATTTGTTATCTTGTCATCAGTTCTACATTTGTTATCTTGTCATCAGTTCTACATTTGTTATCTTGTCATCAGTTCTACATTTGTTATCTTGTCATCAGTTCTACATTTGTTATCTTGTCATCAGTTCTACATTTGTTATCTTGTCATCAGTTCTACATTTGTTATCTTGTCATCAGTTCTACATTTGTTATCTTGTCATCAGTTCTACATTTGTTATCTTGTCATCAGTTCTACATTTGTTATCTTGTCATCAGTTCTACATTTGTTATCTTGTCATCAGTTCTACATTTGTTATCTTGTCTTCAGTTCTACATTTGTTATCTTGTCATAGTGTTTCAACTCTGTTCTATGCAACCACCCATTTATGAAAATGTGTAACTTCTTATTTATTGTTTTTGTTGTTCTCCATGTTTTAGAACCATACAGTAGGACTGACCTGACATTGAAGTTGAAGATTTATGCATATATTTGTATATGCTGTATTTTATCATGATTATAATTTGCTTTGATAAAGAAATAATTCGTGATAGCTTCATCATGTCAGAGATGGCCTGGATGGTCAAAGTTCAACATAAATGACATGTTTGACATTTCACATCCAAGATTCTTTGATCAGCTTAAAGGTTAGCTTATTGAGCAGAGTTGATATGTTTCAAAAATGTACAATTTTGTGCTCAGGACTACCTCATTGAGTACAACATTAGCTATTATTGTCACAGTTCATGTCAGTAGAAATGTCACGTTTGTCTTTCCCTATCTAAAATTCCCTAATCAAGTTAAAAACAAAAACAAAAAACATGGCTGTATTGTCACAGTTTATGTTGATAAAATGTGTCACATTTGTTTTTCCTCATCTTGCATTCCTTATCAAGTCAAAGATGAAATACATTGTCACATTTCATGTCAGTAAAAATATCACTTTTGTCTTTTCCAATCTAGGATTCCCTCATCGCTAATCTGCTGAGGCTTATTCAAAAGATGAAACCAAAGACACAAGAGAAAAGTTTTGAGGATGTGGAGAAGGAAGAAGATAAAAAGGCAGATGTTGATTTGAATAGAAAACTTTATCCAGGTTTAGCATTACCAGATGATCCCAAAATTCGGGTGAGTGTTCTCTCTTTCTTCATCAGTCGCTGTCACATAGGAACATTTATCTTTCTCACAGAATGGTTGACCTGTCTCAGGTTTCTGCCTTCGCCATGTCTGTAGCTAACTTTGGATAGCACAAATAATCTTTATAAGCAGAGATTTGGAGCAGTCAAATTTTAAAATTTGCTCCTGCTCCAAAAACCTACTGCTATGCGCTCCCGCTCTGAGCTCCGCTCCTAAGCCCTGTTTATAAGCATACAGCTAGGCAACCTATTAAAAAAAGTTACATTTTGATGTCGTAACACATGCTGCCAAGTTACACTATGTAATCACTAGACACACTGCAAGTTACACTGTTATCACTAGACACACAGCAAGTTATACAGGTTGGTTATAAAGTCTTTATGCACCTGTAAACTTTAATAAGTTTGGATGTACACAAGATAGAAGCATATAGTAAATAACGCATGAAAGCATCATTTATTACGTTTTAGCCCAATCCAGTTCACATATTTAGCCTGTAAAATAACCGCCATTTTTTGTAACACATCATTCAGTCTGATGTTCCAGCTCATTGCTCAGTTGCTGCTCAGTGAATTGCATTAATGGTCCTGACCTTAAGTTCATCCAAAAAATGTGGTTTGTGTTGAGTAGTTGAATAGTTTTGACATTATAAATTATGCTGTTAAATGTTGTTTACAGTGTGCAAAGTTATTAAAGCTGCACAAGGACTTTATAACCATCCCGTAATTTGCTATCACAAGATCACTGCCTTGTAATGCCATCAATGAGTTTCTGTATTGTGTGTCTAACCCTCCATGTTATTGCCTTCTGTGACATGCATAGTAGGTTATGGTTTTATTCACTGCTTTCCTTTCAGGCCTGATAGCAGACGGATAATGCAGACAATCTTATCAACAGATAGGTGTAATATTGGGTCTTCTTCGTACACTCTCAGACGTCTGCTTGAATGTTTTCAAAGAAAGCAGTTTGAGGCTATTTGAATCTCCGTCGAGCTTGTCCACGAATGGTACTGGTGTCGGTCATATGCGCTTTCTCTGTTCCGCATATGTTGGGCAACTTTGAAGCAGATGTTCAGCAGTCATTTTATCAGTGCCACAGTTACACTTATCGGAAGTTCCTATCTTTAGCTTGTTGAATAGATGGTATCTCAATCTGTTGTGGCCAGTGCGTAGTCTGAAGATTACCACTTGTTCTCTTCTGTTGAGCTGGTAATATGCATCATTCTGTGTGTGACTTGGATGCTCTACTGGGTCTGATTTTACTGATGTTCTTTGGTTATCCATGCTTTCCTTCCATTTGATAGTAAGTCTCACCGAAGAATTCTCTTGCTTACTTCCATTGACATAGATTTGTTGAGTTCCAGATGTCAACAACTATATCCCATTGACATAGATTAGTTGAGCTCCAGATGTCTGTGGAAAACATGGTGATCTCAGTGGTTCTTGTCTTTTACATGGTGAGGTTGCCATCCCCGTGGTCAACATCATATTAGTTACCATGTACGACGTTCCTGTGGGTGCAGTAGTCCTCTTCTTTGTCTGTCTCATCAGAGACCCCTGGGGACTACGCGGGGTGTCAAGAGGTTAATAGGTTAAATGACAATGTCTGTGACTTTATACATGTAACTTGGCAGTTTTGAAATGACTTAGATGATTAACTTGATTTGAAATAGATGTGATGCATGTCATAAATGTTCTTGGTTTTTGTCCCCAGAAAATGCTGGATGGTGAAGACAGTGTCTCAAGCAGTGATGATGAACATAAATTAGAGACAAAGAAGAAACACAAAACAGAAGTCAAAGATATCAAGTCGGACACACACAAAACAGAAAGGGACACTGGAGATAAGAATGTTGCAGACAAAATGATGTTGGAGTTGGAGTCACTTCTGGGGAAAGCATCCAAGAAGGGCAGGACCGATGGTAATGGGGAGAAGAGAAGAAGAGATCGAAGCAGGAGCAGAAGTAAAGACAGAAAAAGGTAATCATTAAATTTTTTTATGTTTGTCTTGAGAAGTTCTTTCAGATGATAGAGCTATATGGCTAAGTGTTTGACATTTTAAAAAAATGTTAACTGGAATCTGCAATTAGTTTTCTCCTTCGTCATTGCTCACCTTTCATGTGTTCACATCTATTTATGTCATAAAGTTGATGGTCTGTATCAGACTTATCTCATATACCGCTGTCTGTTTCTCTCATAAAGTTGATGGTCTGCCTCAGGCATCTCTCATATACCGCTGTCTGTTTCTCTCATAAAGTTGATGGTCTGTCTCAGACTTCTCTCCTATACCTCTGTCTGTTTCTCTCATAAAGTTGATGGTCTGTCTCAGACTTCTCTCCTATACCCATGTCTGTTTCTCTCATAAAATTGATGGTCTGCCTCAGACATCTCTCATATACTGCTGTCTGTTTCTCTCATAAAGTTGACTGTCTAATTCAGGCCTCTCTCATCACCATACAGTCTCTCCCTCCGAGGGGTTGGTGAAGGTCATACTGTCAGTCTGCTCCTCACAAAGAACTGGTATTCTTAGAGAACATGTTCTTCCCTTGTCTTCGTTACATGGACATGTGCATACCTCTCTGATGTTTAATTTGTTGAACATGATATTTGAGTCTGCAGTGGCCGGTTTTCAGTCTGAAAATGATCACTTGAGCAGTTCTTGCATCTTATTCGCAGTAATAATTTTGTCACCTTCCCTGATTTTAGTAATTATGTGTTTTTTTTTAAAATGAAATAGAATTTGACTTGCTCCTCCTTCAGCTAGTCTCTCTGTCATCATCTTCAGCTAGTCTCTCTGTCATTATCATCATCTTCAGCTAGTCTCTCTGTCATCATCTTCAGCTAGTCTCTCTGTCATAATCATCATTTTCAGCTAGTCTCTGTCATCATCATCATCTTCAGCTAGTCTCTCTGTCATAATCATCATTTTCAGCTAGTCTCTGTCATCATCATCATCTTCAGCTAATCTCTGTCATCATCATCATCTTCAGCTAGTCTCTCTGTCATCATCATCATCTTCAGGTAGTCTGTCTGTCATCATCATCATCTTCAGCTAGTCTGTCTGTCATCATCTTCAGCTAGTCTCTCTGTCATCATCATCATCTTCAGCTAGTCTGTCTGTTATCATCTTCAGCTAGTCTCTCTGACTTCATCATCATCTTCAGCTAGTCTCTCTGTCATCATCTTCAGCTAGTCTCTCTGTCATAATCATCATCTTCAGTTAGTCTCTCTTGTCAAAATCATCATCTTCAGCTAGTCTCTCTGTCATAATCATCATCTTCAGCTAGTCTCTCTGTCAAAATCATCATCTTCAGTTAGTCTCTCTGTCATAATCATCATTTTCAGCTAGTCTGTCTGTCACGAAATGGATTTAGGACTAGAGACTGTCTACATACAGTGACAAGACACTAGTGAGAAGAAAGACTGAAAAGATAGATTTAGAAGAAAATGATAGTGCAATGTGAACAGTTGACACTGTTGGCTCCGAGGTTAAGAACCGAGGTTGATTCTTTCCTCGCCACTTCGGACGTCTTATGTGCTATAGTTGTCAACAACCTCTAGCTACCCTAAGGGGATAAGGTTATATCAAGCTTCACAAACACCAAGATACAGACAACATATAGCTACTGTACTTAAAGGAAATGACTGATGCCAGCTACAATTTATACAAGTTTATTATACACCTATAAACAAACTCATATACATGTCAAATACATAAAGTGCGAGGATGCACACCTGAAACAAAATCAAACACAGTTAAAAATGCATCAACCCCAACCCTTCTCCCACAATTGCAACCTGTATGGAGAAAGAAGGTAAGGTTAACTGAAATGAACTACACTGCACTTGATGTCGCCTACACTCCAAACTAGCTGTTCTAAATTCTAACTCTAACTCTAAGTCCACTGATAGCTGGAACGACTACGAAGTGTCTACACAATCTCTGCACAGACTTCGGTTCTACACAGCCTATCCTGGAATCTCCTGAACACAACTAACTGCACCTCTAAACTTCAGCAGCGGTCCTCTGCTATGATTCACCAAAACTAACAGTTCTGCCTATCTGTGCTGACTTCAGTAGAGAGAATGTTTACCCTCTCTCTCTCCACTAACTCTGGAATTGATGACTAAGGTTTAACAGAACCCCACTGGATTCTGGACTGGAACTGTAGCTGGCTTCTCCTAACACCTCTGAGGTTACCTGCCCGATTACCTATGACTGGGCGATGGGGCTATCGGCTTTATTATGGCCGTGAAGAAGCGAACATAAAATTACCACAACGCTGGCAGCATGCCAAATCTGCGTGGGTAACCGACCGAGCGTCAGAACTCAGGATTTATCCACAAAAATCCTATTCGCTGGAAAATGTCTTCCCCTGCCTGGGAAAACGTCTTTTCTTTCTCTCCTTCCACCACTGGCAATTAACGCGAGACTTAGCTTGTCGGCGAATGCCACAACTTCGCCGTGGGAGAAATTTTTGTGGTATCAAAAATTCTGCTCTTCCCCACAAAAGCCGGCACCTGCAAATCTCGAATGTCCAACTGAAAGGCAATCGACAATTTGCTTCTGGCACCCAGCTTGGCAAGTTATAGACGAAGAGAACGAAAATATGAAATGCTAGCCTATTTATTATCAAGACCCCCACGCGCCGACTTCATGACGTCATATGCGCGGCGTGGTTCTAAAGCCAATGGGAGCTCTGCATTTCAACTGCAGTTAGCTCTCAGCCACTCAGAACCTTAGATCATGCTGATGCAACCAGTTTCTGCTAGACAAAGAAACGGGAATTCGTCCTAGCCCTATACTGCGGAAATGAAGCAAAAATGGCCGCAATTAATTTAACTCCCGAAAAATGCGTCTAGGGCCACCTGCCCTATCTTTAAAAAAGACTAAAACTGGGGCAAATCCTGAACTAGCCTCTATAATCTTTATCTAGAATAATACTGTCCAATTCCCTACACCCTCATTCTAAACACATAAAGAAGAACCATAAAGCAGATGAGATCAAACTCCCTCGTGATCTCATCTTGAAAAAACGTAAATAATAGAAGGAGAAGAAACATGGAGAAGGATTTTTCTGTAATCCCTCCTAGAAATAGTGAACAAAATGCAAGGAGGAAAAGACATGGGCCATTTGAAAGACAGAATCTCAGTACTCTCGTCACATCACTCCCCCCTTTCAAAGATTGAGCAACGATCTCCTTACTGAAATCTCTGTGTTTCACACTGGCCCTTAACTCTGTCTACGAGGCTGTCTGTCCTTACCCCTCCTATTCAGTGTTCTTCGACCTTCCTCTTTTGCGTTTCCTCCTTCTTCCTCTCCTAGAATGAGCTCCTATGCTCCGTTGGGAGAGTTGATCTCTCTTCAGACCTGTGCCGTCTAATGGCGGGTCTGAACTTTCCCTTGCTATGACCGTCAAAAGGCTGTCCTGGTCAGCTGATGTGACCGGCGGGCGCTGTGGCGATCTGGCGATGGCGACTTCCTCGCTGCGCGTCAGCGGGTTTGTGACCGCTGGTACAGTGCGAGAACGATGCAACGTCTCGGGTTCCTCTGGTGTAGAGCCTCCGATTTCTTGCTGGGTTTCTATTGAGTCCTCACTGATCTCAATAGCTTCTACCTTTGAAGAAAAGTAGGTAAGATCTGCCCCTGGCAGTGGTTCTGGACTCGCTCTTCCCCTACCAACATGAAGAGGGACAGAGCTCTCCAAAGTAGCTCCTTGCAAATGCGTAAGGGCCGCTTTTCTCACTCTTTTCTGGCCTGAAAAGTTGGTGAGATGAAACTGTAGACCACGGGAGCTCTCCGTCTAACACCCTGGTTCTACCTTCAACCTTGCCCTCCCCTGTGAGAGTTACTGGCGTCAGTTGGAATGTGTCCTGCAGTGACACTTGACGGTTTAAGATCCCGTTAGATCGCGGAGAATCTGAGTTAAAGCTCTCCGTGACTGGTTCCAATGTTCCGTGAAACGAATTGGAAAAGATAGCCAATTTTTCAGGCTGCTCGTTACAAGAGTCGTTTCCTGTAAACGAGATACGAGAGTTGTGGGGCCCATCTCCGTTTATAGGCAAACGGATACTCAGATCACTGTCCTCCTCCGTTTGAGTAAAGTGCTGGTCGGATGGGGCTCCAGGGCTGGTTGGAACTATATGCTCGCTCAGACCGCTATCTTGTGCCCTATGAAGATGGCGCTGGTCGTTGACATATGTAATACCTCTCTTGTCAGTATGTCCCTCATTTGAGGAAGCTAATACCATCGGGGGCCTAATTCCCGACAACAAAGAGTGTACTTCCGGAATCAGAGGCGTCGTCACCACTGTTTGGCCGGTTGGCTGAACAGGGCTGGCAGGCGAATTTGCCTCTGCAAATAACATATCACTGTCGTCAGAGGCGTTGCACCTCTCCTTGGCACGACAGCTATGTTTGAGCTCGCTCGGGGCTCCGTGAATTAGGGGTTCTCCTTTTTCACTTATCTGGCCTGCAGTAGGCCCCCTTGCATCAGCAAGGATCGGTGTGGTTGGGTTCCCCAAAACTAAATATGGGTTGCCGAGAATGAAGTCATAGGCTGGCTGAGCCGTTACAGCTGCCTTGATGGTGCCAGACACGAACTTACATTTTACCTTAATATTGGCTACCGGAAAGCACTGTGAAGTCCCTTTCCTTAAAACTCCACCAATATTCACTTTTTCTCTGGTCATCTGCCAGGGCTTCACCAGATGTCGGGCGACTATGCTGGGGTATGTAAGCCCGCTGTCAAATAAACATGTTGTCTCAGTCCCGTTCACGTTGGCTGGTCCACTGTTGGAGAACAACTTCTCTGACGGGAAGGGTTTCCACTTCTTCCCTTGTTTCACCCTCACAGGCCTTAAACAAGCCACCTGATGAGCGGGTTGTTTGTTTGGGCACCGTGTTGTCCAATGAGAAGTAGTCCGACAGAACCTACAATATCTCTCATTATCTCCCCGGTTCCTGACGGGTTCATGAGAAGTCGGCCCCTGTGTTCTGTTAGGCGGCTGGGAGCGCATGTTATGACTGGGAGGGGGCTCCTTGCGAGACGGCCCTTGCTGTTGGTGAGCTGAAGAGGAAGGCGAATGCGATGAAGATGCTCCTTTGTCCGGGGCTGGCAGGTCAGGGTGTTTTCTTTTCTGGCCCAGTACTTCGGCCTGGGCCGTCTCTGGAACCTTTCTGCAAATAGAATTATCTGGTCCAGTTGCTGGGCGCCCTGCTCCGCCAGGTACTTCCTTAAGTCTGGAGACATGTTGGCCTTTATCTGTTCGCACAGAACTAATTCTTCCAATCCTTCAAAAGATTTAGCCAAACCCGACAACTCTCTCCAGCGAGTGAGGTAATTCCTCAGCCTCTCTGCGAACTGGGGAAAACTTTCTCCTTTCTCCAGACGACTTTCCCGAAACATCGTTTGGCACTTCCGGGGAGTCCATTGGAATCGCTGTAACAGGGCGTTCCGCAGAGCCTCAAAGTTACCTTGGTCATCTACCAGCATCTTGCTATAGACCTCATACGCATGTCCTCTTAGAGATTGAGATAATTTGAGACACCAAAGACTATCATCCAGCCCGTATGCCTTTGCCATCCGTTCAAATTTTTCTAAAAAATACCTCAATTTTCTCATTCCCGTTAGGAAAAGAGTCCATTGGAAAATTCATGGCTGCCATCCGGGGCCCTCCGTTTCCTGAGGTGTCTGTCGCCCCTGCTCCGGGAGAATCTCCGTTAGCCGAACTGCCTTCCGAAGATCGGTACTGCAGTTCCAGTGAACGCAGGGCAAGTTCATGCTGTCTCTCTGCTGCCTTCTCCCTCTCTTGGGCTTCCCTCTGTGCTATCTTCTCCTGTGCTTCTCTCTGTGCTATCTTCTCCTGTGCTTCTCTCTGTGCTATCTTCTCCTGTGCTTCCCTCTCTGCTTTTCTCTCCTCTGCCTGTTGGGCCTTCTCTTCTTTCTCCGCTTCCAATTTACGCAGGTCCATCTCTGCCAGTCGGGCCCTCTCTTCTTTCTCCGCTTCCCTTTTCTCTCTCTCCGTCTGCCGGTCCTGTTCCCATATAATGTAAGCCCTAGTCTCGGCCTCATTCATCCCCATGCTTTTAGCTGCGTCCTTCCATGCAGTAAGTAGCTTGACCAATTCAGCCATCTTACCTGACAAATCAGCAGTACTCACAACGAGGGGAAATGACAAAAAAAAAAGGAACAAGAAAAATTTACTGTTACCTACTTGGAATATGCTGTCGCAAAAACCCGCACTCAGACTAGCACCAAGTCTGACTAATAACTACCTGAAAAAAAATTCAAGTTATCCAGCTACCCAAAACCCGAATTTACTTTCCTGTTAAGTAAAAAAATTCAATTAGCCATCAATTACCTCTAAGTCATAAACAACCTTACTACAACTAACATCTAAACTGACTACAACCTGTGGAAAAAAAACTTATAGCTGGATCAGTCTTAATATAGCTCAAGTCTAGGGGATTTTTAAGAAATCTATTTCCAGAACTTTCTTCAGAGACAATTTATGAATCTAGAATTGATCCCAACAAAGATGATCCCAAGGACGACGCCACCCACTTTGTCACGAAATGGATTTAGGACTAGAGACTGTCTACATACAGTGACAAGACACTAGTGAGAAGAAAGACTGAAAAGATAGATTTAGAAGAAAATGATAGTGCAATGTGAACAGTTGACACTATTGGCTCCGAGGTTAAGAACCGAGGTTGATTCTTTCCTCGCCACTTCGGACGTCTTATGTGCTATAGTTGTCAACGACCTCTAGCTACCCTAAGGGGATAAGGTTATATCAAGCTTCACAAACACCAAGATACAGACAACATATAGCTACTGTACTTAAAGGAAATGACTGATGCCAGCTACAATTTATACAAGTTTATTATACACCTATAAACAAACTCATATACATGTCAAATACATAAAGTGCGAGGATGCACACCTGAAACAAAATCAAGCACAGTTAAAAATGCATCAACCCCAACCCTTCTCCCACAATTGCAACCTGTATGGAGAAAGAAGGTAAGGTTAACTGAAATGAACTACACTGCACTTGATGTCGCCTACACTCCAAACTAGCTGTTCTAAATTCTAACTCTAACTCTAAGTCCACTGATAGCTGGAACGACTACGAAGTGTCTACACAATCTCTGCACAGACTTCGGTTCTACACAGCCTATCCTGGAATCTCCTGAACACAACTAACTGCACCTCTAAACTTCAGCAGCGGTCCTCTGCTATGATTCACCAAAACTAACAGTTCTGCCTATCTGTGCTGACTTCAGTAGAGAGAATGTTTACCCTCTCTCTCTCCACTAACTCTGGAATTGATGACTAAGGTTTAACAGAACCCCACTGGATTCTGGACTGGAACTGTAGCTGGCTTCTCCTAACACCTCTGAGGTTACCTGCCCGATTACCTATGACTGGGCGATGGGGCTATCGGCTTTATTATGGCCGTGAAGAAGCGAACATAAAATTACCACAACGCTGGCAGCATGCCAAATCTGCGTGGGTAACCGACCGAGCGTCAGAACTCAGGATTTATCCACAAAAATCCTATTCGCTGGAAAATGTCTTCCCCTGCCTGGGAAAACGTCTTTTCTTTCTCTCCTTCCACCACTGGCAATTAACGCGAGACTTAGCTTGTCGGCGAATGCCACAACTTCGCCGTGGGAGAAATTTTTGTGGTATCAAAAATTCTGCTCTTCCCCACAAAAGCCGGCACCTGCAAATCTCGAATGTCCAACTGAAAGGCAATCGACAATTTGCTTCTGGCACCCAGCTTGGCAAGTTATAGACGAAGAGAACGAAAATATGAAATGCTAGCCTATTTATTATCAAGACCCCCACGCGCCGACTTCATGACGTCATATGCGCGGCGTGGTTCTAAAGCCAATGGGAGCTCTGCATTTCAACTGCAGTTAGCTCTCAGCCACTCAGAACCTTAGATCATGCTGATGCAACCAGTTTCTGCTAGACAAAGAAACGGGAATTCGTCCTAGCTCTATACTGCGGAAATGAAGCAAAAATGGCCGCAATTAATTTAACTCCCGAAAAAATGCGTCTAGGGCCACCTGCCCTATCTTTAAAAAAGACTAAAACTGGGGCAAATCCTGAACTAGCCTCTATAATCTTAATCTAGAATAATACTGTCCAATTCCCTACACCCCCATTCTAAACACATAAAGAAGAACCATAAAGCAGATGAGATCAAACTCCCTCGTGATCTCATCTTGAAAAAACGTAAATAATAGAAGGAGAAGAAACATGGAGAAGGATTTTTCTGTAATCCCTCCTAGAAATAGTGAACAAAATGCAAGGAGGAAAAGACATGGGCCATTTGAAAGACAGAATCTCAGTACTCTCGTCACACTGTCAAAATCATCATCTTCAGCTAGTCTCTCTGTCATCATCGTCAGCTAGTCTCTCTGTCAAAATCATCATCTTCAGCTAGTCTCTTTGTCATCATCTTCAGCTGGTCTCTCTGTCATAATCATCATCTTCAGCTAATCTCTGTCATCATCTTTAGCTAGTCTCTGTCATCATCTTCAGCTAGTCTCTCTGTCATCATCTTCAGCTAGTCTCTCTGTCATCATCTTCAGCTAGTCTCTCTGTCATCATCTTCAGCTAGTCTGTCTGTCATCATCTTCAGCTAGTCTGTCTGTCATCATCTTCAGCTAGTCTATCTGTCATCATCTTCAGCTAGTCTGTCTGTCATCATCTTCAGCTAGTCTCTCTGTCATCATCTTCAGCTTGTCTCTCTGTCATAATCATCATTTTCAGCTAGTCTCTGTCAAAATCATCATCTTCAGCTAGTCTGTCTGTCATCATCTTCAGCTAGTCTCTCTGTCATCATCTTCAGCTTGTCTCTCTGTCATCATCTTCAGCTTGTCTCTCTGTCATAATCATCATTTTCAGCTAGTCTCTGTCAAAATCATCATCTTCAGCTAGTCTTTTTGTCATCATCTTCAGCTAGTCTCTCTGTCATAATCATCATCTTCAGCTAATCTCTGTCATCATCTTCAGCTAGTCTCTGTCATCATCTTCAGCTAGTCTCTCTGTCATCATCTTCAGCTAGTCTGTCTGTCATCATCTTCAGCTAGTCTCTCTATCATCTTCAGCTTGTCTCTCTGTCATTATCATTATCTTCAGCTAGTCTGTCTATCATCATCTTCAGCTAGTCTGTCTGTCTTCATCATCATCTTCAGCTAGTCTCTCTGTCATCATCATCATCTTCAGCTAGTCTGTCTGTCATAATCATCATCTTCAGTTAATCTCTGTCATCATCTTCAGCCAGTCTCTCTGTCATTATCATCATCTTCAGCTAGTCTCTCTGTCATCATCATCATCTTCAGCTAGTCTCTCTGTCATAATCATCATCTTCAGCTAGTCTCTATGTTATCATCTTCAGCTAGTCTCTCTGTCATAATCATCATCTTCAGCTAGTCTCTGTCTCTCTGTCATCATCTTCAGCTAGTCTACATTTTTTTAGTGAACAGTTCATGACAATGAATGAGTCATGAGTTTTATGAATCGTAATAGCAAGTCGAAGCAAATAGGTGGTGAGTCAGATTTGAGCTTTAAAACGTGATAGTCGTAGGTTGGGAATGTTCTCTCCCAAGTGTTAAATTATAGAATGGTGAGTAACACAGGGAGTGATCAGGATAACAAGCCATGGTTTGGTTGTTCTTGTGTCCACAAGAAACGTACTGTTATCTAGCTCCTTGGAGACTCAAATGCCATCTTGAAAGAAGAATTGCCGCTTGATGCAATTTAGAATTACTGCTGAAATGTGTATGTTTTTCCAAGACAAGTATGCAAGACAAGTATGTTTTCTCAAGGCACAGACAAGCATCAGGTATGCATGAACTGTTAAACTGATAAGTGTAGCATTTCTCGGTTGAAATGGTCAGCCCTGGTGGTTTTAGGCCAGTCTTTTACAAGATAACCAAGACGCTCACACAGTAGTAGTCCTGGGGGTTTTAGGCCAGTCTTTTACAAGATATCCAAGACGCTCACACAGTAGTAGTCCATGTAACTTTTCATCAAGGAAAGAATTTAAGAAAACCAGTAACCCAGCACTTAGATAGTATAGAAGAACAAATAGTCATAGGAAGTGTTCAACATTTCTAAAAATAGAGTAGACAAGGAAATTGCAAATAGTCATAGGAAGTGTTCAACATTTCTAAAGATAGAGTAGACAAGGAAATTGAGGCAATATAACGCTATAAGGGCAGAACTAGCAGCAGGGACAGTTAATAGGGAATTACTGAATGAAGAATGTAAGATCGTCGTTTAAATTGAACTCTACATGAAAATTTTACTATGAAAATTTGTACACTGCAGTGGTAAGGTTGGAAAGATGAATCCCCTTCCACATTGATTTTGCTGGATTTGTTGTTCTGAAGACATCAGATGTAAATAAACCTTGCTTGTTTTCGTTCCACTTCACCGTTGTCATAGTGAAGTCTGTTATCTTCATGAGTTTGATAACCCTGCATCTGTTTTTCATTCAACTGTCTGTACTCATTCGTGAGTCATCATTTGCAACCACCCACTGATAGGATAGCAATCGAACATATCACTATATGACACAACAACATCACACACCACATGGCCACAATCATCATCTTCAGCTAGTCTGTCTGTCTTCATCATCATCTTCAGCTAGTCTGTCTGTCTTCATCATCATCTTCAGCTAGTCTGTCTCTCATCATCTTCAGCTAGTCTGTCTCTCATCATCATCATCTTCAGCTAGTCTGTCTGTCATCATCTTCAGCTAGTCTGTCTGTCTTCATCATCATCTTCAGCTAGTCTGTCTCTCATCATCATCATCATCTTCAGCTAGTCTGTCTCTCATCATCATCATCTTCAGCTAGTCTGTCTGTCATCATCATCATCTTCAGCTAGTCTGTCTGTCTTCATCATCATTTTCAGCTAGTCTGTCTCTCATCATCATCATCTTCAGCTAGTCTGTCTCTCATCATCATCATCTTCAGCTAATCTGTCTCTCATCATCATCATCTTCAGCTAGTCTGTCTGTCATCATCTTCAGCTAGTCTGTCTGTCTTCATCATCATCTTCAGCTAGTCTGTCTCTCATCATCATCATCTTCAGCTAGTCTGTCTCTCATCATCATCATCATCTTCAGCTAGTCTGTCTGTCATCATCATCATCATCTTCAGCTAGTCTGTCTCTCATCATCATCATCATCTTCAGCTAGTCTGTCTGTCATCATCATCATCTTCAGCCAGTCTGTCTGTCTTCATCATCATCTTCAGCTAGTCTGTCTCTCATCATCATCATCTTCAGCTAGTCTGTCTCTCATCATCATCTTCAGCTAGTGTGTCTGTCATCACCATCGTCATCATCATTTCCCTTTGTGCTCCTTATGGAGCATAGAACCACCACTACAGCTGGTCTTCTTACAGAAAACCTTCACCAAGTATTCACATGCTGTTGTAAGTATTCACATGCTGTTGTAGCAGTGGTTTCTGCTGTAGTTTGTTTTACAAGATGAGATTGCCAGCTCCATACACAACCTCATGTAAGAAGTATGACATACCTTCAGGTGCAGTAGTTGTTCTTTATTTGTCTCCTCACCTCAGAGAACTACCCGTGGCTATCTGCCTGCTTAGTTCCATATATCTTGCACTGGGCAGGAATCCACTGTACTTTATATTGAATTTTTAACACATTTCCATTTATGCTTTATTGAGTAATATAGTCATCTATGTTTGCTCATTTATGTTTGATTAGTGCTTATGTTAGACTAGACAAAGAGTCTGTGTCTTTTAGCTGTTATAGACAGACAGACTGTGTCCATCTGTTTATATATGTCCCTTTTATACCTGTCTGCAATTGACATCTCCATAATCTTTTGTATCCCCCTCTTTTAATCTTACCTTGGGATTTCAGTAAAAGGATTGCCTTGTAAGACTATCACTTGGTTTCGACTGTGTGTGTCCTATCCAACGTTGCCCGCAAAGTTCTTGTACAACATTTTGTTCCGACCGATATTTGTCTGAGCTCTATATGATTTCTTCAGGTTGTTGAACATTTTTTGGCCAGATCAGCTGACCCCCTATGACTGTCATCCATAGTTGCCTTTTGCATCATACCTGGTTGGATACAGTGTTACTGTTCTTTGCTCCCCTTTTGCACACAAGTAACTCACAGGCAGTTACATCTTTCAGGCCTAATTTTGTCATCAGATAGGCTGTTCTTGTGGAAAGTATTGTGTAGTTCTGTGATCTCAGAGTAGACACATAAAGAATAGGATCACATATACCACCAGGCGAGTTGTCAGAGAGGACTTAGATGAGGTCATATAAAACAAATTGGAACCACCACTGAAAATACATGTCAAGTGCTTTGATGCGGGCTTCGTTCATGCTGGCCAACTCCTGTAGGTGTTAAAAAAAAAATATGCTACATAACTGTGAGTTAAAACATCGTGTCTTTTTTTTTCTGTGACTATAAGAAGTGGAAGATTCCTCTTTTTGACCACCCTGTGGTGTCCACTTGAATATGCCTGAAGAAAGCTGTGCTCAGCCCTAATTGTTGACATTTCCTTAGTGTATCTCTTGGATTGGCATCAATGGCAATCTGCTCATGCCTTTTCTGGTCTTAACTTGTAGAGCAATCCTGTAACAGATACTCAACAGTCATTTTATCAGTGCCAGATGTACACTTTATGGTAGTTTATTTTTTGTAGGTAAAAGGTAAAGGATCCCGTTACATGCCCATTGAGGCATATTGGGAATATGGTGTTAGGCCCATATTTTTTCGACCATGGGCACACTAGGGGTGATGTAGTCAGTATCACGCTGACCGCCTTAAGCTTCCCAGAGTTTCTCTGGTACCCAATTTATGAGGCTGGGTCGACTCCGGAGCCGTTTGTGGTCTAAAATAATCCCACCTCAACTGGGGATTGAACCATGGACCACCGAACTAGGAAGCCAGTTCACTAACCACTATGCTACCACGGCTCCCTTTATTTCTTGTAGTGGAAGATTATCTTGTTCATGTTATGGCAATAGTTTTATGTTATTTTTTTTTCTTTCCACAGAAAGAAACGATCAAGAAGTAGACACAGATCTCACAGCAGCTCTCCAAGCAGACACAGAAACCGGTCTAGAGATCGTCACAAGAGGAGTAGGTCAAGGTCACGAAGCAGAGAGAGAGATCGCAAACACAGAGACAAATCAGATCGTAAAGCAAGAGACTCGGATAAGACGAAGGACAGAGACAAATACAACGACATTCCACTCGAACCAGTCGTTGGAGCTGTAAGTCACTTCATACTCTTCTCATTATGTTTTTTCTATTACATTTCAAATGTCTCATTGACATCTCAGTGACATTTTACATGTTCCATTATTTGATTTACATATCTCTCCTGTCACTCTCTCTCTCTTGTCTCCACATAAATGTTTATATTTTTTATTATTTGTCAGATTGGTAGTATTTCAGTTGGCCAGATTTAAAGCTGTCCATAATTAATATGCCAGACAACCTGTGAGAAGAACTTATTTGTTGAATTACTTTTCAGATCTATGATGCAAAAGTCACATCCATCCTACCGTTTGGTTGCTTTGTCCAGCTTGAAGGACTGCGTAAACGTTGGGAAGGACTGGTGCACATTTCACAGGTAAAGCAGCAGGCGTGATGTGATCTGAGTATTTTAGTTTATGGTCATTGTTTTATTGTCACTTTAAGGCACAAGTGATCATGTCACGTCACAACTTCCTGACCCAAGTGCTGTTCATTAATTCACCATTATCAACACCTTTCAATCGTCTGTGGAGCACAGGCCCTTAACAAAACTCTTGTGTCTTGTGCCACCCATTTGGGGTTTGTCCATGTTTTCTTTATTCCTTACATGTCTCTCTCCAGTTCTCTTCTCCATGTGATTTTTGGTCGTCCTCCATTTCTTTTTTCCTGAGGTTTCAGAACAGAGACTGTCTTGTAATGCTATCTGCTGGTTTTATTATTTTGTGTCCTATCCACTCGGAATCTTCTCCTCACCTTGTGTTCTTCTGGTGTTTGGTTCTTTCCATCAGTTTTACATTGGTGATCTTGTCAGACCATTACTTCTGTCTATGCCATGATGCTTTGCTAAACTGTCAAATTCTTCTCTCTCTGTCATCCTATGTCTCCATTATTGATGTCATTTTTTTCATTCTCCTTATCTTTATCTACCTCTTCATCTGCTCCCCTACAATGTGTTTAATGATCTCTTCAGTTTTCTAATTAAACTTTTCTGTTTCTTTATATTTTACATACATTTTGTCTTGACATGTTGTTGTGTTGTAATTTTTTCTACTTGCATCCACTTAATTTGTCAGCTTCATTTTGTTCACTGTGCTGCAGTTATCTCAGCTTGATTGATGTAGACTGTTTACTGACATGTTGAATTCTTTCTAGCATTTCTTATCATTTACCTAGACAACTGTTTACTGACGTGTTGAATTCTTTCTAGCATTTCTTATCATTTACCTAGACACAGATCATTATACATTGTGTCAGTAGAGTAATTTTGTTTTGATAAATGGTCCTGTCTCTAACTGTGCAGCTAAGACGAGAAGGCAGAGTAACTAATGTCAGTGATGTTGTAAACAGAGGTCAGAAGGTCAAGGCTAAAGTACTCTCCTTCACTGGAAATAAGCCAAGTCTGTCTATAAAGGTACTGTTTTTCTCCTTTGTTATTGAAAACTAATGTATTAAAATAATGGTGATTAAGTAAGAGATAAACATGATAGGAATATTACTTTGACAAGTCATAGATTCTGCAGTTTCACATGACACAGGAGTTTGTAACAGTTATAAATAATTTATTTATCTTTTACCAAAAATCCTTGAAAGATAGAACAAAAAAATGTCTTTCATGAAATCAGTATAGTTCACATTCTAAGGCACAACAAAAAAATGTCTTTCATGAAATCAGTATAGTTCACATTCCAAGGCACATTAATAACAGCGGGTGGAAGATGCATCTGAGAGGCAAAAAGTAGAATAACCAAGGCAAAAGCAGCATTCTGTAAAATGATACGTATTGTATGCAACAACTCTGTCCGTGGAAGCCAGAAGCAGTTCTTCAGTGTTACATAGAACCAAACATGACATACAGAAGTGAGTCATAGACAGTTAGTAAACACTAGGAAAACCACTAGAGGCCACAGAGATGTGGTTTTACAGGAAAATATTAAGAATACCACAGACAGCTAAACAGGGTAATGAAGATGTCCATAAAGGTGGACAGCTAAACAGGGTAATGAGGATGTCCTGAAAGATAGACAGCTAAACAGGGTAATGAGGATGTCCTGAAAGATAGACAGCTAAACAGGGTAATGAGGATGTCCTGAAAGATGGACAGCTAAACAGGGTAATGAGGATGTCCTGAAAGATGGACAGCTAAACAGGGTAATGAGGATGTCCTGAAAGAAGTTAGTGCACAAAGGGAGCTTATTAGTCACGTTAGCAGGAAGCAATCCACTTTCTTTGGGCATGTCATGAAAATAAGAAAGATAGAATATATTGTGATAACAAGAAAGATAGAATATATTGTGATAACAAGAAAGATAGAATATATTGTGATAACAAGAAAGATAGAATATATTGTGATAACAAGAAAGATAGAATATATTGTGATAACAAGATAGAATATATTGTGATAACAAGATAGAATATATTGTGATAACAAGATAGAATATATTGTGATAACAAGAAAGATAGAATATATTGTGATAACAAGAAAGATAGAATATATTGTGATAACAAGATAGAATATATTGTGATAACAAGAAAGATAGAATATATTGTGATAACAAGAAAGATAGAATATATTGTGATAACAAGAAAGATAGAATATATTGTGATAACAAGATAGAATATATTGTGATAACAAGAAAGATAGAATATATTGTGATAACAAGAAAGATAGAATATATTGTGATAACAAGAAAGATAGAATATATTGTGATAACAAGATAGATAGAATATATTGTGATAACAAGAAAGATAGAATATATTGTGATAACAAGAAAGATAGAATATATTGTGATAACAAGAAAGATAGAATATATTGTGATAACAAGATAGATAGAATATATTGTGATAACAAGAAAGATAGAATATATTGTGATAACAAGAAAGATAGAATATATTGTGATAACAAGATAGAATATATTGTGATAACAAGAAAGATAGAATATATTGTGATAACAAGAAAGATAGAATATATTGTGATAGCAAGAAAGATAGAATATATTGTGATAACAAGATAGATAGAATATATTGTGATAACAAGAAAGATAGAATATATTGTGATAACAAGAAAGATAGAATATATTGTGATAACAAGATAGATAGAATATATTGTGATAACAAGATAGATAGAATATATTGTGATAACAAGAAAGATAGAATATATTGTGATAACAAGATAGAATATATTGTGATAACAAGAAAGATAGAATATATTGTGATAACAAGAAAGATAGAATATATTGTGATAACAAGAAAGATAGAATATATTGTGATAACAAGAAAGATAGAATATATTGTGATAACAAGAAAGATAGAATATATTGTGATAACAAGATAGAATATATTGTGATAACAAGAAAGATAGAATATATTGTGATAACAAGAAAGATAGAATATATTGTGATAACAAGAAAGATAGAATATATTGTGATAACAAGAAAGATAGAATATATTGTGATAACAAGAAAGATAGAATATATTGTGATAACAAGATAGAATATATTGTGATAACAAGAAAGATAGAATATATTGTGATAACAAGATAGTTATATATTGTGATAACAAGAAAGATATAATATATTGTGATAACAAGAAAGATATAATATATTGTGATAACAAGGAAGATAGAATATATTGTGATAACAAGAAAGATAGAATATATTGTGATAACAAGAAAGATAGAATATATTGTGATAACAAGATAGAATATATTGTGATAACAAGAAAGATATAATATATTGTGATAACAAGAAAGATATAATATATTGTGATAACAAGGAAGATAGAATATATTGTGATAACAAGAAAGATAGAATATATTGTGATAACAAGAAAGATAGAATATATTGTGATAACAAGATAGAATATATTGTGATAACAAGAAAGATAGAATATATTGTGATAACAAGAAAGATAGAATATATTGTGATAACAAGAAAGATAGAATATATTGTGATAACAAGAAAGATAGAATATATTGTGATAACAAGATAGATAGAATATATTGTGATAACAAGATAGAATATATTGTGATAACAATAAAGATAGAATATATTGTGATAACAAGAAAGATAGAATATATTGTGATAACAAGATAGAATATATTGTGATAACAAGAAAGATAGAATATATTGTGATAACAAGAAAGATAAAATATATTGTGATAACAAGAAAGATAGAATATATTGTGATAACAAGATAGAATATATTGTGTTAACAAGAAAGATAGAATATATTGTGATAACAAGGAAGATAGAATATATTGTGATAACAAGAAAGATAGAATATATTGTGATAACAAGAAAGATAGAATATATTGTGATAACAAGATAGATAGAATATATTGTGATAACAAGATAGATAGAATATATTGTGATAACAAGATAGAATATATTGTGATAACAATAAAGATAGAATATATTGTGATAACAAGAAAGATAGAATATATTGTGATAACAAGATAGAATATATTGTGATAACAAGAAAGATAGAATATATTGTGATAACAAGAAAGATAAAATATATTGTGATAACAAGAAAGATAGAATATATTGTGATAACAAGATAGAATATATTGTGTTAACAAGAAAGATAGAATATATTGTGATAACAAGGAAGATAGAATATATTGTGATAACAAGAAAGATAGAATATATTGTGATAACAAGAAAGATAGAATATATTGTGATAACAAGAAAACATATGAAGACATGACATGCAGAGTTTTTCACGAAGGACAGCTTACAGAACCGTTTGGGATAAGAACAGGAGTGCGACAGGGATGCCTCTTGTCTCCATTTCTTTTCTTACTAGCTTCTTCTTCTTCTTCTTCTTGCGATCGCATCTTTGATGATTACACCGTCAGACGAGTTCTCATGATGAATTCAACTGTTGTTTGAAGTTCCTCTTTAACTCCATATAGCTTTGAGTTTAGTGTTGAGTCATTGGGCCAGTATATCTTTCTTAACTGGTCATACAGAAGACAGTCCTGTAGAACATGCTCAGCAGTTTGTTCGGTTAATCCACATGTGCACAGTGGTGAAGCAGACAATCGTAGCTTGTGCATGTGTTTATTCAGTTTGTTATGCCCTGCCCTGAGTCGAAAAATAGTTATCTGTCCCTGCCGGTCGAGAGTGTGATAGTCGTCTTTGGGTTGGTTCTGTTCTCTTCTGATAGTCTGGATAGCTCTCTTTTTCTCAAAGTATGTGACTTCATTATCTTCTTGTTCACATTCTCCTCCCTTTTTTGCCATTTTATCTGCCTTTTCATTTCCGGGTACACCACAATGAGATGGTACCCACTGAAGTATGGTTCTCTTTTTGGCAGCTACCTTGTTTAGTTCATTTCTCAGATGCGGGAGTTTACCACCCTTGAGAGCTTGCAGGACAGACAGTGCATCTGTGAGGATGACTACCTGGTGGCAGTCAGAGTTGGTGTTATAAATCATATTTGCAGCTTGCTCTAGAGCTTGAACCTCAGCTGTATAGTTGGAACAGAATTTACCAGTGGGAATGTGCCTAGTCTCATAGTGGTTGTCAGGATATGAGATAAAGATACCGGCACCTCCATTCCTAACAGCATTAGTTGCTGATCCATCTGTATAGGCATGTATCCATGATTGATCGGGATAGCTTTCTTGGATCATACTCAATGTAGCAGTTCGTTTTTGCAGATCATTATACTCACATCCACTTGTGAGACCACTGACTGATGTATTAATTTGGAGGGCACTGCTGGCCTGTTCCCATGGTACAGGGTATAGGGTGGGCTTCAGTGGTGTTGTCTTCATGGATAGGTCTTCTTGATGCTGTCTTATAAGTCTTTTCCCCCGATGCACAAAGCTGCTACGCTTTAGACGTCCCAATGCCAGATCATCTAGTCTTGCCTTCATTGGGTGCATTGGCATACTGTTGTACTTTTTCATCTGGATCATGGTTTTTTGTGTCTCTTCTATGGGACAATGTCTGTAATCCAGCAACCTTCTGCATCTCTGTTATTGGTGTAGTTTTCATGGCTCCTGTAATGAGCCTGAGAGCTTGATTTTGCACCTTGTCCAAAGACTGCAGATGTGAGTTAGCAGCTGATGACCATGCTGCTGAGCTAAACTCTAAGTGTGGTCTTATTACTCCATTATAAATCTTCTTTAGATTTCGTTCATTTGCTCCCCAGTTGGTACCTGCTAATTTTCTGAGTATGCCTAGTCGTCTTCGGGCCTTTCCTTCTGCATTTTCAATATGCTTATTCCATGTAAGCCTTTGGTCGAATGTCACCCCAAGATAGGTGGGGTAGCTTTCTTCCTTGATCACGGTTGTCCCTAGGTGTATGTTAGCTGATTTGTCCTTGGGGGCGAGGGAGAACAGTGTTGTGGAGGTTTTGTCTGTGTTTATTGTGATAAGCCATTTCTCTGCCCATGACACTAGCTTGTCTGCTGCCCGCTGCATTCTATAATTTGCTGTGGTGACATTTTCATCAGCGCACCAGAGTACTAGGTCATCTGCATATAAGGCAGCTTTCACTCCTGCAGGGAGATCTTTCACCAGGTCATTGATGTAAACAAGGAAGAGTGTTGGGGAAATTACTCCTCCTTGAGGTACCCCCTGATGGAGCAACACTTTTCTGCTCTGCAGACCGTCAAGAGTGACTCTAGTTCTCCTGTTATGCAAGTATGACTGGATCCATTTCATCATGTTGCCTTGGATTCCACTTCTCCTAAGTTTTGCAATGAGGCCATCTTTCCACACCTTGTCAAAGGCCTGCTTGAAGTCGACCCAGATCGTTAGGACCTTTTTCTTCTCCTGGAAGGCATCTTCTATTGCTTGAGACAAGTAAGTAACTTGGTCTTCTATACTGTAGCATTCTCTAAATCCAGCTTGTTCCGGCACCAGGATCTGCTGAGACTCTAAATACCATTTCAATCTGTGGTTGACTATTCGCTCCATAGTCTTCCCAACACAGCTTGTGAGACTGATTGGCCGGTAACTTGCAGCCTCGGTCTTACATTTCCCTTTCTTTAGTATGGGTATTGTGATGGCTTCTCTCCATACTTGGGGTACCGTTCCTTTCAACCAGCTGTGGTTGAATATCTCAAGCAGTTTTGTCTTTGCTGCTGAGCTCAGATTTACTAGCATTTCGTTGCTGATTTTGTCTGGGCCGGGTGACTTTTGAAACTTAAGCTTGGAAATAGCGTTCTGTAGTTCTCCTAGTGTGATGGGTTCCCTCATTGGGGCAGGAGTATCTGTCTGTCCCATGGTTGCCAGTATTTCTTTTCTTATCTCTCTCTGATGATCTATGTTAATGGGTAAGTTGCTTTCTGAACTGTATCTTCTAGCAAACAAGTCTGCAGCTTGTTTTCCTCTGAAAAGTTTGCCACCTTCATCCAATGTGATAGTCTGCCTAGGTGAGGAACGCTCTTCATTTAGAGACTTGACTAATCTCCAAAGTTTCCTGCCGTCTTTCTCAAGGTTCAGCGATGCCGTTTTAGTTCTCCAGCTTTTCCGTTTTTCTTCTAGCTTTGTTCTCTGAAACTCTGCTACAGCCTTTTTCCATTTGTTGTGAGTTTCAAGTGAAGGCTGAGACTCTGCGTCCTTTCTAGCCCTGTCCATAGCTTCCTGACGTTCTTGGAGTGTGCTGGACCAGTATGGTATGTAGTTACGCCGGCATCCTTTGGGAATGGTTTCTTTTGCAGCTTGTAGTATGCATCTGTTGAAATCTTTTACCACTTCATTAATGTCTCTGTTCTGTACCTTGAGGGTAGACAGCAGCGTGTTCACCTGATGCCTGAATAAACCCCAGTTGGCTTTTTTGTAGTTCCATCTTGTAATGGCTGGGCCTGTACTGAGAGTTGCACTCTGGACAGTAAGAAAGATTGGGCGATGGTCGCTTCCCCCTAGTTGGTCTCCTACTTCTCTACTAATAGATCCAGGTATATCTGGTGTGGAGAAGGCAAGATCTGGTGTTGAAGTTGTGTGCCATCCTCTGGAGTAGAAGGTAGGAGTATCTGTGGCATTATTGACTAGGATTAGGGAGTGATCATCTTGCCAAGTTTCAACCTCTTCACCTCTGTGATCCAGATGGTTATAGCCCCAGCTCTGGGAGTGGCTATTAAAGTCTCCAATTGCTATAAAGTTGGTGGCTGGTACCTGTATAGAGCTGAGACTCAGGGGTTTGTTGTTCGGACAGTAATAGTTCAGGAGTTCTATTTCCATCTTGTCTACCTTTATCTGCAACAGCTGATATTCTGCTCCATCCATGAAGGTTTTCCTTTCGTGTGCAGGAATGTTATTCCTTACAAGAGTAAGTACTCCTCCTTTTCGTCTATCTTTTCTGTCAGATCTGAAGCATTGATATCCCCTTATTTTAAAGGTTTGATCTGCTTTCAAGTGAGTCTCTTGGATACAGCAAACACTGACTTGCTTCTCATACAAGATGTTTTCCAGCTCTGTCTTTTTGCTGTATCCAGCCTGCTTGCTGTTCACTCCCTCTGCATTCCAGTGCATCATGACAAGTGGCACTCTGGGTTTCTCTTTTTCTGTTTTGTTTTGGTCAGTAGTTCTTCTCCGCCGTCTGCTGACTCCACAAGACGGTCTAGAGGGTCCTCCAGTAGCTGAGGGTGGGCTCTGTCGAGGCTCAGAGCCCGGCACTGCACCTGCCTGGTGGAGCTCCACAGGGCGAGCACCAGTACGAGATTTATTTGACGGTGTACTCTCCATAGAAAAAAAAAAGCGAGTTGCGTGATACTGTGGTTTCCGGTGTGCCTTCTGGCCCAGTATCTACGACTTTAGCACCTGTTCAACGGGAGAGTGGGCTCATCCCTAATCTGTTTATGTTCCCAGTAGTAGACTATTCGCAAGCAGCCTGGGGGTGTCACTGCTCTGCGCGGACCTTGTTTACCGAGGCGGCGTCCGAGCTCGTATGGTGAAAATATGGTTGCGTTATCTTCAAAATAGCCCTGTCTTTCCCATGGCTTTTCTGCAATCCTGCAACTTTGAGTTAGGGAGTTCTGAGCTCCAGTCTCTTTCCCAGGCATTTTATCCTGGCCTGGCACGCATACAGAGGACCCCACTTCTGGTTCTAAGTTAGCAGTTGGGGATAGGTGGGGTAGCACACTGTGCATTCCCCGTCATCCAGGGGCTCTCCAACTATGCAGAGCTTGCACAATGCTGTGCTCTGGTTCTGGGCTCTCCCAAGGAATCCTCACGTCCTGCACAGAGCCACTTCCAGATACCCACCACCTGCCAACCCTCCATTGAAGAAATCTCCTGCATGCGGCCATCCAGTCAAGAGCCAGTATTAAGTCTGGTGCCCAAGTGATCCCCCCAAGCTCAGTGTGCAATGCTGGGTTCTCATCATGCTGCAACACAGGGGGGATTGTGATGCTCAGCCATCTCTCTCAACTCTGCACCGATAAGTGACATCGGGGACTTAACTGTGCCTCAGTACTGGGAGGCCCCGTTTCCGGGTACACCACACACAGCCAATTGAGGCAACGGTCGCCGTGGGCGTGTCTTCAGTGGGGAAGTTGTGGAGTCTTCCTGTCCATGTTCTTGCACATCCTAACACTGCCCGCAAGACATCGGAGGTTTGGAGAGTGGCCTTCTCTGCTTTTTTGAGCCGGGGTGGTGTAAAGTATCAGTCTGTCTGCTCTGTAAAGTTGCTTTCACACACACACTGGATGCTCTGTAAGGAAGAGTGGTGTGTTGTTGAGATCAGGCATGCTCCAGTCTACCCAGCTGTAAATGGGTAACTCACCCTAGTCCTGAGTTAGGGAAGGCAAAGGCTCCAGGGGAAGCAGGCCCTAAACTTGGTCACTTCAACCGACGCAGGATGGTGTATGTATGAAGTAGAAATGTAGAGTGTGATTGACGCGAATGGTGTACTGTTCGTGTGCTGACCAATATAACCACTCATACACTTGTGTCTACAAGGCACCAATGCAGACTGCTGGAATCTTAGTTTACTCAATTTATTCAGACGTACACACTGGGACATACGAGTACATCATGGTATGTTGACATATCAATTTGTAGGTATACATAGCAGATCTGAAGTCATGACACATTCAGAAATAATGGGCAGTACATCAAAAGTTCAATGTCATGATACATTATGGCCACATCCCCCTATCTGACTAAACGCGTCAGTGAAGGGCG
The DNA here is from genome assembly GCA_024509875.1 of Oreohelix idahoensis. Lineage (NCBI taxonomy): Eukaryota > Metazoa > Mollusca > Gastropoda > Stylommatophora > Oreohelicidae > Oreohelix > Oreohelix idahoensis. Next base: position 70,775 of record JAMPIV010009635.1, read on the forward strand.
GATCGATAAATAACCAAAGTTACTTGACGTCCATAGTTTGTAGTATATATTATGAAACCACGAAGGGGGTTTCTAGCAAGATTGAGATCTCCCTGTCACTGTCCGATAATAGGATAAATAATCTGTTCTCTTGGCAGTGATCAAAACATATGCTGACCGAAATCCAACATGGCTGCCTCCCTGAGTTGTCGTTCACTCATTCATAGGAAGGAGAATATAAGCCAGAGTTAATTTATAATGGGTATATAAAGGATTTCATAAATGTTTCCATACAGCTCTACGGTGATCAAGTTAATTCACGTAGCCATAACCGCTGCAGGAAAATCTGTCATCTTCGTCGATACAAAACACGACACTAGCATAGCGAAGCACAAAAGTCAAGCTAGGCCTAACCGACGAGAGATCATCAAAATAGGAGCTGGGTTTACCTGGAGTCCGAATCATCTATATACTGACATGAGGAGAGTCTCTAACACAAACTATCGTAGAGACACCATCTCCTTCAGAAGAAACCACTTCGTAAGACATTTTTTTCTGACGAAAGGACCAGCTCTAGAAAAACGTACCCCGCCATTTGTAAGCAGTACATCGGAACTCATCACGACTTGTCAAGACAACTCATACTTCCGCTCGACCGGAATACAAGAATCTAGTCCCTCCTACCCATCCAAAATATACAATATAGGACTGATTCTACTTGTACTAATAATATGTAATACATATGAATTCAGGCCATAAACACAATAAGCAAATTAATATATTTTCTGGCCCTAAAAAATAAGTACAAACGCAAGCGCAATATCCTTGCGCTGGATCAATATCCAGAACGATTACTCCTATAATCAAAAGTGTGAATCAAACATGGATTATCTCGCTTTTACCATAGACAGCATTTTCATACACAAATGAATGAATGTCTATATTTTTCCCATATTAAATAGCCATATCGATTTTTGTAAAATGCGCGTCAAAATATGCACGCAACAGATTACCACACCCCTCGGGAAGGGAAAAAAAAATGGTACATTTTTTTTTTTGAAATACATCTAGGAGCAACATACAATAGGCTCACAACGCAGCAATAACAATGCGCAGATGATAAGCATAAGTTTTATGACCTTAGAGAAAGTACTTCTCTAAGTATAAATATTTCCAGAGAGGTGTCACCAACGCATACTACAATATTAGCAATGACACAATTTCACATTAGTTTATACATAAATTCCATCTAAGATATCTTAACATCATGATCATCAAAGACGAAAAACATTGAAAGATCAGCGGTGAATACATATCAATGAACCGCTAAGTAGTGTTACAATCAATATATGATATATTACATATGTGTACACATTTCAACATAGAAACAACTGTATCAAAGTTGTATAACAGTTATGAATCATGTGGGCATCTAGACAAAATATCTGCCATCACATTTTCTGACCCACGGATAGCTCGCACCGCAAATGAAATGGCTGTAGAGCAATCGCGTATCGCGTTGATCTCGCGCTCTTCAGATTTTTACTCTGAATAGCCGTAAGAGCTTTCTGGTCAGTTTCCACAATGAAATGCGCGCCCAGAAGAAATCTTTGCAGTTTAAGGATTGACCAAACCATAGCCAATAATTCACGGTCTAGGACCGAGTAATTCTTCTCTGCGGCATTTAATTTCCGAGAAATATACATCACAGGATGCAGAGTTCCAGAGTACTCTTGCATTAGTGCAGCTCCAATCCCGGTGGATGAAGCGTCACTACGAAGAATAAATGTCTTATCCTTAGAAGGTAATACTAGGATAGGTGAAGTAGAAAACATAGTTTTAACCTTATCCAAAGAGGATTGACATTCTTGAGTCCAATGGACTACATTAGGAGACCCTTTCTTTAGCAAGGAAGAAAGAGGTGACATAATGGAGGACAGATTCGGGATGAATCGTCCATAAAATTGTATTAGACCTAAGAGACTTCGTACTTGCTTTTTAGTCTTAGGAATAGAAATGTTAAGTATCTTACTTGTATTATGGTCTTCTGTTTTTAGGAACCCATGACCAACACGGTGTCCTAAAAAAGATATTTCGCTAAAACCAATACATGCTTTCGATGGTTTCGCTGTCAGGTTATGCTCGCGTAAGATAGACAATAGTTCATTTATACCATTATAGTGATCGTTCCAAGTATCACTGAAAAGACAGATGTCATCAAGATACGCAATGACATCTGAGCGATGAGATAGGATTCGACGCATCATGCGTACAAATGTAGCAGGGGCGTTCATAAGACCGAAAGGCATGAAATTCCATTGGAATAGACCCCTAGGCGTCGAAAAAGCAGTAAACGGTTTGGCGTGTTCGGATAGTGGAACTTGCCAATATCCCTTAGACAAATCGAGTTTAGAAAAGAAGTGAGAATTCGATAGTCTCGTAAGTAGCTCTTCTAGTAAAGGCATAGGTTCAGCATCGAATTTAGTCACATGATTCAATTTGCGATAATCCACGCAAAGACGTATGTTATTGTCTTTTTTCCGTACTATAACCATCGGCGAAGAATATGCTGATGTGGATGGTTCAATAATTTTTAACTCTATCATCTCATCTAACTCTTTCTCTACCTGTGCTTGAAAATGTATCGGGATAGGATACGGTCTGACTCTTATAGGACTATGGTCAGTAAGAATAATGTCATGTTGAATGACATCCGTTTGACCAGGAATGTCAGTAAGGACATCCTGAAATTGTTCTAACATAGTAGAAACTTGTTTCTGCTCTCCTGGAGATAATTCTGGAGAAATTGCAACATCTTTCCATGATTCATTAGAGTGAAGAGGAATCAGTGGAAAAGGTAAATTTACATCCGAGAAACTCGTTTCCTCATCCTGTATTACTGACAGAGATGAGTACTGTCCATGTTGGACTGGAAAATCGTCCGTTGCCTGGAAAACAGGTTGTAAATAATCAGGACGTTCATGGAATTCCGTGAGCATGTTGATGTGGAAGGTTTTACGCTTCCCGTCAATATCGACGATATAGTCAACATCGGAAACTTTTGATATTATATCGTACGGACCTTTCCAAGAAATGAGAAGTCTATTTTCCCTACAAGGTAGCAAGACAAATGCTTTGTCACCTGGACAAAGTTGTCGCAAACATCTCTTTTTATTGGCAAATTCCCTTGCCTTCTGTTTCGCAAATTCAGATGAAGCAGTTGCCAATTTGCATGCTTCAATAATCTTGTGTCTAAGTGCGATGACATATTCATAAGAGGATTTTGTGTCATCGACAATATTATCAGCAGTTATAAGATCATGAAGTAAGGACATAGGACCTCGCGGTTTCGCGCCAAAGACAAGTTCAAAGGGAGAAAATCCTGTATGTTCGTTGGCGACCTCTCTATATGCAAAGAGAGCCGCGGGTAAAACCCTATCCCAATCCTGAGGATGATCTTCTGTTATCTTACCTAGTAGGTTTTTCAGAGTTCTATTCAAACGTTCCACCATCCCATTGGACATAGGATGATAAATACTACTCAGCGATCTCTCTATCTTCAGAGTCGACATTACTTGAGACATGGTATCCGATATGAGTTGGGTACCATGGTCGGATAATATTTCTGCTGGAAAATCCCAGACGAGAAAATATTAACCAAAGAGCATCTGCGACATCAGCAGTAGTTATGCTCTTTAGAGGAACAGCCTCCGGCCAACGTGTGCACATATCAACACACGTCAGAATAAATTGGTGTCCTCTAGCAGACTTTATCTTAAATGGACCAATGATGTCTATCGCCATTTTTTGAAATGGCCGAATGGGAATGTCTGCAGCCTGAATAGGTGCATCATGGCGTGGACCTCTGGATTTAATCTCTTGACATACTTTACAAGATCGACAATAGATTCGTATGTCCTTATTCACAGCAGGCCAAAAGAAAGATTGAAGAACTCTAGCTTTAGTACGGGAAAAACCCATATGTCCAGCACACTGCGAATCATGAGCGTGCTGTAAGATTTTAACTCTCATATTTTTAGGCACAAGGATTTGAGAATGAATGGACTTAGCGGAGTCTTGTACCATACGTACAAGTACGCCATTCTTCATCGTAATCCAAGATTTACGATTTGTATCCTTATTCGGATCACCTTTTGTTGCCAGAGTAAAGAATTTCTTTAGAGTAGGATCATCTTCCTGCTGTTTGATAAAGGAATCGTGGGAAATCTCCAAGGGATCATCTTGGATCTGCGCATCATTATCTTCAGAATGTGAAGATTGTGGCATATTAAGAGCTTGAGCCCTAGTGATTACTGCATTAGCAGATTGCATATTAACATTTTCCCAATTAGAAATTTGCTGTGGAGTGCATTCTTTCACTCCATGAATGCGACCGATGATAAGATCAGCGATCGGATTCGGCAAGAGACATGCTTGCACCTCTCCTGTAAAGAAAGGCGTAGCAATATTGATAATGGCAGTGGAGTACTTCTCCAATGTGCCACCAAATGTTACACATTTGACTATATTGCCTGTAGCTCGAGAAGGATTTACGAGTGATTGCCTCACTCCAATGGTAGTGCACCCCGAGTCGAAAAGAATTGATACCGGAGTACCATCTATTAGGCCCCTATTAAAGACAAGAGCACCCCTTCCATTATGCGCAATTGACGCATGAAGAGCGGGAAGTGGGTGACCGCAGCTTAAAGTAGACACTGTGGTTGGATCGAATAATGTTTTGCATTGCGAACACTCAGATGCTCTAGCAAAATCGAAAGCGGAATTTGCTACACTATTGGAGTCTTTTTTATCATTATTCTGATTATCGGTGTCGTGAAACTCCTGTTGTGCAGAGTTAGCCTGGTAATAAGATTTACCATGTCTTTTGTGTTGTGATCTACCTCGGTTATAATTGTCTCTATAATTATTATTGCCTCTGTTATAACCCCTATTTGGGTTTGAATCATAATATTCATGATCATAATCATCATGCTCATTATATTGAGTATCCCTGTAATATTGTTTCTTTTGTCTCCATGAAGCACTTGGGTAGTTCCTATAGCTACTCCCTTTCCGAGAATTTCTAACATTATGGGAACCCCTCGCGTGTCGAGGACTATCAGACCGATTCCAGTTCTTCGAAGAAGAACTCTGATTTGAGCGGTTATCTTGGTTTTGATACTTATCCCAATTAACCTTTTTATCAAATTTATTTTTAGCTCCTTGGAATTTGTGTGAGTAATTCTGATTATATTCTGTTGCCGAAGCAACTGGCATACTCTCTTTAATGTTAGAGTTACCAAGAATCATGTCAGGGTGTGCCGTGGCATACTGGTCACAATATTCTTCCATTTGCTTTATTGTACCAGGTTTACGCTCATGTAAGAACTCTAGGAATGATTTATTTACAGAAGACATGACCTTGTCTCTTAGCAATAAATCCGTAAGACCATCAAATGTTTTCTCTGTTTTGGATAATTCAATCCATCGTGAAAGTGTAATTCGTGCTTTTGAGATGAAATCTGAGAATTCTACACCTACCTCAGGTCTCATTGTTTTAAACAAAAGACGGTAACCTTCCTCAGACAGCTGATATCTCTTTATCAAAGCTGCCCTAACAGCATCATAATTATCTTTGTCGGCCTCTTCAACAAAATATAACTTACTCAGAGACTCCCCTTTTAGATTTTCAGACAACTGATTCACATACTGTGATTTGTCAACATTATGAGATCGACAAGCCCGTTCAAATCTAGAAAGCCAAAATGTTATGTCATCACTGGTAGGGTTAAACGCTGGTACCTTGACCTTGTATACAAAGGGTTTACCATTACCACCAGATGCCTGATTAACATTACTCATACATGTCAATTTTAATTTCTCTAATTCAAACTCATGTTCTCTTATTGCTTTTCTCTCTTCAGCTTCTCTATCTAATTTTTTTTTTGTTCTGCAGCAGCAGCAGCTTCTAATTTTTTCTGTTCTGCAGCAGCAGCAACTTCTAATTTTTTCTGTTCTGCAGCAGCAGCAACTTCTAGTTTTTTCTGTTCTGCAGCAGCTTCTAATTTCTTCTGTTCTGCAGCAACTTCTAATTTTTTCTGCTCTGCATCAGCTTCTAATTTCTTCTGTTCTGCCTCAAATCTCCTTTCCTCCACTTGCATCTGCAATTTCTTAAGTTCAGCAGCAGTATCAGCTTCTTTTTCTAATCTTTTTTCTTCAGCTAAGGCTTTCCTTTCTTCTGCAGCAGCTTTTTTTTTTCTTCTATTTGAAGTTTTCTCTCCTCAGCCGCAGCTTTTTTTTCCTCAGCAGCAGCTTTTTTTTCTTCTACAGCTAATGCTTTGTCATATTGAGCAACAGCCCATTGTTCTAAGTCTTTTCCAGTCTTATCAAGAGATTTTCCTTGTGTAATGAAATAATCTAATGTAGACATATTGTCTTCTTAAATCAGAAACCTGAAAAAGTAAATAAATTACCCTCTTTCAAGTTAATGGGAGACAAGTCTATACCATAGACTTAGTCTTAGTCCAAACTTGTATGGTTTATAATAACCAATGATAACTTGAGTACCTGTGGACAACAATAACTGTATCTCAAATACTGTGGGGGACAAGCCTTACAAAGGTCTTGTATACTTCAATGTAATCAAAGATCACTTGAGTACCTGTGGAAAAAATATTTCCCTATACCAATCACTTTGGGAGACAAGCCTTACAAAGGTCTTGTATACCTCAATGTAATCAAAGATCACTTGAGTACCTGTGGAAAAAATATTTCCCTTTACCAATCACTTTGGGAGACAAGCCTTACAAAGGTCTTGTATACCTCAATGTAATCAAAGATCACTTGAGTACCTGTGGAAAAAATATTTCCCTTTACCAATCACTTTGGGAGACAAGCCTTACAAAGGTCTTGTACATTTTGTTTTATAACAATAACAATCATAAAGTACTGATCTGTACTATACTATCAGTGTATACCACTATACGTCATATGTCAACTAAAGACATTACAAAGGACAAACAAGAAAAGACAATATGAACACATTTGCAGAGATCAAATTAAATTAACTAGGAGAAATGAAAAAAATGATCACAGAAACCGTGATGATAACTGCCATAAGATAACAAGACAAATAACGCCACAGTGTATAAACATAAGGGTGTAAAAAACTGAAATGAAAGGAAAGATGAGACCTACAATTATACAAACAAATCAAACAAAACTAAGGAACACAAAATTATTAACAAAAACAACGAAGAAAAGAACACCTCATCACAACTAACAGAAATAGCAGCAAATTGTTGCTAACAAATTTCCAATTAAGAAAATGTGTACCTATCGAATACTAGTACCAGACCAATGTAACTCGGCATACCTTGTATTAGTCACACAGAACATAAATTAATTTAATACATAACAAATAACATGTAAGCATAAATAGCATATAGCATACAATATAATTTATGTCATGAATGGAATGTGTTGCAGGTATGGTGTTGTAAAGCAGGCACAGTTTATTTTAATTCTAATAACTTGCCACTTTATTGAGTAATAGATTTAATTCTAAACTATTACACTGTCAATTTTTTCTCTTTTGAGCATATGAAGATCCAACGATGAACTATGCACTTTATTTTCAACAACACTGTGATTCTTCTGTACGTTGAGAAATGTCAACAATACTGCTCCAGATATTTTCTACACTTGATACCACTGTCCTGTGTAATACTGTCTGTACAGCGAAAAACTGTCAACAAGTGCTGACCTAGATACAGCATCCTATCGGTAATACAGGTCAAGCTGACATCGACTGTATAGCTGTCCTACTGGTGTTGATGTGTTCAAACAAATGTTCTTTCAGCTGTAAACTGTGATTCTCAACACAAAACTGCGTAAGCTGGACCCAGGAATCTGGCTCGCCACTGTAAAGTATCAGTCTGTCTGCTCTGTAAAGTTGCTTTCACACACACACTGGATGCTCTGTAAGGAAGAGTGGTGTGTTGTTGAGATCAGGCATGCTCCAGTCTACCCAGCTGTAAATGGGTAACTCACCCTAGTCCTGAGTTAGGGAAGGCAAAGGCTCCAGGGGAAGCAGGCCCTAAACTTGGTCACTTCAACCGACGCAGGATGGTGTATGTATGAAGTAGAAATGTAGAGTGTGATTGACGCGAATGGTGTACTGTTCGTGTGCTGACCAATATAACCACTCATACACTTGTGTCTACAAGGCACCAATGCAGACTGCTGGAATCTTAGTTTACTCAATTTATTCAGACGTACACACTGGGACATACGAGTACATCATGGTATGTTGACATATCAATTTGTAGGTATACATAGCAGATCTGAAGTCATGACACATTCAGAAATAATGGGCAGTACATCAAAAGTTCAATGTCATGATACATTATGGCCACATCCCCCTATCTGACTAAACGCGTCAGTGAAGGGCGGATCGATAAATAACCAAAGTTACTTGACGTCCATAGTTTGTAGTATATATTATGAAACCACGAAGGGGGTTTCTAGCAAGATTGAGATCTCCCTGTCACTGTCCGATAATAGGATAAATAATCTGTTCTCTTGGCAGTGATCAAAACATATGCTGACCGAAATCCAACATGGCTGCCTCCCTGAGTTGTCGTTCACTCATTCATAGGAAGGAGAATATAAGCCAGAGTTAATTTATAATGGGTATATAAAGGATTTCATAAATGTTTCCATACAGCTCTACGGTGATCAAGTTAATTCACGTAGCCATAACCGCTGCAGGAAAATCTGTCATCTTCGTCGATACAAAACACGACACTAGCATAGCGAAGCACAAAAGTCAAGCTAGGCCTAACCGACGAGAGATCATCAAAATAGGAGCTGGGTTTACCTGGAGTCCGAATCATCTATATACTGACATGAGGAGAGTCTCTAACACAAACTATCGTAGAGACACCATCTCCTTCAGAAGAAACCACTTCGTAAGACATTTTTTCTGACGAAAGGACCAGCTCTAGAAAAACGTACCCCGCCATTTGTAAGCAGTACATCGGAACTCATCACGACTTGTCAAGACAACTCATACTTCCGCTAGACCGGAATACAAGAATCTAGTCCCTCCTACCCATCCAAAATATACAATATAGGACTGATTCTACTTGTACTAATAATATGTAATACATATGAATTCAGGCCATAAACACAATAAGCAAATTAATATATTTTCTGGCCCTAAAAAATAAGTACAAACGCAAGCGCAATATCCTTGCGCTGGATCAATATCCAGAACGATTACTCCTATAATCAAAAGTGCGAATCAAACATGGATTATCTCGCTTTTACCATAGACAGCATTTTCATACACAAATGAATGAATGTCTATATTTTTCCCATATTAAATAGCCATATCGATTTTTGTAAAATGTGCGTCAAAATATGCACGCAACAGGTGGGCTCCCCGGGCAAGTCTCGATGGGGATCGGGACGTGTCCACGCGCCAGTGGGCCCAGCATCGGCCGCATCTGATGGAGGACTTGCTCTGCCAGGTTTGAGTTAGTAAATTCCAACTTTGTCATCTTCATGGCATTGTGATGCTGGGGTGCCTGTGGATTTCCTACCGCCCCGGGTAGAAGCCAGAAGTGTACTGTGCCAGCTCTGGGGGAGATAAAGGGGGTGTTTCTGCGTCTCCTTGTGATACGTAGCCAAGGTAGGGCTCACAGTGCTCTTTCCCCGCCACCAAATTGCCTGCTGGTTACGCCGAGTTCTCTGAGGCTCTAGGCATGTGACCAAGAGTTGAAGGCAATAGGATCGTCACGTCCTGAGTCTCTGTGCCTGTACGATGGGTTCCGATCTTCAGGGAGCAGTCCACACTCGTTCCCACTCCCAAGACTTGTTCAGTATCCATCTGGCTCCTTCCCACCCACAGAGGGCGTGTACGGTGTAGTGCACCGGTTTTATTATCGAGGTTTGCTCCTCTAGATCCGTTGTGTTTAGCCTGAGGATTCGCACCCTCAGTTACCAGGACTACCTCGAGGAGGGTGTGGCTCTTCACCACGCACAACGATCTTGGGGTATGAGAGGTTTTGCTAGGCCAAGAGACTAACACCGCAATGGTCGCTCCTTTCATGAACAAGAATTCACTAGGCCTAGGGTGAAACAAGGGGGGAAACCCACTACCCACAACACCAGCACATCATACCCCCTGTCTGTAAAAGACTTTGCCCCCCTTACTAGCAATAGACTGGGTTATGAGATCATCGACAACACACAACAGAAATAGAATCCAGTGGACTCTAACTAAGCAGTTGGATGATCTGGATTTTGCTGATGACTTGGCTCTTCTGTCCCATAACCGTAATCAGATGCAGGACAAATTGAAAACACTCGATGAGAGGTCACAGCAATTGGGTCTGAAAATACACAGGAAAAAGACAAAAGTAATGAGAATAAATGCAGGTAATGATAACAGGGTTGAACTTGAAGAAACACCAATACAAGATGTAGAATCGTACACATATCTTGGCAGCAATATAGACAAAGTTGGAGGGACAGACAGCGATATCAAAATAAGAATACAAAAGGCAAGAGGAGCTTTCATTGCATTGGGAAATATATGGAGATCAAGAGAAATAGGATCCAACACGAAAATAAGAATCTTCAACTCAAATGTGAAGTCAGTCCTATTGTATGGCTCTGAGACATGGAGAACAACAAAGACAACAACCAAAAAGCTACAGACTTTTATAAATGGGTGCTTGCGTAGAATAGAGGGATTAAAATGGTATGACAAGGTTACCAACGGGGAACTGATGACAAGAACTAGACAAGTGCCACTGGAACAAGAGATGAGAAGAAGACAATGGCGATGGATAGGACACACACTGAGGAAACCTGTTGATAGCATTACAAGGCAGTCCTTGTTCTGGAACCCCCAGGGCAAGAGAGGCAGAGGTAGACCAAGAAGCACATGGAGAAGAAGCTGGAAACAGAGGTGAAAATGATGAGGAGAACGTGGAAGGAAACTTGAGATGATGGCACGTGACAGGAGGAATTGGCATGTGTTTGTTGAAGGCCTATGCTCCTTTGGGAGTGGAGGGTTATGATGATGAAGGAAGATAGAATATATTGTGATAACAAGAAAGATAGAATATATTGTGATAACAAGAAAAATAGAATATATTGTGATAACAAGAAAGATAGAATATATTGTGATAAGAAGAAAGATAGAATATATTGTGATAAGAAGAAAGATTGATGGAGAAAGAAATAGATGATTCAAGAAGATACTGGACAGTTTGACATCATGGCATGGACAGTTTGACATCGTGGCATGGACAGTTTGACATCATGGCATGGACAGTTTGACATCGTGGCAAGGACAGTTTGACATCATGGCATGGACAGTTTGACATCTCATGGCATGGACAGTTTGACATCTCGTGGCATGGACAGTTTGACATCTCGTGGCATGGACAGTTTGACATCATGGCAAGGACAGTTTGACATCTCGTGGCATGGACAGTTTGACATCTTGTGGCATGGACAGTTTGACATCTCATGGCATGGACAGTTTGACATCGTGGCAAGGACAGTTTGACATCATGGCATGGACAGTTTGACATCTCGTGGCATGGACAGTTTGACATCTCATGGCATGGACAGTTTGACATCGTGGCAAGGACAGTTTGACATTGTGGCACGGACAGTTTGACATCGTGGCACGGACAGTTTGACATCTCGTGGCATGGACAGTTTGACATCGTGGCAAGGAAAGAAGTCAATAACAGAATCCTAACTAACATAATTACCGATGTATGTTATGTCAGTGGGTCTCACTCAAAATAGTAACTCGCGCCAGAAATAAAAGTGCACAACGCACGGTGTGCAACTTGCGCGGCGTTGGTGTTATATAAAATAAATACTTTGGTTTTATTTATTTTTTAAAATTCTTTCACGAAATCAGTAGTGCTCAACAAAGAAAACCACTTATGATCAGGGAACAATCCACGCACTTTCACACGAAATGTTGTCATCAAAGAACTTTTAAATTGAATCTAAAATAACATAATTCTCGCCGTGTGTACATTGGTCACAGCTGAGGAATGCAACCGTGTTGAAAAATTGTATTGTTTCCATTATATATACTCTCCCGAAAATAGTTACAATCAACAAAGAAAAGCATTCAAATGACGGTGTTCATGAACAGTTTGATTACAATGTATAATGGAAAGAAACCAAAAACACTCTAAGAATGTACTTCTATCTGCTCATCTGGGAACGGAAACAGCACACTATAATTAAAAATCCGTCAAGTTTGACGGGTTATTGCTAGTTGATAAATAATACTGGAGACAGGAAGTTGTGGTGAGACATGATCTCCTATGCCACCAGGCATACTACTTGAAGAAGAAGACAGTTTACCACTTATTGTTGCAGTTCACATGCCTGTGAATTCACACAAAAATGTGTTTCACAAAAACACTTTTTAGCTCATAAGTTTATTGTTTTATGTATGATGAACTGATGTTGTGATGTAGGTTAAAGTGCTGAAGGAGCAGATGATGTATTGTAATCTCTGACCTATTGTTTTTAGCATATGCATCCATGTCAGAAACATGTTGCATATCACTCGAGTAAAATACCTTTGTTCCACCAGTAATCTTAAGTACGTCAGCCAACAGTATATACTTCTGTTTGTGTTTAAGGTGTGTGTAAAGTGTCCGGTTTTTTGTGGCTTGCCCTGTGTATACAAATTAAAATACAGAAAAGCCAAATATAAAATTGATTAATAAAAAGTAAAAGATAATGGCACAAATATAAATTTAAAAGTTGCCACTTTCTGGTACATTTTTCTTGTTTTTGGATTGATAGAAATTCAGTTTGGGCTCATCTTCTTCTTCTTCTTCCGTCCTTAGCCACCGACCGTCAAAGCAGTCAGTGGCCATTACACCTAGTGGCGTCTTAGGGCAACAGCAGATAGGTTTTCTTTGCCATTGTTTCCCATCACGCCTATTGGCGTCTTTAGGGCAACGGCAAATCAATCCATTTGCTGTTGTTTCCATAATCGAAGTGACTGGCAAACGGGTGATCAGCCCGTTGGAGTTTGGGCTCATGTAAAGCTGTTAAGTTTCGGTAAGTTAAATGAGTTCTGGTTGGAAATATCAGCTCATGCATTATCTTCATTATCTGCACGTTTTAGGATGTAAATCAGTCAACTGGAGAAGATCTGAACCCTAGCCGTGTACGAGTGGGCGGAGAACTGAAAGACGACGACAACGTTGCCCGTAACCCTGACCGACCTAGTACACTTCCCTTGGTTGATGCTCCAGAGTTGGAAGATGAAAAGTCAGAAATGAAAACGTTCAAACGATTGTCCTCACCTCAGCGCTGGGAGATCAAACAGATGATGGCCGCTAATTGTATTGACGTCACAGCCTTACCAGACTTTGATGAAGAAACTGGGTTGTTGCCAAAGGAAGATGATTCAGGTAGGAATTATTAAAGAAGTTATGAAGTTAAAATGAGAACATTTTTGTTAAATCATACTGGTCACCAGTTGTTAAATCACGTTTTATGTGTTAAATGCCGTGAATGTTCACCAGTTGATAAATGTAGATGTTGGGACTGGTGTAGTAAAGTGTAACGATTGTCAACTCATTAAACCCAGCACAGTTTTGGTCATACAGGTCATCTTGTCCTGGAACGTGATGAGGCTCCGACAAGAATGTGAGTGTAGACAATGAGTGTGTATATGAATGTCAGAACGCGAATGGTAGAATGATTCGATAGAGTTGACAGGTTGGTAGTACATCACTCATGCTCACACTGTTCAAATTCAAGAAGTACTGGAACTACGGTGGTCTTTTTATAACATTTAATGAGACGCACACTTGGACAGTACGTGTATGGTTACAGGAACAAATGTCGACATAGACAGCATAATGTTGATCACAGGAATATCATCTTAAGTTAGCATTCATGCTTGGCAAATATCATAATGGAGCATTCGTAAATAAGCATTCAGAGTTCCATCATGTAAATCATCTGGCTTTACTGACTGGGCACGTCAGACCATAACCAATATATAGGAAGGCTCCTAGACCTAACCTCGTCTAGCGAATATCCCTTCACGTAAAGTTCAATATATATATTTTTTCATAAAGATATAGGAATCCCAGACATGGGTTCTCACATGTAGCAGTGATCTCTTGGTTCATCGAGCGATAGTACAGGCATCCCTTTTTCTCACTCGATAAATACAAAGTATATGGATTTCAACATGGCTGTGCTTCTCTCGTGAGCTTCACTCACTATTGGATACAGACCAAAATTGGTCATTCGTTAAATGTCCTCATTTCTTCATAGCTTCTATCATAGAGGTAATTGAATAATATCATATAATCTAGTGCTGATACATAGGAATGTCATCTTCCTTTGAATAAATATTCTTTTCAAAAGTACCACTGTGCATCTGCTTATCGACACCGATGGCGAAGCCCAAGTTCATAATAAATTGTGGTTTTACCTTTCTATGCGAAATATAACTTTGCCATTCCTTGGCCAAAGAGAATAAACACTGGGGTAAAGTACATACAACATGTCTAAATGACTATCACTTTTCCCCATCTACTTATAGATCACTTTTTCGGCGATAAGCCTGCTACAACAAAATTCGACATCCCGACAGGATGACAGCCATGAATCACACCCCCTGCTAGCGATACTTCCGCTGCATAGCCTTTGACCTTTTCTAGCGACAACCAACATAGTTCGACTTAGAAATGTAAAGATATCCATATATAAGACAGACTCGTCCTACTCATACAAACACTACGTATAAATTCAGGCCATAGATATACTGAAGCAAGAACAATCTATTCCTACCCAGGCAAAGAATAAATCGCAGTAGGCCTAGACTCGTCCGCGGAGTCCGATCGAAGATGACGGAACTCCTTTCAAGGGAAGTAACTCAAAAATGACTTCTCCTTAAGCACTTAAAAAAAGGAAATACTTTGTTTACAAAATATTTGCGAACATAATAAGTATATAAATGTATTATATTGCAAGATAGTAAAGATTGTAATATTCCTCTGTTCTTTAGTTTGTTTTGATTTGTTTGTAATTTGTTGGTCTACCCTATTCTATCTTTCAGTTCTATTCTCAATTTATATTTATATACTGTGGCGTTATTTGTATTTGTTATCCTCTTGCGGTTTATCTTTTATTGTTTTTCCCATTTGATTTATTTCATTTCCGCAAATGTTTTCATGTTCTTCTGTATAACTGTTTTGTTTTGTGCCTGATCGACATATATTATTTAAAATATAGTTGATCATATAAATTGATGTACAACAATCAACTGATAGTTAATTGCTATTGCTAAAGGTACACAGTTGATGATATAAAACACTATTTCTAGTGCACTGCACTTATATTATAGAGTGAACCAGCAACTTATAGCTGTTATTATATAAGGATTTATACAAGACCTTTGTAAGGCTTGTTTCCCACAGTGATTGGGATAGTTAAGTACTATTTTCCACAGGTTACAAAGTTATCATACAAGGTCTTTGATTAAGACTAAGAAAGTGAATTTATTTACTTTTGCAAATTACTGATCTTATTAGACAAGATGTCTACATTAGATTATTTTATCACACAAGGCAAGGCTCTTGATAAGACTGGTCAGCAATTAGAAGAATGGGCAGTTGCTCAATATGACAAAGCATTAGCTGCTGCTGCTGAAGAAAGAAAAGCATTGATTGAAGAAAAGAAATTAGCAGCTGAGGAGAAAAGATTAGAAGCTGAGGAAAAAAAATTACAAAGAGAGTATGAACAAAAGAAATTGCAGATACAGACTGATGAAAAAAGATTCCAGATGGAAATGGAAAAAGAGAAAAGAAAAGATGAAGCTGCTGCAGAAGAGAAAAAAAGAGAACATGAACACAAAAAAGAACTTTTAGCATTTGAGTTAGAAAAGTTAAAGTTAACAAACATAAGTAATGTTAATCAAGCATCTGGTGGTAATGGTAAACCCTTTACTTACAAGGTCAAGGTACCAGCGTTCAACCCTTCCAGTGATGACATAACATTCTGGCTAAATAGATTTGAACGCTCTTGTCGAGCCCATAATGTGGACAAATCACAATATGCTAACCAGTTATCAGAAAATCTGAAAGGTGATTCTCTGACTAGTTTAAGTTTGGTTGAAGAGGCTGACAAAGATAACTATGATGTTATTAGGGCAGCCTTATTAAAGAAGTATCAGTTGTCTGAAGAGGGTTATCGGAAGTTGTTTAAGACAATGGTGCCTGAGGCAGGTGTAGAATTCTCAGAATTCATTGCAAGGACACGTCTTACATTTGATCGTTGGATTGAGCTATCCAAAACAGAAAAGACTTATGAAGCACTTATGGACTTGATACTCAGAGACAAGATTATGTCAAGTATAAATAAACCTTTCCTCGAATTCTTACATGAGCGTAAACCTAAGTCTCTAAAAGAAATGGAACAGTATTGTACCCAATACGTCACTGCACATCCGGACATAGCTATTAGCAACAGTAAGGTTAAAGAAGGTATGCCAGTTGCTTCTGCAACACCATACAACCCTAATCACTCTCACAAATTCCAAGGACCTCAAAATAGGTTTAATAAAAAAGGTAACTATTACAGTTATCAGAACCAAGGTAACCAATCATTTCAGGGTTCTTCTTCGAATACCTGGAGAAGAGCTGACAGCCCTCGATTCAGGGGTGGTCATAATTACAGGAACTTTCGCAAAGGAAGTCATTCTAGAAACTATCCAAGTTTTCCTTCATGGAGACAACAAGATCATAATTACAGAGATACTCATTATAATGAATATGATGATAGTAACCAAAGGAGCTATGATTCAAACCCGAGTAGGGGTTATAATAGTGGAAACAATGATAAGTACAGAGGCAATAATAACAGAGGTAGAGCACAATTCAAAAAACATAAAGCTCATTACCAGGCGAACTCTGCACAGCAAGAGTCCCACGAAGCCTATAAACAAAATAAAGATAATGATGACTCTAATAATATGGCATGTGCCGCTTTTGATTTTGGGAGAGCATCTCAGTGCCCCCAATGCAAAACATTATTTGAGCCAACCACAGTGTCTACTTTAAGCTGTGGCCATCCTCTTCCCGCTCTTCCTGCGTCAATCGCGCATGATGGGAGAGGTTCTCTTGTCTTACACAAAGGTTTAGTAAATGACAATCCAGTCTCAGTACTTTTTGATTCTGGATGCACAACTATTGGGGTTAGGCAGTCACTCATAGATCCTTCTCATTCTACAGGCAAAGTAGTCAAATGCGTAACATTTGGCGGCACCATAGAGAAATACTCTACCGCTATCATTAGGATTGCTACTCCTTTCTTCACAGGAGATGTACACGCATGTCTTTTGCCGAATCCGATCGCTGATCTTATCATCGGTCGCATTCACGGAGTCAAAGAATGCACTCCGGAGCAAATTTCCGTTTGGGAAAATCAAAATATGCAATCTGCTAATGCGGTAGTCACTAGAGCTCAAGCTCTCAATATGCCTGAAACTTCATCTGTTGAAGATAATGAAGTGCATAACCAAGATGATCCCTTGGTAATTTCTCGTGACTCGTTTATAAAACAACAAGAAGAAGATCCGACTCTTAAGAAATTCTTCACTCTTGTAACGAAAGGTGATCCGAATAAAGATTCAAATTGTAAATCTTGGATTACAATGAAGAATGGCGTACTTGTACGTATGGTGCAAGACTCCACTAAGTCAAGTCATTCTCAGATTCTTGTACCCAAGAATTTGAGAGTTAAGATCTTACAACATGCACACGACTCTCAGTGTGCTGGTCACATGGGTTTTTCCCGTACAAAGTCAAGAGTTCTTGCGGCTTTCTTTTGGCCTTTTGTGAACAAGGACATACGGATCTATTGTCGATCCTGTAAAGTATGTCAAGAAGTCAAATCCAAAGGTCCTCGTCATGCTGCGCCTATTCAGGCTGCAGATATTCCTATTCGTCCATTCCAGAAAATGGCGATAGACATCATTGGTCCATTCAAGATCAAATCTGCTAGAGGACATCAGTTTATCTTAACGTGTGTAGACATGTGCACACGTTGGCCAGAGGCTATCCCTCTAAAGAGCATTACTACCGCTGACATTGCAGATGCTCTTTGGCTTATATTTTCTCGGCTGGGATTCCCCGGAGAAATATTATCAGATCATGGCACCCAACTGATATCGGATACCATGTCTCAAGTAATGTCTACTCTACAGATAGAGAGATCTTTGAGTAGCATCTATCATCCTATGTCCAATGGGATGGTCGAGCGACTAAATAGAACACTTAAGAACTTATTAGGGAAGATAACTGAGGATCATCCTCAAGATTGGGATAGGGTTTTACCCGCGGCCCTCTTCGCGTACAGAGAGGTCCCCAATGAACATACAGGGTTTTCTCCCTTTGAACTTGTCTTTGGCGCGCGACCGCGCGGCCCAATGTCTTTGCTGCATGATCTTATAACAGCTGACAATATTGACGATGACACAAAATCTTCTTACGAGTATGTCATCGCGCTGAGACAAAAGATTATCGAAGCATGCAAATTGGCAACGTCCTCTTCTGAATTTGCTAAGCAGAAGGCAAGACAATTTGCTAATAAGAAGAGAACTTTACGACAACTTTGTCCTGGTGACAAAGCATTTGTTTTGCTACCTTGTCGTGAAAATAGACTCCTTATTAGTTGGAAAGGTCCGTACGATATAATATCGAAAATTTCAGATGTTGACTACATCGTCGATATTAACGGGAAGCATAAAACCTTCCACATCAATATGCTTACGGAGTTCCATGAACGTCCTGACTATCTACAGCCTATTTTCCAGGCAACGGACGATTCTCATGTCAAACATGGTCATTACTCATCACTGTCTGTAATACAGGATGAGGAAACAAGTTTTTTCGGATGTTAATCTTCCGCTTCCAATGATCCCACTTCATTCTAGTGAATCATGGAAAGACGTTACTGTTTCTCCTGATTTGTCTCTAGGAGAACAGCGACAAGTTTCGTCTATGTTACAAACATTTCAGGATGTCCTCACTGACATCCCTGGACAAACTCATGTCATTGAGCATGACATTGTTCTAACTGAACATACTCCAATTAGGGTTAGACCTTATCCTATCCCTATACATTTCCAAACACAGGTTGAAAAGGAGTTGGATGAAATGATAGATTTACAAATAATCGAACCATCCACTTCTGCATATTCTTCGCCGATGGTTATTGTTCGAAAAAAAAAGACAATAACATACGTCTTTGCGTTGACTATCGCAAATTGAATCAAGTTACGAAGTTCGATGCTGAACCTATGCCTTTACTAGAAGAGCTACTTACTCGTCTTTCTAAATCGCATTTTTTCACTAAACTTGATTTGTCTAAAGGATATTGGCAAGTTCCATTATCCGAACGCGCCAAACCTCTTACCGCTTTCTCTACTCCCAGAGGCCTTTTCCAATGGAATTTTATGCCTTTCGGCCTTATGAACGCACCAGCTACATTTGTACGCATGATGCGTCGAATCCTATCGTATCGGTCAGATGTCATTGCTTATCTAGACGACATCTGTCTTTTCAGCGATACTTGGGAAGATCACTATTCAGGGTTAGTTGAATTATTATCAACTCTGCGTGAGTATAACCTGACAGCAAAACCATCCAAAGCTTGTATTGGCTTTAGCGAAATTGCTTTCTTAGGCCATCGAGTAGGTCACGGTTTCTTGAAGACAGAAGACCATAATATCACTAAGATACTTAACATCTCTATCCCTAGGACTAAAAAGCAAGTGCGAAGTCTTTTAGGTCTCATACAATTTTATGGACGTTTCATTCCGAATCTGTCCTCTATCATGGCACCTCTCTCTACACTATTAAAGAAAGGGTCGCCTAACATGGTTCACTGGTCTCATGAATGCCAATCTTCACTAGAGAAGATCAAAACTATGTTTTCATCACCACCTATTTTAGTGTTACCTACAACAGATAAGACATTTGTTCTTCGTAGTGACGCTTCATCCACTGGGATTGGAGCGGCACTAATGCAAGAGTACTCTGGAACTCTGCATCCTGTAATGTATATATCCAGAAAACTTAATGCTGCAGAAAGGAATTACTCGGTTTTAGACCGTGAATTATTGGCAATGGTTTGGTCAATTCTCAAACTCCAAAGATTCCTTCTGGGCGCGCATTTCGTAGTGGAAACTGACCAAAAAGCTCTTACGGCTATCCAAAGTAAGAACTTGAAGAGCTCGAGATCAACTCGATACGCAATCGCTCTTCAACCTTTTCATTTCTCGGTACGAGCTATCCGTGGTTCAGAAAATGTGATGGCGGACATTCTGTCCAGATGCCCACATGATGCCACTTAACTGTTAAATATTGGATCTTTTTAATATGTATAACTTTACAACAGTTATTTTTTGTTTCTTTACTAAGATACACATTTGTAATTTAATAATAGAATGATGGTATCGCTACTTAGCGGTTTATTGATGTTTATTCACCGCTGTTCTTTGATGATTGTTTCTTCATAAATCATAAATTTAAGATTATTGTGTGAATTTTTGGTATGCATTGTATAATTACCAGAATTGTATTATACGTACATCACACCTTCCTGGAAACATTTATTCGTAGAGAAACAATTTCTCTCAGATTTTGAGATATATTCTCACTGGTCATATTAGGAATTATAGTTATTCCTGATATTTTCATCTGCGCAGTATTCTTGCGTTGTGAGCCTATTCTACGTTGCTCCTAGATGTATTTAAAAAAAAAAAATTTTTATTTTTATTTTTTTTCCCGGGAGGTGTGGTAAGACTGTAAAGTGCAATCTTTACTATCTTGCAATATAATACATTTATATACTTATTATGTTCGCAAATATTTTGTAAACAAAGTATTTCCTTTTTTAAGTGCTTAAGGAGAAGTCATTTTTGAGTTACTTCCCTTGAAAGGAGTTCCGTCATCTTCGATCGGACTCCGCGGACGAGTCTAGGCCTACTGCGATTTATTCTTTGCCTGGGTAGGAATAGATTGTTCTTGCTTCAGTATATCTATGGCCTGAATTTATACGTAGTGTTTGTATGAGTAGGACGAGTCTGTCTTATATATGGATATCTTTACATTTCTAAGTCGAACTATGTTGGTTGTCGCTAGAAAAGGTCAAAGGCTATGCAGCGGAAGTATCGCTAGCAGGGGGTGTGATTCATGGCTGTCATCCTGTCGGGATGTCGAATTTTGTTGTAGCAGGCTTATCGCCGAAAAAGTGATCTATAAGTAGATGGGGAAAAGTGATAGTCATTTAGACATGTTGTATGTACTTTACCCCAGTGTTTATTCTCTTTGCCAAGGAATGGCAAAGTTATATTTCGCATAGAAAGGTAAAACCACAATTTATTATGAACTTGGGCTTCGCCATCGTTGTCGATAAGCAGATGCACAGTGGTACTTTTGAAAAGAATATTTATTCAAAGGAAGATGACATTCCTATGTATCAGCACTAGATTATATGATATTATTCAATTACCTCTATGATAGAAGCTATGAAGAAATGAGGACATTTAACGAATGACCAATTTTGGTCTGTATCCAATAGTGAGTGAAGCTCACGAGAGAAGCACAGCCATGTTGAAATCCATATACTTTGTATTTATCGAGTGAGAAAAAGGGATGCCTGTACTATCGCTCGATGAACCAAGAGATCACTGCTACATGTGAGAACCCATGTCTGGGATTCCTATATCTTTATGAAAAATATATATATTGAACTTTACGTGAAGGGATATTCGCTAGACGAGGTTAGGTCTAGGAGCCTTCCTATATATTGGTTATGGTCTGACGTGCCCAGTCAGTAAAGCCAGATGATTTACATGATGGAACTCTGAATGCTTATTTACGAATGCTCCATTATGATATTTGCCAAGCATGAATGCTAACTTAAGATGATATTCCTGTGATCAACATTATGCTGTCTATGTCGACATTTGTTCCTGTAACCATACACGTACTGTCCAAGTGTGCGTCCCATTAAATGTTATAAAAAGACCACCGTAGTTCCAGTACTTCTTGAATTCGAACAGTGTGAGTATGAGTGATGTACTACCAACCTGTCAACTCTATCGAATCATTCTACCATTCGCGTTCTGACATTCATATACACACTCATTGTCTACACTCACATTCTTGTCGGAGCCTCATCACGTTCCAGGACAAGATGACCTGTATGACCAAAACTGTGCTGGGTTTAATGAGTTGACAATCGTTACACTTTACTACACCAGTCCCAACATCTACAATTATCAACTGGTGGACATTCACAGCATTTAACACATAAAACGTGATTTAACAACTGGTAGCCAGTATGATTTAACAATTTTGTTCTTTGTTCTTCTTCTTCTTCTTGCGATCGCATCTTTGATGATTACACCGTCAGACGAGTTCTCATGATGAATTCGACTGTTGTTTGAAGTTCCTCTTTAACTCCATATAGCTTTGAATTTAGTGTTGAGTCATTGGGCCAGTATATCTTTCTTAACTGGT
The DNA here is from genome assembly GCA_024509875.1 of Oreohelix idahoensis. Classification (NCBI taxonomy): domain Eukaryota; kingdom Metazoa; phylum Mollusca; class Gastropoda; order Stylommatophora; family Oreohelicidae; genus Oreohelix; species Oreohelix idahoensis. The sequence goes on from JAMPIV010009635.1 coordinate 93,367, forward strand.
CATACAGAGGACAGTCCTGTAGAACATGCTCAGCAGTTTGTTTGTTTAATCCACATGTGCACAGTGGTGAAGCAGACAATCGTAGCTTGTGCATGTGTTTATTCAGTTTGTTATGCCCTGTCCTGAGTCGAAAAATAGTTATCTGTCCCTGCCGGTCGAGAGTGTGATAGTCGTCTTTGGGTTGGTTCTGTTCTCTTCTTATAGTCTGGATAGCTCTCTTTTTCTCAAAGTATGTGACTTCATTATCTTCTTGTTCACATTCTCCTCCCTTTTTTGCAAGTTTATCTGCCTTTTCATTTCCGGGTACACCACAATGAGATGGTACCCACTGAAGTATGGTTCTCTTTTTGGCAGCTACCTTGTTTAGTTCATTTCTCAGATGCGGGAGTTTACCACCCTTGAGAGCTTGCAGGACAGACAGTGCATCTGTGAGGATGACTACCTGGTGGCAGTCAGAGTTGGTGTTATAAATCATATTTGCAGCTTGCTCTAGAGCTTGAACCTCAGCTGTATAGTTGGAACAGAATTTACCAGTGGGAATGTGCCTAGTCTCATAGTGGTTGTCAGGATATGAGATAAAGATACCGGCACCTCCATTCCTAACAGCATTAGTTGCTGATCCATCTGTATAGGCATGTATCCATGATTGATCGGGATAGCTTTCTTGGATCATACTCAATGTAGCAGTTCGTTTTTGCAGATCATTATACTCACATCCACTTGTGAGACCACTGACCGACGTATTAATTTGGAGGGCACTGCTGGCCTGCTCCCATGGTACAGGGTATAGGGTGGGCTTCAGTGGTGTTGTCTTCATAGATAGGTCTTCTTGATGCTGTCTTATAAGTCTTTTTTTCCCCGATGCACAAAGCTGCTACGCTTTAGACGTCCCAATGCCAGATCATCTAGTCTTGCCTTCATTGGGTGCGTTGGCATACTGTTGTACTTTTCCATCTGGATCATGGTCTTTGTGTCTCTTCTATGGGACAATGTCTGTAATCCAGCAACCTTCTGCATCTCTGTTATTGGTGTAGTTTTCATGGCTCCTGTAATGAGCCTGAGAGCTTGATTTTGCACCTTGTCCAAGGACTGCAGATGTGAGTTAGCAGCTGATGACCATGCTGCTGAGCTAAACTCTAAGTGTGGTCTTATTACTCCACTATAAATCTTCTTTAGATTTCGTTCATTTGCTCCCCAGTTGGTACCTGCCAATTTTCTGAGTATGCCTAGTCGTCTTCGGGCCTTTCCTTCTGCATTTTCAATATGCTTATTCCATGTAAGCCTTTGGTCAAATGTCACCCCAAGATAGGTGGGGTAGCTTTCTTCCTTGATAACGGTTGTCCCTAGGTGTATGTTAGCTGATTTGTCCTTGGGGGCGAGGGAGAACAGTGTTGTGGAGGTTTTGTCTGTGTTTATTGTGATAAGCCATTTCTCTGCCCATGACACTAGCATGTCTGCTGCCCGCTGCATTCTATAATTTGCTGTGGTGACATTTTCATCAGCGCACCAGAGTACTAGGTCATCTGCATATAAGGCAGCTTTCACTCCTGCAGGGAGATCTTTCACCAGGTCATTGATGTAAACAAGGAAGAGTGTAGGGGAAATTACTCCTCCTTGAGGTACCCCCTGATGGAGCAACACTTTTCTGCTCTGCAGACCGTCAAGAGTGACTCTAGTTCTCCTGTTATGCAAGTATGACTGGATCCATTTCATCATGTTGCCTTGGATTCCACCTCTCCCAAGTTTTGCAATGAGGCCATCTTTCCACACCCTGTCAAAGGCCTGCTTGAAGTCGACCCAGATCGTTAGGACCCTTTTCTTCTCCTGAAAGGCATCTTCTATTGCTTGAGACAAGTAAGTAACTTGGTCTTCTATACTGTAGCATTCTCTAAATCCAGCTTGTTCCGGCACCAGGATCTGCTCAGACTCTATATACCATTTCAATCTGTGGTTGACTATTCGCTCCATAGTCTTCCCAACACAGCTTGTGAGACTGATTGGCCGGTAACTTGCAGCCTCGGTCTTACATTTCCCTTTCTTTAGTATGGGTATTGTGATGGCTTCTCTCCATACTTGGGGTACCGTTCCTTTCAACCAGCTGTGGTTGAATATCTCAAGCAGTTTTGTCTTTGCTGCTGAGCTCAGATTTACTAGCATTTCGTTGCTGATTTTGTCTGGGCCGGGTGACTTTTGAAACTTAAGCTTGGAAATAGCCTTCTGTAGTTCTCCTAGTGTGATGGGTTCCCTCATTGGGGCAGGAGTATCTGTCTGTCCCATGGTTGCCAGTATTTCTTTTCTTATCTCTCTCTGATGGTCTATGTTAATGGGTAAGTTGCTTTCTGAACTGTATCTTCTAGCAAACAAGTCTGCAGCTTGTTTTCCTCTGAAAAGTTTGCCACCTTCATCCAATGTGATAGTCTGCCTTGGTGAGGAACGCTCTTCATTTAGAGACTTGACTAATCTCCAAAGTTTCCTGCCGTCTTTCTCAAGGTTCAGCGATGCCGTTTTAGTTCTCCAGCTTTTCCGTTTTTCTTCTAGCTTTGTTCTCTGAAACTCTGCTACAGCCTTTTTCCATTTGTTGTGAGTTTCAAGTGAAGGCTGAGACTCTGCGTTCTTTCTAGCCTTGTCCATAGCTTCCTGACGTTCTTGGAGTGTGCTGGACCAGTATGGTATGTAGTTACGCCGGCATCCTTTGGGAATGGTTTCTTTTGCAGCTTGTAGTATGCATCTGTTGAAGTCTTTTACCACTTCATTAATATCTCTGTTCTGTACCTTGAGGGTAGACAGCAGCGTGTTCACCTGATGCCTGAATAACCCCTAGTTGATCTCCTACTTCTCTACTAATAGATCCAGCTATATCTGGTGTGGAGAAGGCAAGATCTGGTGTTGAAGTTGTGTGCCATCCTCTGGAGTAGAAGGTAGGAGTATCTGTGGCATTATTGACTAGGATTAGGGAGTGATCATCTTGCCAAGTTTCAACCTCTTCACCTCTGTGATCCAGATGGTTATAGCCCCAGCTCTGGGAGTGGCTATTAAAGTCTCCAACTGCTATAAAGTTGGTGGCTGGTACCTGTATAGAGCTGAGACTCAGAGGTTTGTTGTTCGGACAGTAATAGTTCAGGAGTTCTATTTCCATCTTGTCTACCTTTATCTGCAGCAGCTGATATTCTGCTCCATCCATGAAGGTTTTCCTTTCGTGTGCAGGAATGTTATTCCTTACAAGAGTAAGTACTCCTCCTTTTCGTCTATCTTTTCTGTCGGATCTGAAGCATTGATATCCCCTTATTTTAAAGGTTTGATCTGCTTTCATGTGAGTCTCTTGGATACAGCAAACACTGACTTGCTTCTCATACAAGATGTTTTCCAGCTCTGTCTTTTTGCTGTATCCAGCCTGCTTGCTGTTCACTCCCTCTGCATTCCAGTGCATTATGACAAGTGGCACTCTGGGTTTCTCTTTTTCTGTTTTGTTTTGGTCAGTAGTTCTCCTCCGCCGTCTGCTGACTCCACAAGACGGTCTAGAGGGTCCTCCAGTAGCTGAGGGTGGGCTCTGTCGAGGCTCAGAGCCCGGCACTGCACCTGCCTGGTGGAGCTCCACAGGGCGAGCACCAGAACGAGATTTATTTGACGGTGTACTCTCCATAGAAAAAAAAAAAGCGAGTTGCATGATACTGTGGTTTCCGGTGCGCCTTCTGGCCCAGTATCTACGACTTTAGCACCTGCTCAACGGGAGAGTGGGCTCATCCCTAATCTGTTTATGTTCCCAGTAGTAGACTATTCGCAAGCAGCCTGGGGGTGTCACTGCTCTGCGCGGACCTTGTTTACCGAGGCGGCGTCCGAGCTCGTATGGTGAAAATATGGTTGCGTTATCTTCAAAATAGCCCTGTCTTTCCCGTGGCTTTTCTGCCATCCTGCAACTTTGAGTTAGGGAGTTCTGAGCTCCAGTCTCTTTCCCAGGCGTTTTATCCTGGCCTGGCACGCATACAGAGGACCCCACTTCTGGTTCTAAGTTAGCAGTTGGGGATAGGTGGGGTAGCACACTGTGCATTCCCCGTCATCCAGGGGGCTCTCCAACTATGCAGAGCTTGCACAATGCTGTGCTCTGGTTTTGGGCTCTCCCAAGGAATCCTCACGTCCTGCACAGAGCCACTTCCAGATACCCACCACCTGCCAACCCTCCATTGTAGAAATCTCCTGCATGCGGCCATCCAGTCAAGAGCCAGTATTAAGTCTGGTGCCCAAGTGATCCCCCCAAGCTCAGTGTGCAATGCTGGGTTCTCATCATGCTGCAACACAGGGGGGATTGTGATGCTCAGCCATCTCTCTCAATTCTGCACCGATAAGTGACATCGGGGACTTAACTGTGCCTCAGTGCTGGGAGGCCCCGTTTCCGGGTACACCACACACAGCCAATTGAGGCAACGGTCGCCGTGGGCGTGATAGACGACAAACAGTGAAGAATGAGGCAAGAAAGCATTTAATCCATGAAGTGGGGGTGGATTGGTGCAGACCAGAGCATGTACCACTCGCCGGTGGGTTCTGCATCTACACCTATAGGGTTCCACCCACTCCTCAGCCCATTTAGTCTGGCCCCTCACCCAGGACCTGTCCGGCTTGGGTGACCCTGCCAGGAGTAAAACTCCCGCCGGCATAGCTCCCGGGATCATTGGGGCGCTCAAGCTCTCCAACCACGGCAAGGTAGGCTTACATGTGGAGAGTGTGCTTTGTTAAATGTACAGCTTAGTTTTATGGCTAAAAAAAGAAATACATTTTTTGTTTGATGAAGTTTGTTTTTTATGGTCGGATTTTCAAGTTTTATCTGAGTGAAGTTTTCAATTGTTATGTGAGTGAAGTTTTCAAGTTTTATGTGAGTGAAGTTTTCAAGTTTTATCTTGGTGAAGTTTCCTAGTTTCATTTGGGTAAGTTTTTCTAGTTTAAGAAAAATTGACAGAGAAGAATGTAGAGGATAACAAAGAGAAACAGTGCTAAACATCTTTACATCATTGGGTGGGAAAAGCCAACAACAGATTGATAAATAGCAGGAGAAACAGGAAGTTGTAGAAAGGGACATAATAACAATGCTGCTTGGCATGGCTATTGAAATAGATATATTTCTCTTGAATTAAATTGATTATTTTTAGTTTTAGGAGGTTTATATTTTTCTTTCCAGTGGAATTTACATTTTAGTTGTATATGTTTGTATATGACAACTATAGCTACTATGGTTTTAGAAGTAGAGACAGTACACTTACAGTAGTGTAAGATTCTTATAAAAGTATGTGGTTGATTGATTTATAAACAGTGCTGTGAGTAGACTTATAAACTGTGCGGCAGGTTGAATTATAGAATACATGGTAGGTTAACTTATCAGTCATGTAGTTGGTAGCATTACACACTATTCTGGTAAGTTAACTTGAAAATCATACAGTAGGTAGACTTATAAACTATTTTAGTAAGTTAACTTATAAATCATAAAGTAGGTAGACTGATAAGCTATTTTTTTTTAAGTTAACTTATAAGCCATAAAGTAGGTAGACTGATAAGCTATTTTAGTAAGTTAACTTATAAATCATACAGTAGGTAGACTGATAAACTATTCTAGTAGGTTAACTTATAAATCATACAGTAGGTAGACTGATATACTATTTTAGTAGGTTAACTTATAAACCATAAAATACCTAGACTTATAAACTATTTTAGTAAGTTAACTTATAAACTATTCTTGTAACTTGCTTATAAACTATTTTAGTAAGTTAACTTATAAACTATTTGGTAGGTAGACTTTCAAACTCAATACTTAGGAGCTAAAAACACAACAGGACAAATGGAAAAATATAGAGAATATGTGACACTCAGAACAGAAGCAAAGAACAAAGTGCTAGCAGCAAAACAGAAGTCCTGGGAAGAATTTGGAGAAAAGCTAGAAAAAGATGCACAAGAAAACCAGAAATTGTTCTATAAGACCCTAAAGAACATGAGGAAGGAAAAACAATGCCCTCTCAAATTTATAAAGGACAAGCAAGGCAAATTGCTTACTGCCCCGAAGGAAGTAATGGGAAGATGGAAAGAATATTTCTCAGAACTCCTGGATGGTGAGCATGGTGAAGCATCAGAAATGATAAACACTAGCACAGAAGAGAAAACCAATGATGGTGAAGATGACATAAAGATGGAAGAACTGAAGGCAGCACTGGAGAAAATCAAAATGGGCAAAGCAGCAGGGCATGATGGTATAACACCAGAAATGGTTAAGTTCATGGGAGCATCAGGCGACCTATTACTCTTAAGGGTTTTACAGGCAGCGTGGTACAACAAGACCATACCAAAGGATTGGGAGATTGCCATCATAACACCAATTTTCAAAAAGGGTGACAATCGACAGTGTGGAAACCATAGAGGCATATCCCTTCTCAGTGTCCCTGGTAAAATCTACTCTAGAATCCTAGAGCAGAGACTCCGACGCCTAGCTGAGCCACAATTGGATGAGGTCCAGTGCGGATTCCGAGCAAACCGAAGTACTCAAGACCTAATCTTCACACTCAGACAGCTGAGTGAAAAGGCCCTTGAGTATAAGAGTGAGATGCATCTTTGTTTCATAGATCTGGAAAAGGCGTTTGACAGGGTCCCCTGGAGCAAACTTTGGGACTGTTTGGCAAGGAAGAATATTCCAGCACCTCTGATTCATGCTATACAGAGCTTCTACAAGTCTTGCAGAAATTATGTGAGGACAGCAAACCATAAGTCAGAAGAGTTCAGGACCACCACTGGTGTAAGACAAGGTGATATCCTATCACCTTACCTCTTCATACTCCTTATGGACGATGTCATCAAGGCATGTAAGGAGAGAACAAGAAAGTATTCAGTGGGGTACTGGAAGATGAGACAGGTCTATATTTCGGAGCTGGCATTTGCTGATGATGTTGCCCTGATTGCTAAATCAGAGGCACATCTCCAATCCAACCTGCAAGTCTGGAAGGAAGAGCTGGAGAAGAGAGGGATGGTCATAAGCAGCTCTAAAACAAAATCCATGGTGATATCACGAGAAGAAAGAAAACATCAGATTAAGCTGGGAGAACAGGTCCTGGAGCAGGTCGACCACTTTAAATACCTCAGAGCTATTATTGACCGAAAGGGAGGCATCAAAGAAGAGTTGGCCACTCGAAAAGCAGCAGCTGGGAGACTTTTTTCAGGCCATAAATCGAGGATTCCTCAGCAAGAGAGAGGTTGGTAAGAAAACGAAGATGGCTGTATACCGCTCCACCTATGTCCCAGTCTTGACATACGGATGCGAGTCATGGGCAATGACTACAACCCATAAAAGCCAGATCCAAACCTCAGAAATGAGGTATCTGAGGAAGGTGGTTGAAGTAACAAGAAGAGACATGGTACGCAACCAGACGATACGTCAAGGCCTTAAATCCTACCCCCTGCAGATCCAAGTAGAACAGTCCTAATTAAGATGGTTTGGCCATGTCTGCAGAATGGGAGAAGATCGGATACCATGACAAGCATGGGAAACAAAGAGCCAAGGATCCAGACCCCGAGGACGACCCAGAGTCCGCTGGGAGGACAACATTAGACAATCTTTGAAGGATCGAGGACTAGAATGGAACCAGGCCAGGAGGAAGATAGCCGATAGGATAGTCTGGCGCTCTCTCTTCCAAACCTCTACACCTCACGGTAGAAGGGGAACGACTAAGTAAGTAAGACTTTCAAACTTTGCTTAGGTTGGCTTAGTTGGCTACTTTGTTAACTGTGTTACTGTTTGGTTGTTGTGAATTCATTCACAGATGAGGATGTTGAGGTAGAAATGGTAGAGGAGGAGCCACCTTTTCTGCAAGGTCATGGCAGACACTGGGTGGAGCTTAGCCCTGTCAAAATTGTCAAAGTAAGTCAGTGTTGGTTATGATACTTCATTATCAACATTATTATCATTGCCTTTTTTACTATTATCATGGGAGCCGCGCTGGTGTAATGGTTACCAAACTGCGCTGGTGATCGGGTGATCCAAGTTTGAGCCCTGGCGAGAACATTTGAAGGAGTGTCATCGACCAGGGACTGGAATAACCTGAACGTCTCCAGAGCCGACCCAGCTCTAATAGGGTACCTCCGAAATCGGCGAGTATCTGCCTGAATGGCGAGAGGACACCTGTCATTGTACAGGGAAAAAAGGGATGTTCCCGTAAAATCAGTCTCAGGTTAGACGTATTAACCGGAGATTTCGCCTCGAGTAATAACGGGCGTAAAAAAAAACAAAAAACTATCATCATCGGCATCCTCTTCATCAGTTCTCCTTATCAATAATATTATCACTATCAGTATCATCACTATCATCATAAATATCTTCATCAGTCACCACCATTATCATTTCTCATCTTTATGAACAACATCATCATCATCATCAACAACATCACCCTAACCATTATTGCCATCAGCATCATCATCTTCAGTCTTTGTCCTGCCAAGAAGCACATAAAACAAAAACTCTCATCCAATCCAGTTGTCCCTAATTTTCTAACTGTATGCAGCAGCAAATAATTCAGACAGAACCAGCATGGAAATAACCTCAGAACAGCAGGTTGAGAACAAGGGATGTGTTGCAGTTTGTTTCCAAATTCAGAATCCCTCAAAATACAAATGAATTTCGCAAATCTGAAATCCAGCATATATTTTTCACATTTCTAGCGAATTCTGTAAATGCAGATTTATTTCTAATTCTTAAACAAATGTTTATTTACAATTAAATATGCAGTTAAAAGAGCTAGTACATGATACATAACTGTCAATTCACTAGATGGCTTGTACATTTACTTCGTGTTGTTGTGTCTTTTGCTGGGTAATCCGGTCATCATATTGACGTTTGGTAGTATGTTCTGTTTTCATGTTTGTTGGCATGTTTGTGTGTGCATTCATGCTCATGCTTGGGACCTGAAGGCTGTCCTTTAGGGAGTTTTTCCAGGAGTAGGGTAGCCAGATCTAAAATTTAAAAAAACAAACAAACAAAACTCACACACACATACACACAAAGAAATACAAGAAAAATTAGAGGGTGTTTTTCATTTCGGCTGTGTTGCATCTATTCCATGAACACTTTGTCTGGTTCTACAATCTTTATTTGGCTTAATGTCTTCCTGTGTTCAATTTTTTTTGGGTAAATCAATATCACCACAAAATGTAAAGTTTTTTCTTTTTGTTCCATTAAATCTTATGTGATAGATGAACCAGTACTATGTTCATTACATAAAAACTACATCATTGCTTAGATCTTTTAGTAACACCACATAATACTTAGAGATGCAAGCTTCCTTTTGGTTGGTTATACTGCAGGCCTTTTAGGCATTATGATGTATGGTATATGTGAGCAGAGCTTTAGAAGCTTTTAAAATGTGAGCAGAGATCATGAGAACACACATCTTCACCATCGATGCATTTGAAAATAATCACACATTAATGGTTTACCACCATAGACAAAGAGTATTAGAGTGGTTAGAGCTCTGGCCTCTCATGGCAAATGTAAGGTAAAGGAACCCGTTACACGCCCAGTGAGGCATATTGGGAATATGGTGTTAGGCCCATATTATCTTGACCGTCGGCACACTAGGGGTAATGTGGTCGGCGTCACGCCGGCTGCCTTAACCTTCCCAGAGTTGCTCTGGTACCCATTTAGGGCTGGGTTGACCCAGGAGCCGTTTGTGGCCTAAAAAATTCCCACCTCATCTGGGGATCGAACCATAGACCACTGCGCTAGGAAGCCAGTGCACTAACCACTATGCTACCGCGGCTCCATGGCAAATGTACATTGTTCAAAACACGGTGGCGTCACGCTCCAGAGCACATAAAGCTCGTTGACACAGACTTGCATGGAGGCCGACTGTTGTGGTAGTCCCCCCTTGATCCTTATTTAGAGATAGAGGAAACTTATTAGTCATTGTCGGTTTAATATTTGACATTTGAGAATCCAGATGGGTCACTTGCACAGGCAGCCATGATGGGCAATGCTTTACAGAAGGAAAGAAGAGAGATGAAGCAGGCGGAGAGAGAAGCAGAAGTCAACTCTTTACCTGCTGGACTGAATAATGACTGGATTGATCCCATGCCTGAAGGTAGCTTGTAGCCATGTTTTATCAATTCTGTCTATCAGTTGTGTTGATCAGGATGTCTAGCCATTACTTGTCAGACATGTTTGAATATAAAGGTCAGAATATTTACATGCTTAGTTTGATGAAGTATGTCTTGTATGTCTTGTATGCCTTGTATGTCTTGTATGCCTTGTATGTCTTGTATGTCTTGTATGCCTTGTATGTCTTGTATGTCTTGTATGTCTTGTATGCCTTGTATGCCTTGTATGTCTTGTATGTCTTGTATGCCTTGTATGTCTTGTATGCCTTGTATGTCTTGTATGCCTTGTATGCCTTGTATGCCTTGTATGACTTGTATGCCTTGTATGCCTTGTATGCCTTGTATGCCTTGTATGACTTGTATGCCTTGTATGCCTTGTATGACTTGTATGCCTTGTATGACTTGTATGCCTTGTATGCCTTGTATGACTTGTATGACTTGTATGCCTTGTATGACTTGTATGCCTTGTATGACTTGTATGCCTTGTATGCCTTGTATGCCTTGTATGCCTTGTATGACTTGTATGACTTGTATGCCTTGTATGACTTGTATGCCTTGTATGTCTTGTATGTCTTGTATGCCTTGTATGCCTTGTATGTCTTGTATGCCTTGTATGCCTTGTATGTCTTGTATGCCTTGTATGCCTTGTATGTCTTGTATGACTTGTATGCCTTGTATGCCTTGTATGACTTGTATGCCTTGTATGACTTGTATGCCTTGTATGCCTTGTATGACTTGTATGCCTTGTATGACTTGTATGCCTTGTATGCCTTGTATGACTTGTATGCCTTGTATGCCTTGTATGTCTTGTATGGGACTTGCCTGAGGGAACAGTAGTCCTATTTTTGCTTTGTCTCCTCTGAGACCCCTGGGAATTTATTGCCAGCTTGTAGCTAAGGAAGTCTGGATTTGTAGTGCATTATTGAGCTGTATTTTCACCGTTACTGACACCATCTTCATCATCAACTTTGTAAATACAGGTGCGTAACCCAGAATCTGATATGCTCTAGGATGGCAGTGTTTTTTCAGATTTCGCCCAAGTTACCTAACAAGTAACCCAAGTCTCCCAAAAATCGGTTAGGAAATTGCCCAAAAGTTGGCAAAAAAACCTTTTGGTTTTCGGGTGTTCAGACTCTGGGTTAAGCAGCTGTACTATCTCTGCCTGTATTATCCTCCTCAAAATTTGAATCAGAATCTAAATGTTTGCAGCCGCTTAAGCAAAAGGACATTTCTGCTACCTTCAAGAAGCCAATATGTGTCAAGGGTCACAGAGAGTTCAGGACTTAGTATAAATATTTTTAATAATGGTTCTGAATGGAAAGCTAAATATTATCAGTGGTGCTGAATAACTATAAAACAACATGCACTGAAAGATGTTTGTGTGTGCATGCATTTATATATATACATATATTCTTTCCAAGTTCCTGTGGAGACAAAATTAAGGGCATTTGTATATGGCTGTCATTGTGATAAGTAAAAATGAAACATTCATCACTTTTGACTAAGAGTTTTATTAACTTAATTTCCAGAAGATGCACTTTATGTGATGTTTAGTATGCTAAATTGAATGTTACAAACAATAACTATAACAGATCAATTTTTGTGGTAGTATTGTAAATACGATGTAATGTTTTTCCAGATGGAGGCCGGACACTTGCAGCCAACATGAGAGGTGTTGGCATGGCACCGAAGGAAGAACCAGAATGGAAGAAACACATCAGTGGAGGAGCAAAGGCTTCTTACGGCAAGAAAGAGAAGAAATCTATCCTGGAGCAACGTCAGAGTTTACCCATATACAAACTCAAAGATGACCTACTTAAGGTGAGTAGCTCCAAAACTGAGCTTATCATCTGTTAAAATAAAGTTGTACATCCTTTTCTGTACATGAGATGAGATTGGTTCTCATTTTATAGATAACATTTGTATAAAATATTTTGTTTCAAATTTAATCATTTAAAGATGCTTATCATGTATATATAACATTGCTGATTTGTTAGGTTTTTTTTTTTTTGTAGATACTGTATACCTTCACTTACCTGTTTTAAATCAGCAGCTTCGGGCAGAGAGGTCTCATGATGCTTGGTTGGTAGCCTATCAAGGAGAAGGTAAAACTCTGATTTCAAACCTTTGCCGTCTTGCGAGAATATTTGTTTACAGGAAAGGCTTTGAGGGTAAACACTGAGAAATGGCTGGTACCAAACTGTATCGGCTACTGCTGTTCCTTTAGACAACCAGCTATGTGGAGGAGGAACATACTGCATGAGCAACAGCTTGATCTCCATATAACTGTGCCCAAGCTTGCAGCAAAGAGAGGGACACCAAGCACAGTAAAGAAGCTGAGGGTGCATCGTCCCCATAGTCAGTTATGACAGAAGAAGACTGCTAGTATCTGTCTGTTATGTTTCAATTTGACCCATCTGTAAGATTTTATGTAATATTTCTTAAACTGACTTAAATGTGAATTTCAGGCAATAGCTGACAACCAGATTCTGATTGTTATTGGTGAGACAGGCTCAGGCAAGACAACCCAGATGACACAGTACCTTGCCGAGGCCGGTTACACAACACGAGGAAAGATTGGATGCACTCAGCCCAGGCGAGTTGCTGCTATGTCAGTAGCTAAAAGAGTTTCAGAAGAGTTTGGTTGCCGTCTTGGTCAGGAGGTATGTATTTATTCCTCAAAATTTCTCTGTTTTGTGATCACAAAGTAGTAAATCAGATGAATCCTTCCTTCCTGTATCCTGTAACTTAGGTGACAGTTCTATATGCTTTAGCTCCCCAAGTCCTTGAGCTAACGTATCTGAAGTCCTGCAGTTGCTTGCCATCAGCTAAAGGCCTTTCCATGCCTTCACGCCTGCCTCATTTCTGTCTCCAGTTCCCTTCTCTTTGATCTCCCTCTACTTCTAATAATCCATGTTTGTGTATTTCGTGTGTGTGTTTGAGAGAGAGGGACACTGTGTAACTCAAGTATGCGTGAATGTACTTGCATACTTGCCTGTCTGCCTATTTTTCTGTCTTTCACATATAAGATTTCTGAAGCAACCAGATGTCTTGTTACACTGGTGAATGTGCAGTAAGGGACCATTTATCTGGCATGCTTGGGACAAAAGGGTTGCCAGATAGGTTTTTTTTAAAAAATAGGAATTCAGGTAGTCATGACTAACATGTACCCTAAAATAAATACACACACATGAAGAAATACATGAACAGAGAGAGGGTATTTTTTTGCGTCAGATCCATTCCATTAACACTTTGTCTACTTCTCCATTCTTCATTTGCTATAACGTCTTCCTATGTGTCATTAACTTGGGTAAGGCACTATCACCATAACATTTTGTCAGTTTGTCTTTTTCATTTCATTAAATCATAATTTTTCTTGATAGGTTCAACCAAGCTGGACAGGTCTGTGCGGGTAGGGGTCAGACAATAGCTGGTACCCTGGTCCTCCAGATTGGGGGTTTTAGCACAGGGCCGGCACCCCTATGTAAAAAACCTAAACAGTTACAGAAACAGCAACAAATGGAAACACTTTGATGCGGTACGGATGTCCGGAGTCTCAGGCTCGTATTACTGTCAGTGATGAAAGCCGAAAGGAAGCCATTGGCATGAAAACGGATGCCCCGACCGCAAAAAGCGAAACTTGAATTGGATTCAGGAACGCCAGAACCATGAATGAGGCAGGAAAGATGAGGCAGATCACAGCAGAGATGAGGAACTGCATATACATATTCTGGGAATAAGTGAGAGCAGATGGACCGGGATGGGGAGAATAAAAACAGCTACAGGAGAAACAGTACTATACTCTGGTAGAGAGGATGGTCAGCACAATGAAGGCTTAGCCATTATCCTGAAGAAAGAAATGGAAAGGTCTTTACTGGAATGGAAACCCATCAACAACAGACTGATAAGAACAAGACTGAGAGGGAGATTCACCAACACCACAATAATACAATGCTATGCACCAACAAATGACAGCGATGAAGAGGTCAAGGACAACTTCTATCAACAGCTACAAAATGAAATTGAAACTGCACCTACATACCATCTTATTATAGTAATGGGAGACCTCAATGCGAAAGTTGGTACACACAATACTTAAAATGAAAGAGTAAAGGGGAAATGCGGCAGTGGAACAGTAAATGAGACTGGGGACAAATTAATAAGCTTCTGCAGTATTAACAATCTGGTCATTGGAGGAACACTTTTTCCACACAAGGAAGTGCTCAAATTAACATGGGAATCACCAAATGGACGAGACAGAAACCAGATAGATCACATAATGATCAATGGCAGATGGAGACATGCACTACAAGACGTGAAAGTAAGAAGAGGCGCAGATGTGGGAAGTGATCATCACCTAGGAGTAGCAAGACTGAAGGTGAAACTCAGAGCTGCTGGACCATTTGCAATCAAACAGAAAAGATATAACATCATGAAACTCAAGGACCCTCTAACCAGAAAAGCTTTTGTGGTTGATGTAAAGAGACGATATGAAATTGCCAAAAGCCAAGAAAGTACAGCAACTGATGATGTTGACCAGAAATCCAACATCATTTCAACAATATACAAGGAAAGCAGCGAATCATGCTTGGGATTCCAGGAAAGAAGTAAAACGTCAAACCCGTGCCAACAAAAGGAAATTTCTGGATGACCTTGCAAGGCAGACAGAAGAGGCAGCACTGAGAAATGAACAAAGAACAGTTTGTAAAATAACTAAAACTATCAGCAGAAAATGAGGTGCAAACAATATAACATTAGTAAGAGACAAGCAAGGAAATCTCATCACCACAGCACAGGGGCAGGACACAAGATGGTCAGAGTACTTCAGAGAAACACTGAATAAGGAACCACCAGAGACGCAGCTGAATGTTCCTGAGGCTGAAAGTGACCTAGACGTAAATACAGACATTCCACGAAGAGAAGAAATCATCACAGCTATCAAAGGGTTAAAGAATGGAAACGTGCCTGGTCACGACAATTTAAATGCTGAATTATTCAAGGCAGACCCCGAACTAGCAGCAGAATTATTAGAACCACTATTTGCACAAGTCTGGAAAACAGAAACAACACCAATGGAGTGGAGTAAAGGAATAATTGTCAAATTGCCCAAGAAGGGCAACCTTGCAGACTGCAACACCTGGAGAGGAATTACTCTCCTCTCAGTTCCCAGTAAAATACTAGGCAAGATAATTATCCAGAGAATTTCAAAAGCAGTAGACCGTAAATTGAGGAAAGAACAAGCGGGATTCAGAAAGAGTAGAAGATGTGCAGATCATATATTCACCCTCAGGAACATTACAGAGCAGTGCTCAGAATGGCAGAGACAGCTATACATTAACTGTTGATTTTGAAAAGGCTTTTGACAGCATACACAGGGACAGCCTATGGAAAATACTGAGGGCTTATGGAATTCCTAGCTGCATTGTTTCCATTATAAAAAGCTTATATTCTAACCGTACATGCAGAGTTGGGTTGAGCAACCTAACTTTTGAGGTGAAGACAGGAGTACGACAGGGATACCCCTTATCAAAAACTTTATTTTTGACAGTCATAGACTGGGTGATGTGTCAGACAACAGAGGGCAGTCCAAGAGTAATTAGATGGGCAACATTTTCTACACTGGAAGACCTGGAATATGCAGGTGACATTGCACTACTCGCACATTCACATCCAAGAGAAAACCAATAGACTGAATAAGTATTGCCACCAGGTGAGTCTGAACATCAATCTGAAGAAGGTAGAGGTCATGACACTCAATGTGGGCAATCCTGAGCCAATAATAATAAGGAACCAGAAGCTAGAACAGACAGGCACATTTACATATTTAGGATGAATAGAAACACCAGAAGTCGGAACAAGCAAGGACATCAACAACAGAATGAATAAAGCAAGAACAGCCTTTGCTAGTCTCAACAACATCTGGAAGTCTTCCCAGTACAGCACAAACACCAAATTAAGATTATATGAGAGCTGTGTACTTTCTGTGCTTCTCTATGGTGCGGAATGCTGGAGAGTAACAGAGAAGGAAATGTCAAAACTGTCCTCTTTCCACATAGTGTGCCTAAGGAAAATTCACCAAATCTTTGGCTGAATACCATCACCAACCAAGAACTACTTATTTGGAGTAACCAAGAGGACATGCACACCATCATGGCTGGCAGACACTGGAGTTGGGTTGGCCATGTCCACAGAAGGGAATCCGATGCCATTACAAGAACAGCTATGCTATGGACCCTTGAAGGAAAGCGAAAGAGAGGCCGACCAAAAACAATTTGGCGGAGAACTGTGGAGGCTGAGATGCAAAGAATGAACCAGAGTTGGGGCACTGTATGAAGGATGGCCGCCGACCGAACAAAGTGGAAGCAATTTGTTGCTGCCCTACAAGATGCCACCAGGCGTCATGGCCACTGACTGCTTTGACATTCTGCGGATAAGGATCAAAGAAGAAATCATAATTGGTAGATGAACCAATTCCGTACTCTCAACATAAAGACTTCACAAATGCACCCTTGTCTAAACATTTTACTAACGCCACTTTGGCCTTACTATCTTATGTGCTTCCATTTGGAAGTCTTGCCACCCAGAGGTTTTTCTGCAGGCCTTTTTGGCATAATGACTTTGAGTGTATGTGAATATGATGATTTGTCCATCGTATTCGATGAGGACCATCGACATCTCTCATAGTACAGTTCGTTCTAAGAGGTTAAGTGGGTGCGCATATGGCTGATCAAGCCAATGCGGGCAAGAAAAGTTCTGTTGCATGACCGACATACAAGGCCCGAAGACAATACAGGCTGCACATCCACGCTTGACTTTTGAGCTGCAAGTTTTTTTCTGGGCGACCCTTACACGGTTGGGCTCGCTGACTGCGACACCCGTTTTGATAGCGCCTCTTCAGGCTGTGCGATCCTGTCCCAGTTGCTTCCAGGTGGTTGTATTAATCTGGCAGCTCTTCAGTGACTCCCTCAGGCTGTCTTTGAAGTGCTTCTTTGGTCATCCTCTTGTACGCTTTCCCTCCCTCAACTCGCCATACAGCAGCCTCTTTGGGAGGCGTTCATTCGACATGCGAACCAGATGTCCGGTCCATCGTAACTGTGCTTTTTGAATCAGTGTATAGACACTGGGCATATTTGCTCTTGATAGAACCTCGGTATCTGGGATCTTATCCTGTCATCGAATGTTTAGCACGCGACGCAGGCAGGTTGTATGGAAGTGATTTAATTTTCGAGCATGTCTAGCGTAAACGGTCCAACTCTCACTGGTGTAGAGGAGGGTGGGGAGGATGACGGCACAGTACATCTTCAGTTTGGTCTTGACGCTAATACCTCTACGTTCCCACACTGAGGATAGCAGTCTTCTGAACGCAATACTGGCCTTTGGTATTCTGTAAGCCACCTCGTTGTCAATGTTGGCTAGTCTTGAGAGCGTGCTTTCCAGGTATGTGAACATATCCACAGCCACCAGTCTCTGTCCCCCCACTGTAATCGTTGGCTCCTTGTAGGGTTCACCTGGGGCTGGTTGGTACATAACCTCAGTTTTCTTGGCATTGATGGTTAGCCCGAAGCTGTCGCAAGCAGCAGAGAAACGGTCCATACCTTCTTGCATTTTCTGCTCAGAGCTACTATTCAGAGCGCAATCGTCAGCAAACAGGAATTCGCGGATCATATCAGTTTGTACCTTGGTTTTGGATTGAAGTCTGCGGGGGTTGAATAGTTTGCCATCTGTTCGATACTTGATTGGTATACCAAACTCACTTCCGTTGATAGCATCAGTCAGCATGGCTGAAAACATCATGCTGACCAGTGTCGGGGCAAGAACACAACCCTGTTTCACGCCGTTTGTGACCTCAAACATTTTAGAATCTTCTTCATTGTCCAAGACGCGGGCACGCATACCTTCATGAAGCTGTTTGACCAGGGTGATAAATTTATCAGGACAGCCAAATTTTGACAGGATTTTCCATAGTCCACCTCTGCTCACTGTATCGAATGCCTTGGTCAAGTCAATAAACGTAGTGTATAGGTCACGATTTTGCTCCTGACATTTCTCTTGGAGTTGGCAAGCAGCAAATATCATGTCAATCGTTCCTCGCCCGGCTCTGAATCCGCACTGGCTTTCTGGGAGGTGATGGTCCTGCTCAAGGTGTTCATTTAGGGGGTTGAGCAATACACGCGCAAGGATCTCACCGGCAGTTGACAGTAGGGATATTCCATGGGGATTGTCACACTCTTGTCGGTTGCTTTTCCTCTTATAGATATGAACTATTGAGGCATCCTTCATCTCCTGTGGGATCTCACCTTTGACCCACATAAGGCAAAAGAGTTTGGTGAGCTTACTAGTAAGGCAAGGTCCGGCTGTTTTATATATCTCCGCTGGTATAGCAACGGCTCCTGGGGCCTTCACAGGCGAGAGGATTTTTATGGCTTTCTCTACTTCGGCCTCGTTGATAGGTTCATCTAGCGCCATATTTATTTCCACTTGAGGTATCTGTTGAATGGCTTCCTCGTTTATCACTGATGGGAGATTAAGTACAATACAGAAGTGTTCAGCCAACCTATCAAGGGTCTGGGTCTTTTCTGTAGGTAGTGATGAACCATCCGCATTGCGAACTGGACAGTTACCAGAGCGTTGTGGACCATAGGAGCGTTTTCACCGCTGCGAAGAACCCTTTTGAATCATGATGTTCCGTGAGAGTCTCGATCTCGTCGGCCTTCTTACTAAGCCAAGAGTCTTGCATCTTCCTGAGCCTTGCCTGGGCTGCGCTACGAGCACTGATAAAAGCTATTTTCTTTGATTGGGAAGACAGGTCGTTCTGGTGGGCTCTGTGCAATTGTCGCTTCTTATTTAGAAGGTCCTGGATTTCAACGCCATTTTCATCAAACCAGTCTTTGTGTTTGCACGTAGCTGGACCAAGATGTTTCAGTGCTGTTGAGTGAATGATGTCTCCGATTGCTGTCCGGTCTTCCTCAATGTTGCTGTTTCCGAGCCGGAGCTCATCTAGTCTGCCCTCCAGCTCTTCGTTGAGATCCTTCCTAGTGGATTCGGACTTCAGCTTAGACACATTAAGCCTCTTTGATGTTTTTTTCCCTTGGGGGCGCCTCTTAGGTTGAACTTTTAATTTCATTTTGGCAACAATGAGCCGATGATCGGTCCAGCATTCTGCACCACACATGCTCTTTGTTATTCTGATATCTTGCCGGTCCCTGCGTCTGATGATGATATAGTCAATAAGATGCCATTGGCGAGACCTTGGGTGCATCCATGTGGTTCTATTCCGAGTGTTTGTGATGAGGAGCTTATTTTTGGCAGCAGACTTAGGGACTGCTGCTAAAAGCGTCTCGAGATCGTCATAAAACTTATCTTTGATCTCGTCTGGGTTGGTCATCGTAGGTGCATAGGCACTGATGATTGTGGCCTGTCGCTTTCTAGCTAGGGGAAGGTGCATTATCATGAGGCAACGTTGACTCACTTTGGTAGGCTTTCTATTTTGCAGACCATGTCAGACTTAATGGCAAATCTGACACCCTCTTCACGGCGTTCTTGGCTGCTGTGGCCACTCCAAAAGAAGGTGTATCCAGCGCCTATTTCTGAGATCTGCCTCGCTTCTGCCAGTCTCGTCTCACTCAGGGCTGCGATGCTGATATTGTATCTGGACATATCTTTGGCAACCAGGGCGGTCCTCCGTTCAGGCCTGTCAGCCCTATTACTATTGTCTAACAGTGTGCGTATATTCCATGTAGCGATGTTAAGAGGTAGTTTCTGTATTTTCTTGTTTCTTGTTCGACCGCTGTAGATTGGGATCCCCTCCAGCCGCGGGATGCTGGTCATGGTAAGGTGAAGCAGGCAATTTTTAGGGCACCTTTTCTAGCCCCTTCCTCGGGCTATGGAGGTGAGCAGTAGAGGTGGGCAAATTGACACACTCAACTGTTTCGAAACAGTTAGCGCAGTGATTTAAACTGTTTCGAAACAGTGAGTCGACACAACGACACAACGACACAATTGCCCGTATCGGGGAGAAAGAAGTCTCTTATAGACAGTACCGGCGCGAGTATACATGAACTGTTTTTACTGTCGTGTGTGAAAATCTATGGCGTTTCGTGTGACCACAATTCAATATTTTTACACAAGTCTTCATTATGATGTAATAAAACGTAGATATGATGATAGCTGCAGTATATGGGAAAATAATAAAAAACAACAATAATAATAACAACAGTAATAATAACACATGATATCAAACTAGAGTAAGCTAGTTTTGGTAGACAATGATTCAAATCCACACCGAGTAGGCCTACACATATATCAGCAGAACTAATAAAGTGTCCATTACATTTATACGAACACACGGACACTTTAAACTTTAACATAGCGCCTAAAACATTGACAACTGCAGCACTGACACAATTTCCAGTGTCTATAACTTCTCAGCAAAAATAATATCACTTGTAAAATCAAGTCATCATAACACATCCCTGAAAAATATGACATGTTTGATATTCCATACTAATGTTCCGAACGGTTGATTCAAATTTTACATAGGATCAGACAGTGTGTCGCTGCAAAACAGCGAGGCAGACGAAACAAACAAGCAGGAAGTGTCGAATCGCTCGCTGTTTCGAAGCATATTTTCGACCCTTGAATGATAAAATACCAGAACACACGTTACATTTTACTTTGTTGTCTTTGATCTTTACAAAATAATCCCAAACAGGGCTTCTCCCCGCCATAAATGAAGATTAAATGATGTTGAACACAAGTTTTAAACACTATTTTATGTATAAACAAAACACGTTTTCTTACGAGAGCGCCCGAATCAAGAGTACCGTAACATGCGTATAATGAGCGCTTGGATGAAATAGAACTATGGAACTGTTTCGAAACAGCAGACTACAAGTAAATTAACTGAAACAATGAGACATGAGTCGTGACACCCTAGTATGCAGATTTACTTATTCTCGTTAGTACAAATCTATGGTATTTCGTGTGATCACTGTTAAGAATTTTACACAGTCGTTTTCATTATGATGATATGCAAGGGGAACATGCTGACAGCTGCAGTAAAAGTGAAAAAAATAATAATAATAACAGTAATAATGACACATTATATAAAACTAGAATAGGTACAGTCAGCGACAATGATTCAACTCAAACCGAGCAGACACCTAATAGTAGTAAGCCTCTTTCAGTCCTGAGGAATTATTTAAAAAAAAAAAATTATGACTTGTTTGATTTTCCATACTATTTATAAACGCCTAATGTACCGCACGCTTGACACATTTTTACAAAGGCCCCTGAAGGTTAGACAATGATACAGTGTGCCTCTTTGCAAAACAGCGAAGCGGACGGGAACTGAAACTGCAGTTTCAATACACGAAACAGGCTATGTATCGAATCTGCGTGAGACAGTGCGTCTCTGCAAAACAGTCAGGAATTGACACTGTATCGACACCGCAAGAAAACTGTGTTTCGAAGCGTTCGGGTACGATGCAGTTTCAACGCATTGTATCGATACATACACACAGTAGCCATCTCTAGTGAGCAGTGCTATCCTAAAGAGGGCTGCTCAGTTGCTCAGGTGGCTGCCGGGTTCCGCTGCTGCCTCATGTCAGCAAAAGACGACCATATGGCCTGAGCCGCCTGTGTGCAGGTCTGCGGCTACAGCTTCCAGTGTATCCTCACCTGCTGCTTCGTCGCTCGCCTGTCGCCATAGGACTTTAGGGATGATGTAATGAGATGATGTCGTGACTTGCGCGTGAATTGGATTAAAGTGAGGGAGATTTGCGCCGAGTCAGCCTCACTCTCTCGTCCATGCCCGACATGGTCTAGTGGCAGGACAATGTCAAGACGACTAGTGAAGGGTCTGGATGCAGCAGATGACCAAGGCTTCTTCAGTGTCTCGCTGTGCTCTTAGCCTTCTGCAAGGCCTGCTGGTATCGCCTTCTTGGCCGTTGGACTCAATAGTGGTCTCTTTCGCCCAATCTGCCAGGACCAGTCTTCACATGCTTGGGTAGACAGACCCTTATTCACCGAAGGAGAACCTCCAGCCACTCTCACCTGGTTTAGCCCACCAGTCGAAGCGGTGTACCGGGGTGTGGCCACTGCGCATGCTACAGCTGCTTGGAGCCACAGGTGAGAGCTCAGTGACAGGTGGGGACCAATGATGGGAGAGCTACCTCCATCGGAGGCACAACATGCCCCCCCACCAGAGGTACTACCCCTCCCTGACCACCCCATACAGCCCTATGTGAAAAGAGCTTAAAAAAAGCACTAAAATCTGAGCAAAAATCATGAGACTCAAACCTACACAGTAGACGGGTTTGAAAACAGTCACACATTAGCGGCGCTACCATAAACAAAGCAGAAACCACAGAAATTACTTTGTTTGCATATTAAATATTACACTTGGTCACTTTCTGGTTTTCTGAATGTCTGGATATAGTGTAGCTGGATAAAGAGCCCCATATTGTACATGAGACAAGCTAAATAGGCTTGTTAACTGTGATGTTTTTTTTTCAGGTTGGCTACACCATTCGTTTTGAAGACTGCACTAGTGCTGAGACAAAGATCAAGTACATGACAGATGGTATGTTACTCAGGGAGTGTCTGATTGATGGTGACCTGACGCAGTACTCTGTCATTATGCTGGATGAGGCTCACGAGAGGACCATTCACACTGACGTTCTTTTTGGCCTTCTCAAACAGGTGATTTGTTTAGACAGTTGAAACAGTACGGGCTTGAAGTTTTCATTGTAAATGGTATCATGTGACATGAGTTCTTCAGTATTACGTTGAGCCAGACATACATTGATTTCTTCATGGATTCATTTATGCATTATCCTTCAGCTTCCCAAGGAGCATAGGTCTTCAAAAAAACTCATGCCGCCAAGTCCTCCTGCTGATGGCTTGTGTCACATAAATAGACATGAAAATGTCGGGCATTATGTTGATTAGTGAGATTGTCTTGACTTGTGCCATAACACTTGGTCTTTGGGGAAACATGGGTGATGAGAGCTTGGCTAGTAGTAACCACTTTTGTCTATCGATTGTTGGTCTATTTAGTTCTGTAACAGGTAGATGTGTCCATTTTTTTCCCTGGTAATCTGGCCAGAAGGAAAATGTTTTGTATCCTATGTGATCTTGATATGTGGCCATACTATGTCAGCTTCCATCTCTTTATTGCTGAAGTAGGTTTGTATATTGTCCTTTAGCACTTCTAACTGTGAGATTACAGGAACTGTGAAAAAAAAATTAATGATATAGTTACATCTTACCATAATGCATGCACACACACACACACATAGAGGAGAATGTATGCCTGTGTCTCTCAAGTTTACAATTGTAAATGTTTGTTAGTCTTGTAAATTATGACGTTTTAACCTGAAGGAACTGTAGCAAATATCTTTACTTGAAGGACCAGGACTTTTTCTTCTCAGGAGTTTTCTCCCCTGGATTCATCCTTTCCTGAGGTATCCCACTGTTGTGTGCATATTTTGACGCACATATTACAAAAATCGATATGGCTATTTAATATGGAAAAAATATAGACATTCATTCATTTGTGTATGAAAATGCTGTCTATGGGAAAGCTAGATAATCCATGATTGTTTTACACTTTTGATTATAGGAGTAATCGTTCTTGATATTGATTTGGCGCATGGATATGACACTCATGTCCGTACTTATTTGTTAGGGCCAGAAAATAGATTAATTTGCTTATTATGTTTATGGCCTGAATTCATATGTATTACATATTATTAGTACAAGTAGAATCAGTCCTATATTGTATATTTTGGATGGGTAGGCAGGACTATATTCTTGTTATGCCGCTCTAGCGGAAGTAGGAGTTGTCTTGACAAGTCGTGATGAGTTCCGATGTACCGTTTACAATGGCGGTTACGCATTTTCCAGGGCTGGTACATTCTTCAGTGAAAATGATTTATGAAGTGGTTTTTCTTCTGTAGGAGATTGTGTCTCTACTAGAACGAACGAACGAACGAACTAACTAACTTTATTTTCGAAGGGTAAAGAATTGGGCGCGCAGGCCCGTCTAACATTCTGCCCTTCCACTCTCATTAATCTTGCATACTATATCCTTTCATTCCCACATGATGCTTTAAGCATTAATTTAAAGGCATGCAACATTATAAAGTTAGAGTTTGTGTTAGAGACTCTCCTAATGTACGGTACCATGTATGATTCGGACTCCAGGTAATTCCAGACCCTATTTTTGATGATCTCATGTCGGTTAGACCTAGCTGGAATTTTGGTGCTTCGCAACGCTAGGGTCATGTTTGTACCGACGAAGATGACGGGCTTCCATACAGTAGTTATGTCTACGTGAAGTAACTGGATTACTGTAGGACTGTATGGAGGAACTTTAGGAAATCATTCATATGCATTTCAAATTAACTTGGGCTTATATATACCCTCCTGTGAGTGAGTGAGCGACAACTCAGGAAGGCGGCCATGTTACATTCCTGTCATCATATTTTTGAATCACTGTCCAAAGAACGGGGCATGTATCTTATTATTCGGACAGTGGCAAGGAGATCTCAATTTTGATAGAAACCCCTTATCGTGGTTTCATAATATGATATAAACTGTGAACATAAAGCAACTTTAGTTACTTACCGATCCGCCTTCACTGACGCGCTTAGTCAGATAGGGGATGCGGCCATTATGTATCATGACATTGGAAGCTATTGATGTACTACCTATTATTTATGAATGTGTCATGACATGGGATCTACTATGTATGCCTGCAAATTGATGTGTCAACATGTACCCATGATTTACCCGTTATGTCCCAGTGTGTGCGTCTAAATAAACTGTGTAAACAAAGATTCCAGCAGTCTGCATTGGTGCCTTGTAGACACAAATGAATGAGTGTTTAGATTGGTCAGAACACGAACAGTACACCATTCGCGTTAATCACACTCTACACTTCTACTCCATATATACACCATCCTGCGTCGGTTGAAGTGACCAAGTTTAGGGCCTGCTTCCCCTGGAGCCTTAGAGGGAAACTACTGTTTACAGCTGCCTTTGCCTTCCCTAACTCAGGATTAGGGTGATTTACAATGAGCACTTTACAGAGGAGCTCTTTACAGTGGTGGGCCAGATTCCTGGGTCCAGCCTACGCAGTCTTGTTGTGTTGAGAATCACATTTTACAGTTGCAAGAACATTTGTTTGACCACATCAACACCAGTAGGACAGCTATACAATCAATGTCAGCTTGACCTGTTCTGACAAGTGTAGCAATATCTGGGTCAGCACTTGTTGACATTTGGCACAGTACAGTCAGTGTTCTAAACTAGTGATTGTTTATCCTGCTGTAATAGAAGAGCAATGTTGAACATAAAGTGCAAATTTCATCGGTGGATCTTCTAATGTGCTCAAAAAAATTGAACAGTGTAACAGTTAGAAAGCAAATCTATTACTCAATAAAGTGGTAGTCTAATTTGTTAAAACTGAGCATACAGTACAATACATTGCAACTACAACACATTTCATTATATGATACACACATTTATGATTTATATGTATTTATGTTTATATATTATTTGTTTATATGTGTGATTGTTATGTGTTTGCGGGCCTGGATGGGAGGTGACTAGAACAGGAAATACCAAGTGATATTGGTCTTGTTCTGGCGTTCTATAGGGAGCAATTTCTTAATTGAAATTTGCATGCAACATAGTTTGCAAATATTTGGTTAGTTGTGACGACTGTTTCATATTTGTATTTGTAACATTTTTCTGTTCTTTATTTTTGTTTGATTTGTTTGTATAATTGTAGGTCTCATCTTTCCTTTCATTTCAGTTCTTTACACCCTTATGTTTATACACTGTGGCGTTATTTGTCTTGTTATCTTATTGCAGTTATCATCACGGTTTCTGTGATCATTTTTTTCATTTCTCCTATTTAATTTAATTTGATCTCTGCAAATGTTTTCAGATTGTCTTTTCTTGTTTGTCCTTTGTAATGTCTTTAGTTGACATATGACATAGGAGGTATAGTTGAATACACTTATATTATATTTCTTCAGGGTCAGCGAACCAGAGCTGACCAAGACCCTACTCCACCTCCACGTGGTGGTCCTGGAAACAGGCTGCATCACTGCAGTCTGGCTGAGAGAGTAGGGATCGAAGAGGGAAGGCAAACCCGGTCCCAAAAAATGCTGTGCTGAAGTCGGATGTGTCGGCCGAAAGGCGCAGATATCGCAGCTCCGATGTAAACAGACACAACGCAACCAACGTCCTTTTCAGGATGAACGAGGAAGAAGAAGAAGATATTATAGTACAGATCAGTACTTTATGATTATTATTGTTATAAAACAAAGTGTACAAGACCTTTATAAGGCTTGTCTCCCAAAGTGATTGGTATAGGAAATATTATTTTCCACAGGTACTCAAGTGATCATTGATTACATTAAGTTATACAAGACCTTTGTAAGGCTTGTCTCCCAAAGTGATTGGTATAGGAAATATTATTTTCCACAGGTACTCAAGTGATCATTGATTACATTAAGGTATACAAGACCTTTGTAAGGCTTGTCTCCCACAGTATTTGAGATATACAGTTATTGTTTCCCACAGGTACTCAAGTTATCATTGGTTATATGATAAACAAAATAACCATACAAGTTTTTTTCACTAAGACTAAGTCTATGGTATAGACTTGTCTCCCATTAAAGTGAAATAAGGTAATTTATTTACTTTTTCAGGTTTCTGATTTAAGAAGACAAGATGTCTACATTAGATTACTTTATTGCACAAGGAAAATCCCTTGATAAGACTGGGAAAGACTTAGAACAATGGGCTGTTGCTCAATATGACAAAGCATTAGCTGCAGAGGAGAGAAAAGCTGCTGCTGAAGAGAAAAAAGCTGCTGCTGAAGAGAGAAAAGCTGCTGCTGAAGAGAGAAAAGCTCTGGCTGAAGAAAAAAGATTAGAAAAAGAAGCTGATACTGCTGCTGAACTAAAGAAATTGCAGATGCAAGTGGAGGAAAGGAGATTTGATGCAGAACAGAAGAAATTGGAAGCTGCTGCAGAACAGAAAAAATTAGAAGCTGCTACTGCTGCAGAACAAAAAAAATTAGAAGCTGCTGCTGCAGCTGAACAGAAAAAATTAGAAGCGGCTGCAGAACAGAAAAGATTAGATAGAGAAGCTGAAGAGAGAAAAGCAATAAGAGAACATGAATTTGAGTTAGAGAAATTAAGATTGACAAGTATGAGTAATGTTAATCGGGCATCTAGTGGTAATGGTAAACCCTTTGTGTACAAGGTCAAGGTACCAGCGTTCAACCCTACCAGTGATGACATAACATTTTGGCTTTCTAGATTTGAACGTGCTTGTCGAGCTCATAATGTTGACAAATCACAGTATGTGAATCAGTTGTCTGAAAATCTAAAAGGGGAGTCTCTGAGTAAGTTATATTTCGTTGAAGAGGCCGACAAGGATAATTATGATGCTATTAGGGCAGCTTTGATAAAGAGATATCAGCTGTCAGAAGAAGGTTATCGTCTTTTGTTTAAAACAATGAGACCTGAGGTAGGTGTAGAATTCTCAGAATTCATCTCAAAAGCACGAATTACACTTTCACGATGGATTGAATTATCCAAAATAGAGAAAACATTTGATGGTCTTACGGATTTATTGCTAAGAGACAAGGTCATGTCTTCTGTAAATAAATCATTCCTAGAGTTCTTACATGAGCGTAAACCTAGTACAATAAAGCAAATGGAAGAATATTGTGACCAGTATGCCACGGCACACCCTGACATGATTCTTAGTAACTCGAACATTAAAGAGAGTATGCCAGTTGCTTCGGCAACAGAATATAATCAGAATTACTCACACAAATTCCAAGGAGCTAAAAATAAATTTGATAAAAAGGTTAATTGGAATAAGTATCAAAACCAAGATAACCACTCAAATCAGGGTTCTTCTTCGAAGAACCGGAATTGGGCTGATAGTCCTCGACATGCGAGGGGTACCCATAATTTTAGACATTCTCGAAAGGGGAGTAGCTATAGGAACTACCCAAGTGCTTCATGGAGAGAAAAGAACCAATATTACAGGGATACTCAGTATAATGAGCGTGATGATTATGATCATGAATATTATGATTCAAACCCAAATAGGGGTTATAACAGAGGAAATAATAATTATAGAGACAATCATAACCGAGGTAGATCACAACACAAAAGACATGGTAAATCTTATTACCAGGCTAACAATGCACAACAGGAGTTCCACGACGCCGGTAATCAGAATAATGATAAAAAAGACTCCAATAGTGTAGCAAATTCCGCTTTCGATTTTGCTAGAGCATCTCAGTGTTCGCAATGCAAAACATTATTCGATCCAACCACAGTTTCTACTTTAAGCTGCGGTCACCCGCTTCCCGCTCTCCCTGCGTCAATCGCGCATAATGGAAGGGGTGCTCTTGTTTTCAATAGAGGCTTAATAGATGGTACTCCGGTATCAATTCTTTTCGATTCGGGGTGCACTACCATCGGAGTGAGGCAATCACTCGTAAATCCTTCTCGAGCTACAGGCAATGTAGTCAAATGTGTAACATTTGGTGGCACATTGGAGAAGTACTCCACTGCCATTATCAATATTGCTACGCCTTTCTTTACAGGAGAGGTGCAAGCATGTCTCTTGCCGAATCCGATCGCTGATCTTATCATCGGTCGCATTCATGGAGTGAAAGAATGCACTCCACAGCAAATTTCTAATTGGGAAAATGTTAATATGCAATCTGCTAATGCAGTAATCACTAGGGCTCAAGCTCTTAATATGCCGCAATCTTCACATTCTGAAGATAATGATGCGCAGATCCAAGATGATCCCTTGGAGATTTCCCATGATTCCTTTATAAAACAGCAGGAAGATGATCCTACTCTAAAGAAATTCTTTACTCTGGCAACAAAAGGTGATCCGAATAAGGATACAAATCATAAATCTTGGATTACGATGAAGAATGGCGTACTTGTACGTATGGTACAAGACTCCGCTAAGTCCATTCATTCTCAAATCCTTGTGCCTAAAAATATGAGAGTTAAAATCTTACAGCACGCTCATGATTCGCAGTGTGCTGGACATATGGGTTTTTCCCGTACTAAAGCTAGAGTTCTTGAATCTTTCTTTTGGCCTGCTGTGAATAAGGACATACGAATCTATTGTCGATCTTGTAAAGTATGTCAAGAGATTAAATCCAGAGGTCCACGCCATGATGCACCTATTCAGGCTGCAGACATTCCCATTCGACCATTTCAAAAAATGGCGATAGACATCATTGGTCCATTTAAGATAAAGTCTGCTAGAGGACACCAATTTATTTTGACGTGTGTTGATATGTGCACACGTTGGCCGGAGGCTGTTCCTCTAAAGAGCATAACTACTGCTGATGTCGCAGATACTCTTTGGTTAATATTTTCTCGTCTGGGATTTCCAGCAGAAATATTATCCGACCATGGTACCCAACTCATATCGGATACCATGTCTCAAGTAATGTCGACTCTTAAGATAGAGAGATCGCTGAGTAGTATTTATCATCCTATGTCCAATGGGATGGTGGAACGTCTGAATAGAACTCTGAAAAACCTACTAGGTAAGATAACAGAAGATCATCCTCAGGATTGGGATAGGGTTTTACCCGCGGCTCTCTTTGCATATAGAGAGGTCGCCAACGAACATACAGGATTTTCTCCCTTTGAACTTGTCTTTGGCGCGAAACCGCGAGGTCCTATGTCCTTACTTCATGATCTTATAACTGCTGATAATATTGTCGATGACACAAAATCCTCTTATGAATATGTCATCGCACTTAGACACAAGATTATTGAAGCATGCAAATTGGCAACTGCTTCTTCTGAATTTGCGAAACAGAAGGCAAGGGAATTTGCCAATAAAAAGAGATGCTTGCGACAACTTTGTCCAGGTGACAAAGCATTTGTCTTGCTACCTTGTAGGGAAAATAGACTTCTTATTTCTTGGAAAGGTCCGTACGATATAATATCAAAAGTTTCCGATGTTGACTATATCGTCGATATTGACGGGAAGCGTAAAACCTTCCACATCAACATGCTCACGGAATTCCATGAACGTCCGGATTATTTACAACCTGTTTTCCAGGCAACGGACGATTTTCCAGTCCAACATGGACAGTACTCATCTCTGTCAGTAATACAGGATGAGGAAACGAGTTTCTCGGATGTAAATCTACCTTTTCCAATGATTCCTCTTCACTCTAATGAATCATGGAAAGATGTTGCAATTTCTCCAGAATTATCTCCAGGAGAGCAGAAACAAGTTTCTACTATGTTAGAACAATTTCAGGATGTCCTTACTGACATTCCTGGTCAAACTGATGTCATTCAACATGACATTATTCTTACTGACCATAGTCCTATAAGAGTCAGACCGTATCCTATCCCGATACATTTTCAAGCACAGGTAGAGAAAGAGTTGGATGAGATGATAGAGTTAAAAATTATTGAACCATCCACATCAGCATATTCTTCGCCGATGGTTATTGTACGAAAAAAAGACAATAACATATGTCTTTGCGTGGATTATCGCAAATTGAACCAAGTGACGAAATTTGATGCTGAACCTATGCCTTTACTAGAAGAGCTACTTACGAGACTATCGAATTCTCATTTCTTTACTAAACTCGATTTGTCTAAGGGATATTGGCAAGTTCCATTATCCGAACACGCCAAACCGTTTACTGCTTTTTCGACGCCTAGGGGTCTATTCCAATGGAATTTCATGCCTTTCGGTCTTATGAACGCCCCTGCAACATTCGTACGCATGATGCGTCGAATCCTATCTCATCGCTCAGATGTCATTGCGTATCTTGATGACATCTGTCTTTTCAGTGATACTTGGAACGATCACTATAATGGGATAAATGAACTATTGTCTATCTTACGCGAGCATAACCTGACAGCGAAACCATCGAAAGCATGTATTGGTTTTAGCGAAATATCTTTCTTAGGACACCGTGTTGGTCATGGGTTCCTAAAAACAGAAGACCATAATACAAGTAAGATACTTAACATTTCTATTCCTAAGACTAAAAAGCAAGTGCGAAGTCTCTTAGGTCTAATACAATTTTATGGACGATTCATTCCGAATCTGTCCTCCATTATGTCACCTCTTTCTTCCTTGCTAAAGAAAGGGTCTCCTAATGTAGTCCACTGGACTCAAGAATGTCAATCCTCTTTGGATAAGGTTAAAACTATGTTTTCTACTTCACCTATCCTAGTATTGCCTTCTAAGGATAAGACATTTATTCTTCATAGTGACGCTTCATCCACCGGGATTGGAGCAGCACTAATGCAAGAGTACTCTGGAACTCTGCATCCAGTGATGTATATTTCTCGGAAATTAAATGCCGCAGAGAAGAATTACTCGGTCCTAGACCGTGAATTATTGGCTATGGTTTGGTCAATCCTTAAACTGCAAAGATTTCTTCTTGGCGCGCATTTCATCGTGGAAACTGACCAGAAAGCTCTTACGGCTATTCAGAGTAAAAATCTGAAGAGCGCGAGATTAACGCGATACGCGATTGCTCTACAGCTATTTCATTTTTCGGTGCGAGCTATCCGTGGGTCAGAAAATGTGATGGCAGATATTTTGTCTAGATGCCCACATGATTCATAACTGTTATACAACTTTGATACAGTTGTTCTTATGTTGAAATGTGTACACGTATCTAATATATCATATATTGATTGTAACACTACTTAGCGGTTCATTGATGTTTATTCACCGCTGATCTTTCAATGTTTTTTTTTTTCGTCTTTGATGATCATGATGTTAAGATATCTTAGATGAAATTTATGTATAAACTAATATAGAAATTGTGTCATTGCTAATATTGTAGTATGCGTTGGTGACACCTCTCTGGAAATATTTATACTTAGAGAAGTACTTTCTCTAAGGTCAGAAAACTTATGCTTATCATCTGCGCATTGTTATTGGTGCGTTGTGAGCCTATTGTATGTTGCTCCTAGATGTATTTCAAAAAAAAAAAAAGTACCATTTTTTTTCCCCCGAGGGGTGTGGTAATCTGTTGCGTGCATATTTTGACGCACATATTACAAAAATCGATATGGCTATTTAATATGGAAAAAATATAGACATTCATTCATTTGTGTATGAAAATGCTGTCTATGGGAAAGCTAGATAATCCATGATTGTTTTACACTTTTGATTATAGGAGTAATCGTTCTTGATATTGATTTGGCGCATGGATATGACACTCATGTCCGTACTTATTTGTTAGGGCCAGAAAATAGATTAATTTGCTTATTATGTTTATGGCCTGAATTCATATGTATTACATATTATTAGTACAAGTAGAATCAGTCCTATATTGTATATTTTGGATGGGTAGGCAGGACTATATTCTTGTTATGCCGCTCTAGCGGAAGTCTGAGTTGTCTTGACAAGTCGTGATGAGTTCCGAGGGTTGTACCGTTTACAATGGCGGTTACGCATTTTCCAGGGCTGGTACATTCTTCAGTAAAAATGATTTATGAAGTGGTTTTTCTTCTGTAGGAGATTGTGTCTCTACTAGAGTTTGTGTTAGAGACTCTCCTAATGTACGGTACCATGTATGATTCGGACTCCAGGTAATTCCAGACCCTATTTTTGATGATCTCATGTCGGTTAGACCTAGCTGGAATTTTGGTGCTTCGCAACGCTAGGGAAACTCGGGCATGTTTGTATCGACGAAGATGACGGGCTTCCATACAGTAGTTATGTCTACGTGAAGTAACTGGATTACTGTAGGACTGTATGGAGGAACTTTAGGAAATCATTCATATGCATTTCAAATTAACTTGGGCTTATATATACCCTCCTGTGAGTGAGTGAGCGACAACTCAGGAAGGCGGCCATGTTACATTCCTGTCATCATATTTTTGAATCACTGTCCAAAGAACGGGGCATGTATCTTATTATTTGGACAGTGGCAAGGAGATCTCAATTTTGATAGAAACCCCTTATCGTGGTTTCATAATATGATATAAACTGTGAATATAAAGCAACTTTAGTTACTTACCGATCCGCCTTCACTGACGCGCTTAGTCAGATAGGGGATGCGGCCATTATGTATCATGACATTGGAAGCTATTGATGTACTACCTATTATTTATGAATGTGTCATGACATGGGATCTACTATGTATGCCTGCAAATTCCAAGCTTAAGTTTCAAAAGTCCACCCGGCCCAGAACAAAATCATGTCAGCAGCAAAGAACAAAACTGTTTCAACATGTACCCATGATTTACTCACCGTTATGTCCCAGTGTGTGTGCGTCTAAATAAACTGTGTAAACAAAGATTCCAGCAGTCTGCATTGGTGCCTTGTAGACAACTTGAAAGTGAATGAGTGTTTAGATTCAAGGTCAGAAAACACGAACAGTACACCATTCGCGTTAATCACACTCTACACACTTCTACTCCATATATACACCATCCTGCGTCGGTTGAAGTGACCAAGCATATTTTAGGGCCTGCTTCCCCTGGAGCCTTAGAGGGAAACTACTTAGAGTTTAGCTCAGCAGCTTCAGCTACAGCTGCCTTTGCCTTCCCTAACTCAGGACTAGGGTGAGTTACCCATTTACAGCTGGGTAGACTGGAGCATGCCTGATCTCAACAACTCTGTACACTACAATGGACCTATACAGTAGTGGCACCACAAACAACATGCTACAGTGATTGATAGTGGAGCTTTACAGAGGTTTACAGTACTTTACATCTGACCACTTTACAGTCACAATCTTCTTCTTTGATCCTTAGCCGCCGACCATCAAAGCAGTCAGTGGCCATTACGCCTGGTGGCGTCTTGTAGGGCAACAACAAATTGATTCCACTTTGCTCGGTCGGTGGCCATCCTTCGTACAGTGCCCCAACTCTGGTTCATTCTTTGCATCTCAGCCTCCACAGTCCTCCGCCAAGTTGTTTTTGGTCGGCCTCTCTTTTGTTTTCCTTCAGGGGTCCATAGCATAGCTGTTCTTGTGATGGCATCGCGGTCTCTTCTGAGGACATGGCCAACCCAGCTCCAGCTATGATGGTGTGCATGTCCTCTTGCTTGCTCCGAGTAAGCAGATCTTGGTTGGTGATGGTATTTGGCCAAAAGATTCGGAGAATTTTTCTTAGGCATGTTGTGTGAAAAGAGGACAATTTCGACATTTCCTTCTCTGTAACTCTCCAGCTCTCCACGCCATAGAGAAGCACAGAAAGCACACAGCTCTGATATAATCCTAATTTTGTGCTTGTGCTGTACTGAGAGGACTTCCAGATGTTGTTTAGACTAAAAAAGGCTGTTCTTGCTTTGTTCATTCTGTTGTTGATGTCTTTGCTTGCTCCGCCGTCTGGTGTTACTATGCATCCTAGGTATGTGAAGGCATCTGTCTGTTCCAGTTGCTGATTCCTTACTGATATGGGCTCAGGGTTGCTCACATTGAGCGTCATGACCTCTGTCTTCTTTAGGTTGATGTTCAAGCCCACCTGCTGGCTATACTTATTAAGTCTATCCGTTTTTTTCCTGGATGTGTTGATGTGAATGTGCTAGCAGTGCAATGTCATCTGCATATTCCTGATCTTCCAATGTAGAAAATGTAGTCCATCTTATTCCTCTTGGATTGCCCTCTGTTGTCTGGCGCTTCACCCAGTCTATGACTGTTAAAAATAGAGTGGTTGATAAGGGTATACATAGGGTATCCCACAATGCATGGGGTTATTTATCTATACAGGGATCTGGTTTACGATGGCCTAGGTGTAGCATCACATCATGTAGTTCCCGGAGACAAAGAAAGAATAAGTTTACTTCTGCCACAAGTATGGCATAAGAGGTGACTAATGTGAAGTTGTGCATGGCACTAGAATGATCATC
Source organism: Oreohelix idahoensis (assembly GCA_024509875.1). Taxonomy (NCBI): domain Eukaryota; kingdom Metazoa; phylum Mollusca; class Gastropoda; order Stylommatophora; family Oreohelicidae; genus Oreohelix; species Oreohelix idahoensis. The sequence continues at coordinate 128,404 of JAMPIV010009635.1, forward strand.
ATGTGACACAAATAGCTAAAGAAACTACCACTGCGAGAGCATATGCTTTAGTGCATGCTGCCTGCAAGGGGACTAGTTGCCATGGTGACTTCCTGCTCCATAAAGAACAAAAAGGAAAAGAAAAAGCATCACATCAGTGGGCGTGTTTTTGGGGGAGGGCAGATCTCCTCAGATTCCTCACTGATTCAGTCTAGATCCTGGAAGGTCATGGTCTCACTTAGGAAGGTCATCGTCTTGACCTTACTGTAGACTAACTGGCTGATCATTCTTAACCAGCAAAATTAGGAGACATTTTGTTTGAGTGTGCATGTTACCATTGATGATAAATTTGTTTTACTTAAAAAGGCAGTCAAGAAACGACAAGATCTGAAGTTGATAGTGACATCAGCGACGCTGGACGCTGTCAAGTTCTCCCAGTATTTCTATGAAGCTGTGAGTATTTGAGTTTCTGTTATTTTTGTGCCATCTTCAGTATCTCCTATTTAAATAAACAAAAACATCAAATGGTCCACAGACAGTAACAAAATACACTAAAACAATATCTCCCATTTACATTTTATTTTGGTAATTTTTTTTTTCTGTCTGTGGAGAGTTTAATGTTTTTGTTGTGTAGTTTGTTGTATTTGTTTTTGGCTTTTATCTGTGAGCTATATATAAACATATTGTTTATATTTTATCAGTGGGCTATATAGCAATCAATGTATGGTAAAATAGGACCTTCATGTTCTCGTTTTTTTCTATGCATTTACTTCTACATTTATTTTTCTCTTTTTTTTTCTTTTAGGGGACTTGATGATGTGTACTATCTTGATAACATAATAATAGACAATTTAAAAAATATATAATGTATCCTACTGAATAACGATTGTGTGTAAATGGTAAATACTTGTAAGATGTAGAGACAGAAGGACACTAGACAACAGACAAATAAGATGAGTAATCGGCACTCTAGAGATTTGACCAAGGTCCATCCATATATCACCAACATCTCACTGCCGGAGTTAATGTTAGACCTGCTGAGGTGTTAGACCAACACGAAAATAAGAATCTTCAACTCAAATGTCAAGTCAGTCCTATTGTATGGCTCTGAGACATGGAGAACAACAAAAACAACAACCAAAAAGCTACAGACATTTATAAACGGGTGCTTGCGTAGAATAGAAGGACTGAAATGGTATGACAAAGTCACAAATGTGGAACTGATGACAAGAACCAGACAAGTGCCAGTGGAACAAGAGTTGAGAAGAAGACGCTGATGATGGATAGGACACACATTGAGGAAACCTGTTGATAGCATTACAAGGCAGTCCTTGTTCTGGAATCCACAGGGAAAGAGAGGCAGAGGTAGACCAAAAAACACATGGAGAAGAGAGCTGGATACAGAGGTGAAAATGATGAGGAAAACATTAAAAGAACTTGAGCGGATGGCACAGGACAGGAAGACTTGGCATGTGTTTGTTGAAGGCCTATGCTCCTCGGGGAGCTAAAGGGTATCAATTGATTGATTGACTGCTGAGGTCCCAAAAAAGTGGCTATAACTTGAGAAGTCTCTATAGCTTGCTCATGTGACTGATAATTGCATCATATAAAACAGATTGTTACAGAAACAACCACTGTAAGAACACATACATGTTTTAGTGCAAGCTTTCTACATGGAGGCCAACTACAGTAGTGACCCATGCCCCTTAAGGGGAAGAAAGTGGATATTCATCCATTCAAGTGACTCACTGTAGCTGGTCGCCTACTAACATGTTTATTTTTAGCAGAGAATGCTGGATTGGAATACTGAATGTTACTTGTTTTCTATTGATATTTTCTCCAGCCTATTTTCACCATTCCTGGACGGACATATCCAGTTGCTATCCTGTACACAAAGGAAGCTGAAACAGATTACCTTGATGCCTCACTCATCACAGTCATGCAGATTCATCTTACCGAACCACCAGGTTAGATGTTACTTTATTCTGTTCACTCTTGTCACGTAGTTCGTCTCAGAAAGGCAGCTATGCAACATTTGACTTTTTCTTGATAATCTGTCAAACTTGACGATGTGCCGTTTCCAGAATGGCTTTGCATCATAAGATATTGCTGGTTTTGTTGTACATTTCTGGAAGTTATTCATGTGTGTCACGTACCTTTCAACCAGTTACAAGAAATTCTAATTCTTCTTTTCACACATTTGCTCTCATGTTGCTACGGTGGTGGTGGTGGGGGGGGGGGTGTGTATAGTTGGTGAAGGCCATGCCGTCAGTCTGCTTCTGTAAGGGGTCAATATTCCTGAAAGGTGTATATGATATTCAGTCTACAGTGATCGCTTCTGTCTGAAAATCATTATCATCTGGTTTTTTCTTGGTAATTAGTAATATATTAATTAAAACACACCAAATTTAACATTTGAATAATGAGAGAAATAAAATACAGAGTACACTTTGAGCGAGGCTATCATTATGTGTATAAAACAAAGCCAGATCTCATCTTGACATGCATCATCAGTCTGATGTTGTATTGTTTCTGACAACAGGTGACATTCTTCTGTTTTTGACGGGTCAAGAAGAGATTGACACAGCTTGTGAAATCCTCTACGAGCGCATGAAAGCTTTAGGGCCTGAGGTCCCCGAGTTGATCATACTTCCTGTCTACAGTGCCTTGCCATCAGAGATGCAAACCAGAATTTTTGAACCTGCACCCCCTGGGTCTCGAAAGGTTAGTGTGATGCCACACTGTAATTATGTCTTTCAACCGGCCTATTTCTGTCGTCTAATTTGTATTTCCGGGCCGATCCTGTTCTTTTATTTTGAATTTTCATCATTTTTTTTCTTCTCATTTGTATATATATCGTGGTTGGTATTTTTGAGTAGTAATTTTAATGGGTTCGTTTTATGTCGGTAGGTTTATTTTTCGCTCGGCCAGTTTTACTTTCTTCTGATCACGCGATTTTCCGTTGTTTACGGAAATCGCCATTTCCGGCACGCGAGATGACGGGTCCGGAGGCACGCGGCCGTCAGGTAACGTGACGCATTTTTAGACACGTGGTTTTCGCGTTGTTTTCAAATCTGATTGGCGTAGCTCATAGTTATGTTTATTTTTATGAGCGTTCCCATTGGCTTGAGTGCGTAGATTGAGGAACACGCGGGGGTGGCTCCGGTGTGTATAAATAGCCAGTTAGAACTGTGGGCAAATCTCTCCGAAGAAATATTGCCGCCGGTCGACGTCGATTTATCGTTCTCCACTGTGGGAAAAACCAGCGATGAATTGGTATGTAGGATTTTATCTTATTATCGTTTTATTCATTAGAGGGTTCTTTGAGAAATTCGCCCGTAGTTAATTTCTTCGGGGGACATTAACTTTTCAGTTTTAAAATAAACGATAGTGCCATCCATTATCATTATTTTGAAGAACGACGTAAATGTAACAGTGTGCTTATTCTTTCTATGATTTTGGCAGTAGTTAGGAGTGTGTGAAGTTGTGAGAAACACGTGTGCCCATATTTGTAGAATTTTATGTAAAACCACCATTTATTTCTGTGTATTTGCTAATGTAATTTTATGGGGAAATCCCTGGTGTGTTCGTTAATTTTACTGAGCCTTAAATGTGAGAAATATTGTCGGAGGGTTCAGATTTACGTTGTAAGTGAATTATACTGCTTAGGGGAGGAAACTATTCCTATAGCGAGATTTAATTTAATTTTGGAGCAAGCCAGGAAACCTCATGGGTAAATGTTTAAAAGGAGACCCCGGAATTTCGTACAAAAGAAGTTCCCGAGTTGAAACTGTTGACACGTGGGTAGCCGCGCGTCACAAATAGATAAGAGGCAGACAGGTCGGGAGGTTCTGTTTACTTACCTGGCAGATTATAGATGAGAGAGAGAGAGGGGGAAGGAGGAGATTTAAGTGCCACGTGGGTAATATTATTTTTTGTATTGTTGTACATGACGAGTGGAGTATTGAGTAAGAGGAGTTAGGTTAGAGATGCGTTATGTTGGAGTTGTTATACAATAGACGCATTTTATTTTAATTTCAGCGAGTCACGGCAAGAATAGTGGGGGAGCATAAATTTGCCCATGTGCAAAATTACCCATGGCAACAGGACCTATCTTAAGGGTCAGACCTATGGTCTCTGGCAGGGAAGTCCCTATGCTTCAGCGGGACCGTGGTTTATTTATCATACAGCCGAGAGCATTGCTATTATAGTCTCTAGCAACGGCAGGTGGCCGTGAGACTGGTTTCAATTGCGTACAGCCGGAAATCAAGGCTGTGTTTTTTTTTCCTCTAACTCCGGAGCGGGTTAAAAGAGGGAAGCTATTCAGCAGCAGAGAAGTTTTGTCGACAGTTCATCAAGTACCTCATGCTTGACGCCAGAACTTCATCATCATCATCGCAGAATTCAGGAACAGGTGACAGGGTTACCATACCTAGGTCCTGAAAGTAACGAGAGAAGAGTGTAACGGAGACGCCGCATCATCAGTCGTCGAGTGTTAGAGAGACACTGAGACCAAGAGAGAGAGAGAGAGAGAGAGAGGAGGAGGGAGAAAATAGACAGGACCAGTAGGGTCTGTTCAGTATCCACTTGACGGATAGATACTGAGCCATTGTGTTACTCCAAGTCTATTATTTGTAGCATTTCCAGTGGTGTTAGTTAGCGGCGCATATAGCCTAACAAGCGGAGAGCGGTGTAGACGGTTTGTTGAAGAAGAGTCAACAGGACTGAGACAGTAGCAATCTTAGTGGTATTAGAGAGTGGAGGCTAAAGTTGACAGCCCCACCAGATCAGAGTACTTTAAAGCACTAACCATTTTTATTGTTCCTCAGCAGGGTGACAGGAAGAGTGAATGTGATTGAGGTTTTTTTTTTGAGGGTCTTACAATTTAATCGTTACTTGTTTTCAGGCCGTGCAACAGTGCACGCTATCGACTGACTTGATGACGTATGATGCCATTTTTTTGTTTTTCTTGTATGTAAATAAATATATACATATATTATTTACTGGATCAGCTTCTAGTCTATACTATACCTACATGTGGTCGGTATAGTGGTGTCTGTGGTCGTTTTTATACACCTTATCTCCTTGTATTTAAAGGAAGTCAGAGGAGGGTGAGATTATAGCCAGTTTGACGTCACGAAGCGGCAAGGGCGAGTCAAAACCTGGTTCTATCCCTTGAGCCAATAGTCTCATCTGTCCACAGGCATGTCATTTTCCATCTAAATTCTATCTTCTCAGACTTTCTCATACTAGGGTCTTGTTTTCATTCAGGCAAACTCTATAAAAGTAAAACCACTTCGTGACAAGTGGGCGGCAATCGTCCGGTGGATCATTCTGTGGAGATCAATTCTGTGATCTAGATTCATAGAGTGTCTCTAGGAAGTTTTCTGAGAATAGAGTTCTTTAAATATCCCCTAGACTTGAGCTATATTAGAACTGATCCAGTTATAAGTTTTTCCACAGGTTGCAGTCTAGTAGATTTGTGGTAATTTTGATGTATATGACATAGAGGTAATTGATGGCATACCGACATATTTTTCTTTAACAGGAAGGTAATTTAGTTTTTGGTAGCTTCTTAACTAAATTTTTCTCAGGTTATTATTCAGACTTGGTGCTAGTCTGAGGTCGGGTTTTTGGAACAGCGGTTAAAGAGGGAGTATTTTATATTACATAACCGGTTGTTCCTTCTCTTTTCCTTTTCTGTCATTTCTCTGTATTTGGGAACTTACAGCAGTTTACAGGTAAGATGGCGGATATGGCCAAGTTACGAGCTGTCTGGCGCGACGCTGCTCAAGACATGGGAATGGATAAGGAGGAGACGAAAGCCTACATGATCAGAGAAAATGATAGGCATAATCAACGGGAAATTGAGGAAAGGCAAAGGATAGCCGCCGCCGAAGCAGCAAAAGAGGAAAGGATAGCCGCCGCAGAAGCAGCCAAAGAGGAAAGGATAGCCGCCGCAGAAGCAGCGGAGAGGCAGGCCGAGATGGAACTTTGGAAATTGGAAGCACAGGAGAAGGAGAAGGCAGCAGAAAGGGAAGCACAGGAGAAGGAGAAGGCAGCAGAAAGACAGCACGAACTTGCCCTGCGTTCTCTGGAACTGCAGTACCGATCTTCGGAAGGCAGTTCAGCTAATGGAGATTCACCTGGAGCAGGAGCGAGAGACACCTCAGGAAACGGAGGGCCCCGGATGGCAGCCATGAGCTTCCCATTTGACTCGTTCCCTAACGGGAATGAGAAGATTAACGTGTTTCTGGAGAAATTTCAAAGAATGGCAAAGGCATATGGGTTGGATGAGAGTCTTTGGTGTCTGAAATTATCACAATCGCTCAAAGGTCATGCGTATGAAGTTTACAACAAGCTGCTCATAGATGATCAGAACAACTTTGAGGCACTGCGAAACGCTTTATTGCAAAGATTTCAGTGGACTCCACGGAAATGCCAAACCATGTTCAGGGAGAGCAGGCCAGAGAAGGGAGAGAGTTTCGCACAGTTTGCCGAGCGGGTGAGAAATTACCTTACCCGGTGGAGGGAACTGTCAGGACTGGCGAAAACTTTTGAAGGGTTGGAAGAGTTAGTTCTGTGTGAGCAGATAAAGGCTAACATGTCTCCTGACTTGAGGCGGTATCTGGCGGAGCAGGGGGCCCAGCAACTCGATCAGATTATTGTGTTCACGGAAAGGTACCAGACCGCACAGGCCGAAGTACTGGGACAGAAACGGAAAAACCCAGACCTGCCAGCCCCAGACAAAGGAGCTTCGTCATTGCAGTCGGCTACTTCACCAGCTCATCAGCAACCAGAGCCTTCTCGCAAGGAGCCACATTCTGGTTATAACTTGCGCCCCCAGCCGCATAACCGAGCACAGCCGACACCATCTCAGGAACCAGCAAGGAACAGAGGAGATAATGAGAGGTATTGTCAGAATTGTAGAACCACTTCCCACTGGACATCACGGTGCATGAACAAACCCCCAGCTCACCATGCAGCTTGTTTAAGACCGGTGAGATGGACTAAAGGGAATAAATGGGAACCAGTCCAGGCAGAGAAGTTGTTTTGTAACAGTTGACCAGCCGTAGTGAATGGGACGGCCACTACGTGTTTGTTTGACAGCGGGCTTACTTACCCCAGTATCATCGCTCGTCATTTGGTGAAACCAGGGCAATGGACCGGAGAAATAGTTGAGATTGGTGGAATTTTGAGAAGAGGGATCTCACAGCGTCTGCCTGTAGCCAATATTGAGGTGAAATGCAAGTTTGTGTCTGGCACCATCAAGGCAGCTGTAATGGCACAGCCAGCACATGATTTCATCCTGGGAAGCCCATACTTAGTTTTGGGAAACCCAACCACACCGATCCTTGCTAATGCAAGGGGGCCTACTGCAGGCCAGAGAAGTGAAAGGGGACAGCCCCAAATTCACGGAGCCCCATGGGAGCTCAAACATCCTTGTCTTGCGATGAGGAGGAGAGAAGCCTCTAAAGACAGCGGAATGTTATTTACAGAGGCGTATTCGCCTGTCAGCCCTGTTCAGCCTAAAGGTCAAACAGTGGTGATGCCTCTTACTTCAGAAGTATCTTCTTTGTCGTCGGGAATTAGGCCCCCGATGGTATTACATCTCTCAAGGGAGGGAAATACTGACAAGAAGGAACATGTGCACGGTTCTTCAGTCAACCGCAAACAGTTACGCCCTGTTACGGTGATGTCTGGCCAAGCCAGTCAGACTGTTTCCAAACACTGGGAGGCCGCATCATTTGGTAATCAGTATTTACCACGCGCCGCCAGGAAAATTCGTGGGCGAAGGAAACACATGAGAGGGAGGAGGAAGGGCGACCAGTCATGTTGCAGTCGCCAGGAGGAAATCCCCTGGCGTGACCCTCACGATCCAGGGCTTGCCAAGATTCTCAAGGATATGGAGATGGGCCTGTATGATAATGCTAATTATGACAGTGATTAGATCGGGATGTAGATCTAGATACGGACCAGTATGAAACCCAGAGATTTCAGTGATTTAGCACGGATTCCCGTACTTGAAAGGGGGGACTTATGTGATGCCACACTGTAATTCTGTCTTTCAACCGGCCCGATTCTGTCATCTATTTTGTATTTCTGTCGTCTAATTTGTATTTCCGGGCCGATCCTGTTCTTTTATTTTGAATTTTCATCATTTTTTTTCTTCTCATTTGTATATATATCGTGGTTGGTATTTTTGAGTAGTAATTTTAATGGGTTCGTTTTATGTCGGTATGTTTATTTTTCGCTCGGCTAGTTTTACTTTCTTCTGATCACGCGATTTTCCGTTGTTTACGGAAATCGCCATTTCCGGCACGCGAGATGACGGGTCCGGAAGCACGCGGCCGTCAGGTAACGTGACGCATTTTTAGACACGTGGTTTTCGCGTTGTTTTCAAATCTGATTGGCGTAGCTCATAGTTATGTTTATTTTTATGAGCGTTCCCATTGGCCCGAGTGCATAGATTGAGGAACACGCGGGGGCTGCTCCGGTGTGTATAAATAGCCAGTTAGAACTGTGGGCAAATCTCTCCGAAGAAATATTGCCGCCGGTCGACGTCGATTTATCGTTCTCCACTGTGGGAAAAACCAGCGATGAATTGGTATGTAGGATTTTATCTTATTATCGTTTTATTCATTAGAGGGTTCTTTGAGAAATTCGCCCGTAGTTAATTTCTTCGGGGGACATTAACTTTTCAGTTTTAAAATAAACGATAGTGCCATCCATTATCATTATTTTGAAGAACGACGTAAATGTAACAGTGTGCTTATTCTTTCTAAGATTTTGGCAGTAGTTAGGAGTGTGTGAAGTTGTGAGAAACACGTGTGCCCATATTTGTAGAATTTTATGTAAAACCACCATTTATTTCTGTGTATTTGCTAATGTAATTTTATGGGGAAATCCCTGGTGTGTTCGTTAATTTTACTGAGCCTTAAATGTGAGAAATATTGTCGGAGGGTTCAGATTTACGTTGTAAGTGAATTATACTGCTTAGGGGAGGAAACTATTCCTATAGCGAGATTTAATTTAATTTTGGAGCAAGCCAGGAAACCTCATGGGTAAATGTTTAAAAGGAGACCCCGGAATTTCGTACAAAAGAAGTTCCCGAGTTGAAACTGTTGACACGTGGGTAGCCGCGCGTCACAAATAGATAAGAGGCAGACAGGTCGGGAGGTTCTGTTTACTTACCTGGCAGATTATAGATGAGAGAGACTGGTTTCAATTGCGTACAGCCGGAAATCAAGGCTGTGTTTTTTTTTCCTCTAACTCCGGAGCGGGTTAAAAGAGGGAAGCTATTCAGCAGCAGAGAAGTTTTGTCGACAGTTCATCAAGTACCTCATGCTTGACGCCAGAACTTCATCATCATCATCGCAGAATTCAGGAACAGGTGACAGGGTTACCATACCTAGGTCCTGAAAGTAACGAGAGAAGAGTGTAACGGAGACGCCGCATCATCAGTCGTCGAGTGTTAGAGAGACACTGAGACCAAGAGAGAGAGAGAGATAGAGAGAGAGAGGAGGAGGGAGAAAATAGACAGGACCAGTAGGGTCTGTTCAGTATCCACTTGACGGATAGATACTGAGCCATTGTGTTACTCCAAGTCTATTATTTGTAGCATTTCCAGTGGTGTTAGTTAGCGGCGCATATAGCCTAACAAGCGGAGAGCGGTGTAGACGGTTCGTTGAGGAAGAGTCAACAGGACTGAGACAGTAGCAATCTTAGTGGTATTAGAGAGTGGAGGCTAAAGTTGACAGCCCCACCAGATCAGAGTACTTTAAAGCACTAACCATTTTTATTGTTCCTCAGCACGGTGACAGGAAGAGTGAATGTGATTGAGGTTTTTTTTTGAGGGTCTTACAATTTAATCGTTACTTGTTTTCAGGCCGTGCAACAGTGCACGCTATCGACTGACTTGATGACGTATGATGCCATTTTTTTTTGTTTTTCTTGTATGTAAATAAATATATACATATATTATTTACTGGATCAGCTTCTAGTCTATACTATACCTACATGTGGTCGTTTTTATACACCTTATCTCCTTGTATTTAAAGGAAGTCAGAGGAGGGTGAGATTATAGCCAGTTTGACGTCACGAAGCGGCAAGGGCGAGTCAAAACCTGGTTCTATCCCTTGAGCCAATAGTCTCATCTGTCCACAGGGCATGTCATTTTCCATCTAAATTTTATCTTCTCAGACTTTCTCATACTAGGGTCTTGTTTTCATTCAGGCAAACTCTATAAAAGTAAAACCACTTCGTGACAGTTAGTGATCACTAAATGTGTAACATGACACTTTATTGGATAATAGTAGGTTTCATTTCTTAAAGATAATGAGTCACATGTCACTTGCGTTGTAGATTTCCTTTTTTAAAAGATAATGAGTCATGCCACACATATGTGGTAGGTTTCTTGTTAAAGATAACGAGTCATGCTACACATGTGTGGTAGGATTTTTGTTAAAGATAATGAGTCATGCTACACATGTGTGGTAGGTTTCTTGTTAAAGATAATGAGTCATGCTACACATGTGTGGTAGGTTTCTTGTTAAAGATAATGAGTCATGCTACACATGTGTGGTAGGTTTCTTGTTAAAGATAATGAGTCATGCTACACATGTGTGGTAGGTTTCTTGTTAAAGATAATGAGTCATGCTACACATGTGTGGTAGGTTTCTTGTTAAAGATAATGAGTTAGACTAGACATGATTAAATGAATGTTCTTTTATCACTCTTTAAGGAGCATCAGGTCATAGTAGGTTTTTTTTTTCTAAGGACATGGAGGTACTTTATGTGTCATTTCTTTTGTTGTTGTGAATAAATGAGATGCTTTCACTCTTGTGTTACCGATTCCTGAAAGGGAAGCAAAGAATAATAAAACTTGTGACCTGCCATGTATGTCATAAAGGATGGTTGGGCATTGAACCACCTACCTCATTATATAAAAACTTTTAGAGAAAAATATTACAAGAAATAAATATGGACAAGTAAAGAAAATAAAATTCAGCCATCTGAAACAGAAGCAGGTCCTCTGGTAAGGAGGCACGTGATGCAACCCAGAGAAAAAAATAAGAAATGGAAAGACCTTGAGCTGATGGCACAGGATGGGAGGACATGGCACAGGATGGGAGGACTTGGCACAGGATGGGAGGACTTGGTGCAGGACTTGACACAGGACAGGACATGGCACAGGATGGGAGGACATGGCACTGGATGGGAGGACTTGGCACTGGATGGGAGGACTTGGCACAGGATGGGAGGACATGGCACAGGATGGGAGGACTTGGCACATGATGGGAGGACAGCACAGAATGGGAGGACATGGCACAGGATGGGAGGACTTGGCACAGGATGAGAGGACATGGCACAGGACAGCAGGACTTGGCACAGGACAGCAGGACATGGCACAGGATGGGGGGACTTGGCACAGGATGGGAGGACATGGCAAGGATGGGAGGACATGGCACAGGATGGGAGGACTTGGCACAGGATGGGAGGACTTGGCACAGGATGGGAGGATTGACACAGGACAGCAGAACTTGGCACAGGACAGGAGGACATGGCACAGGACAGCAGGACTTGGCACAGGATGGGAGGACATAGCACAGGATGGGAGGATTGGCACAGAACAGGAGGTCATGGCACAGGATGGGAGGACATGGCACAGGATGGGAGGATTGGCACAGAACAGGAGGTCATGGCACAGGACAGGTCATTGCACAGGACAGGAGGACATGGCGCAGGAGAGGATGACTTGGCACAGGATAGGAGGACATGGACAGGACAGGAGGACATGGCACAGGACAGGAGGACTTGGCACAGGATAGGAAGACATGGCATGCGTTAGTTGAAGTCATATGCTCCTTGGGGAGCTGAAGGGTATTGGTGATGAATGAATGAGAAACTTTACACATACATGACAGTTTTCTCATACGTGAACAAAACTCTTTACACATACATGACAGTTTTCTCATACGGGAACAAAACTCTTTACACATACGTGACAGTGGTTGTTTTCTCATACGTGAACAAAACTCTTTACACATACATGACAGTGGTTGTTTTCTCATACATGAACAAAACTCTTTACAAATACATGACAGTGGTCATTTTCTCATACGTGAACAAAACTCTTTACACATACATGACAGTTTTCTCATATGTGAACAAAACTCTTTACACATACATGACAGTAGTTGTTTTTTCATACGTGAACAAAACTCTTTACACATACATGACAGTGGTTGTTTTCTCATACATGAACAAAACTCTTTACACATACATGACAGTGGTTGTTTTCTCATACGTGAACAAAACTCTTTACACATACATGACAGTGGTTGTTTTCTCATACGTGAACAAAACTCTTTACACATACATAACAGTGGTTGTTTTCTCATACGTGAACAAAACTCTTTACACATACATAACAGTGGTTGTTTTCTCATACCTGAACAAAACTCTTTACACATACATGACAGTAGTTGTTTTCTCATACGTGAACAAAACTCTTTACACATACATGACAGTGGTTGTTTTCTCATACGTGAACAAAACTCTTTACACATACATAACAGTGGTTGTTTTCTCATACGTGAACAAAACTCTTTACACATACATAACAGTGGTTGTTTTCTCATACGTGAACAAAACTCTTTACACATACATAACAGTGGTTGTTTTCTCATACGTGAACAAAACTCTTTACACATACATGACAGTGGTTGTTTTCTCATACGTGAACAAAACTCTTTACACATACATAACAGTGGTTGTTTTCTCATACGTGAACAAAACTCTTTACACATACATAACAGTGGTTGTCTTCTCATACGGGAACACAACTTTTTACACATACATAATAGTGGTTGTTTTCTCATACATGAACAAAGCTCTTTACACATACATAACAGTGGTTTTTTTCTCATACGTTGTCACGAAGTGGATTTTAGTTTATAGAGTTTGCCTGAATGAAAGCAAGACCCCTAGTATGAGAAAGTCTGAGAAGATAGAATTCAGATGAAAAATGACATGCCTGTGGACAGATGAGACTATTGACTCAAGGGATAGAACCAGGAGTTGACTCTCCCCTTGCCGCTTCGTGACTTCATAAAAAGTTATAATCTCACTCCCTCTAGCTACCTTTAAACACAAGGAGATAAGGTGTATAAAAACGACCACAGACACCACTATACAGACCACATGTAGGTATAGTATAGAATAGAAGCTGATCCAGTAAATAATATATGTATATATTTATTTACATACAAGAAAAACATAAAATGGCATCATACGTCATCAAGTCAGTCGATAGCGTGCACTGTTGCACAGCCTGAAAACAACGTACCAATTAGATTAGATAGACACTAGAAAAAAAAAAACCCCAAATCACATTCACTCTTTCTGTTACCCTGCTGAGGAACAATAAAATGATTAGTGATTAAATAACTCTACTATTGTGGGGGCTGTCCACTTTAGCCTCCACTCTCTAATACAAATAAGATTCTACTGTCTCAGTCCGGTTGACCCTTCCTCAACAAAAACATCTACACAGCTTCCATCTTGGTAGGCGATATGCGCCGCTAACTAACACCACTGGCGATGCTAAAATAATAGACTTGGAGTAACCCAAAGGCTCAGTGTCTATCCTTCGAGTCGACACTGAATAGACCCTACTGGTCCTGTCTATTTTCTCCCTCCTTCTCTCTCTCTCTCTCTCTATCTCTCTCTCTCTCTTGGTCTCAGTGTCTCTCTAACACTCGACGACTGATGATGCGGCGTCTCCGTTACGCTCTTCTCTCGTTACTTTCAGGACCGAGGTATGGTAACCCTGTCACCTGTTCCTGAATTTGATGATGACGATGCTGTTCAGGTATCAAGCCTGAGGTGCTTGATAAACTGTAGGAACTACTCTGCTGCTGACTGGCTTCTATACGTTCCCCTTTCAACCCGCCCCGGCTCTAGAGGAAAACCACAGCCGTGATTTCTGGCTGTTTAAGATTACACCAATCTCCCAGGCCACTTGCCGTTGCTGGAGACTATAATAGCGATAAGCTCTGGCTGTACAATAAATAAACCTCGTTCCCGCTAAAGCATGGGCACTTTACTGCAAGAGACCGTAGGTTATTTTCGTTGTGCTTCTGACGATAACTCGAGTCCTCTGACCCCTTAAGATATGTCTTGTTGCCGTGGGTAATTTTGCACATGGGCAAATTTACGCTCCCCCACTATTCTGCCGTCACCCGCTGAAATTAAAAGGAAATGCGTCTAATGTACACCACTCTAACATAACGCATCTCTAACCTAACTCCTCTTACTCAATACTCCACTCGTCATGTACAACAATACAAAAAAAATAATATTACCCACGTGGCACTTAATCTCCCTCCTTCTCTCTCTCTCTTTCGTTCTGCATAACAATACATAAAATATTTCTACCCACGTGGCACTTAAATCTCCCTCCTCCTCTCTCTCTCTCTCAACTAAAATCCGCCAGCCAAATAAACAAAACCTGTCTGGCGGGCCACTTGGCCGTCACACATGGCTACCCACGTGTCAACATTTTCAACTCGGGAACTTCTTTTGTCCGAAATTCCGGGGTCTCCCTTTTTAACATTACCCATTGAGGTTTCCCGGCTTGCTCCAAAATTAAATTAAATCTCGCTATAGGAATAGTTTCCTCCCCTAAGCAGTATAATTCACTTACAACGTAAATCTGAACCCTCCGACAATATTTCTCACATTTAAGGCTCAGTAAAATTAACGAACACACCAGGGATTTCCCTATAAAATTACCTTAGTAAATACACAGAAATAAATGGTGGTTTTACATAACATTCTACAAATATGGGCACACGTGTTTCTCACAACTTCACACACTCCTATCTACTGCCAAAATCCCAGAAAGAATTATACACACTTTTTACATTTACATCGTTCTACAAAGAAAGTAATGGATGGCACTATCGTTTTAAACTTAAAAGTTAATGTCCCTGAAGAAATTAACTACAGGCGAATTTCTCAAAGAACCCTCTAATAAATAAACGATAATAAAATCCTACATACCTATTATCGCTGTTGTTCCCCGCAATGGAGACGATAATACGAAGTCTGACGGCTGACAATATTTCTTACGATAGAGAACTGGGCCGCTGTTTAACTGGCTATTTATACACCCAGGGAACCACTCCTACGCATCATCGCGAAACCCGCGTGGCTTAAAATTGCGTCACGTTACCTGACGGCGCGTGCTTCCGGACTCGTCATACTGCATGCCGGAAATGGCGATTATTTCGTAAACAACGAAATCTCCGTGATCGTGAAAAAATCTATAAGAGAAAAAAACTGGCCGAGTGAAAAATAAACCTACCATCGTAAACGAACCCATTTAATTTATCTCCTCAAAAATACCAAACACGATATATATTCAAATGAGAAGAAATAAAATGGTGAAAATTCAAAATAAAAGAACAGGATCGGCCCGGAAATACAAAATAGACGACAGAATCGGGCCGGTTGAAAGACAGAATTACAGTGCAGCATCACATACGGGAACAAAACTCTTTACACATACATGACAGGTTGTTTTCTCGTACGTGAATAAAACTCTTTACACATACATGACAGTGGTTGCTTTCTCATACATGAACAAAACTCTTTACTCATACATGACAGTGGTTGTTTTCTCATACGTGAACAAAACTCTTTACACATTCATGACAGTGGTTGTTTTCTCATATGTGAACAAAACTCTTTACTCATACATGACAGTGGTTGTTTTCTCATACGTGAACAAAACTCTTTACACATACATGACAGTGGTTGTTTTCTCACACATGAACAAAACTCTTTACACATACATGACAGTGGTTGTTTTCTCATACGTGAACAAAACCCTTTACACATACATAACAGTGGTTGTTTTCTTATATGTGAACAAAACTCTTTACACATACATAACAGTGGTTGTTTTCTCATACATGAACAAAACTCGTTACACATACATAACAGGGGTTGTTTTCTCGTACGTGAACAAAACTCTTTACACATACATAACAGTGGTTGTTTTCTCATATGTGAACAAAACTCTTTACACATACATGATAGTGGTTGTTTTGTCATACGTGAACAAAACTCTTTACACACATACTGTACTGTTTGAGACACATTACACATGTGTAGCACTCCCTTGACAGCAGAATATGTGTTAAAAATAGACCAACCTAGGCAAATACATAATATAGTAAGTAATACAGCTTATAACAAGAACAAATATTAGTGTATGACAGGTAGTAGAAGTATAATTGGAAAATTAATATCTAATAACAATTAGTGAAATCTGCATCTGTTTGGTGGTAAATAAATTATGAGAGAGTGTAAATAGATCAAAAGTAAATAAATGATGAAATCGCAAAAGGACATGCCAGTATGCAAGTTGCAGCAGATGAAAATACGATCTACAATTATAGACACCAATTACATCCTGATTATAATGATAACATAACTAATAATGAAAGAAATGTTTCCATTATCAACCTTGCCATTGTTTATCATGGCATTAAAGCATTTTTTAACAGGGACAATCACTGATAGACTTGTCACAGGTTTGTGCCCCTTTAGGGGTTAAGAGTTGCCTCATCCTAAAAGAGATAAAGTTCGACCATTGGCAGTTGGAGGTGAACACAATTGCAAATGACAATAGATATTTGAATATGTTGTTTTGTTGTTCGTCCATCACGGGTGATGAAGACCACTCTGTTATCCAATTATTAGGAATGTGTTAGGTTAGTCTATGGGATACGAAGGTGACTGATGAGCCCGATGCTGTCCTGGAAAGATCTCGGACAGTGTGGGCAGGGAATGTTTGCTTCATGTGAAGGTTTTATTACACGGTGGATGAAAGAGTGACCTGCGCAGTGATTTGGTTTAAAGTGAGGAAGAGTCTCTCTCGCCTGGGTCCATCTGAATCCAGTGGCAAGACAAGTCAAGATGACTGGAGATGAAGTCAGGTGCAGTGGATGACCAGGGCCTTCTACGTGCCTCGCAGTGCTCCTTAGTACATTGCTGGTAATCGCTGTCATGCCCGTTGAACAACAGGTGGTTTCTTCCGCGCATTCTATCGAATCCAGTCTTTGCATGCATGGGTAGGCAGACCCTAACTCACCGAAGGTTTATAACCAGTCGGCTACCCTCACCTAGTTTAGCTGGCCTGTCAAAGCCGTATCTCGGGGGGTGGCTGCTGTCGCATGCTGACTGCTACAAGGAGACACAGGTGAGACTTGGATGTCAGGTTTGGACCAAAGGTGACAGAGCTGCCCTGAAAAGGGCATGACAGCTCCTTCACCAGAGGTACTACCATTACCTGACATCCCAAACCCCCCAATATAAAACAACACTGAAAACAAAATTACACAACCAACAGGTTGAACAGTGTAGACCAAGATGGTGAATCAGCGGAGGCTAGTGAAGATCATTTGGTAAGTTTGAGGCAGCATTTTTTAAAAGAACAGTTTATAGTCATCCTTCACAGAAGAATCCTGATAAACAGAGAGCAGGAAAATATCAAACCAAGAGGAGGAGGATTATGCATATTGTAAGCAACCTCAGCATGTCAAGCTGCTCCAGAAACCACTTCTGTAAGACCACATGAAGTGCTTTGGTGCAGGTTTCCTACAGGTGGACCAACTAGTGGCCCCCCCCCCCCCCCATACTTGATGTGGAGCAAATATTGGACAAGGGTAACTGAACAGTGTGAGCCTTAGTAAACATAAGTACAACCATGTTGTTATTTCCCCCTGACCACTCATCTGCACAGGAACGTCTACAACTCTAAAACTGGCATGGATCAACTTATCGTAACACCGATCTCTCAGGTATTGGTCTGTTACATGTGATTATTTTTGTTAAACTTAGAAAGTTACGTTAGTTCTGTGTTTTTGTTTTTGGTTTTTTTTTTTGCATTTCTTGGATTTTAAAGCATCAGATGGGGGTGGGATAAGAGGTGATCGGAGTATGCAAACAGTTTCTTTATTTATGGAATCCATACGCTTGCTTTCATATGCTCATTATTACTTTCAATAAATACATTTTTTAAAAATCAAGTATAAGCTGTTCAGCCACGGTAGGAGCAGTGGTTAGTGCACTGGCTTCTTAGCTCGGTGGTCCATGGTTCAATCCCCAGTTGAGGTGGGGTTTTTTAGACCGCAAACGGCTCCGGGGTCGACCCAGCCTCATGAATTGGGTACCTAACAACTCTGAGAAGGTTAAGTGGGCCGGCGTGATGCTGACCACATCACCCCTACTGTGCCGATGGTCATGAAAATACGGGCCTAACACCGTATTCCCAATATGCCTCAATAGGCGTGTAACGGGATCCTTTACCTTTTTTCTTTTATAATAGCGGTTTATGTAACAATTCTAAGTTTTTATTTATTTTGTTCTTTGGAATGATAATTTTCAAGTTTTCAAAGAAACATAACTTTCTTTTTGATTATTTTGTAGTTTGGAAGAGGCATAACGTTCAGCTTAACCATTTTCAGCATTTCCATGAAATACAACATTCAGCAGTCACTTAATAAATTTCAGTAATTCTAAATGTCATAAATATCTGTATTTATTATATCTGATAAATCTCAACAGTTCTCAGTAACAAATTAAAGCAGTTCTCAGTCTTGAGATATCAGCAATTTTCAGAAACATGCATGTTAACAGTCTCTGACTTGACAAGATAAACTTTAGCAGTTTTCAGCTGACCAATTAGATAACTCTCCCCAGGCTCAGGCAAAACAGAGAGCAGGTCGTGCTGGCCGAACTGGGCCAGGCAAGTGTTACCGTTTATACACAGAACGAGCATACAGAGATGAAATGTTGGCCACCAATGTTCCTGAGATTCAGCGTACCAACCTGGCATCCACAGTTCTCAGCTTGAAGGCCATGGGTATCAATGACCTCTTGGCCTTTGACTTCATGGATGCCCCACCAATGCAGACCTTGATCTCTGCCATGGAACAACTCCATGCTCTGAGTGCACTCGATGACGAGGGTCTGCTGACAAGGTTGGGAAGAAGGGTATGGGCATTCTTATGTGTTTTATGTCTGCAGTGTTTTATAATTGTGTATCTTTGTTTGGTATTTTATATATGATTTTCATGTTGTTTATTATTTATGTTTACTTATGTTGCGTTGGTGTATTTCTTTACATTCAAACACTTCTGTGGATTGTCCCTTCCTCTCTGTATCTTAGGATGTTTTTAGATTTGCTTGTAACTAAATCGACCTGATTTAACCCTTAATTCCCATGAATATTTGTAACAGAATTGTAAACGATAATTCATTAATGTAAAGACAGAAAGCAAGCTTATTGTAGAATTAAACCTGAATTACAAATCTGGAAGACATTGATCAAGTTCTGACATGGCTCATATATGACCCAGTGGGCATTAATAGATGTTTTATTAAAAATTGTAATACAGTTGTGTATGCTGGGTCATATGTGTGGCTGTGAGTTTTAGTGGTTACATTTATTTTGTGTTTACTCTTAAAATTTAAGCATTTAAAAGCAAAGGTGTCCAGTCTGAAACAAAATTAATTTTCTTTTAAAATTTATATTGATAAACGTTTAAACTGGAAAGATTTGCACTTGAAGGCTTTGTTTTATTGTATTTTAATTTTATTTTTGAGTTGACTAAATGTTATAAAATGTTAACAAATATTTACAGTGATTCTTTTTATTTTTTAATCCACTTCAAAGCAAATTATGTCAAAGAACTACTTAAAAAAATATTTTTTCCCTTTTCTTCTTTCTGCTTAATGTATGCGCGTGCGTGCACTAGCGTGCATTCTTGTGTGGAGGCACATGCTTGCTTGCACACATGGAGTTTTTTTTAAAGAGGAGGAGAGTACTGTGGTTGTCTGCCATGAATTCTTTGAGGGCTAGAGGCTTCAGTCATTCACTCAGTGTTAAATTAAAAGACATGCAGATGTAAGCTGTTATCATCGCAGCATTACTGTGACAAAAGCCACTGACACGTGTAAGTTTCCATCTGTATACAACTTTTTTCTTCAGATGGCAGAGTTTCCCTTGGAGCCAATGCTGTCCAAAATGTTGATTATGTCAGTACATCTAGCTTGCAGTGATGAGATCCTGACCATTGTCTCTATGCTGAGTGTTCAGAATGTCTTCTACAGGCCAAAGGTGAGTCCTGTATGATCATGTCAGTACATCTAGCTTGCAGTAATAAGTGCTAAGAGCAGTCTTTTAAAACTGAACTAAACTAAATATTACAAGTTGCCCAGTTTGGTTAAAAGAAAGTGTGCACTTCTTCAAGGAGCAAATATCTAGATCTGGAATAAAATTAAACATTGACAAAACTAAGAATGATACCATCCTCAGATATAAGTTAACAAAACTCCAGCTGCCTTTTTTTTGTTTTTGTTTAGTTTACATTGCTGATACTGTTATTATAATTATTGTATCTACTTATATTACTACAACTATTATCTGCATATAGTCTAGCAGACACAGATTGAATAGTTAAATGAAGTTTGGCAGCAGAGATAAGAGTGTAATTGACAACAATGGCTGTAGGAAATTCTAAATCCATAGTTACAGCAGTGAACGGAGTAGCATATAGCAGCAACCCACTTCTCTCAACAAAAAAACTGTTTGAAGATGTTAGGAACCTTGAGCTGACTATTGTCTTTATTAGAGTCATTAATGTAGAATTCTGAGGGTGAACAAAGAAAAAGAAATCCATAGAATTTAAGAAGGTTAATTGATGTAGGTTTAATGAATGGGCACTGGATGCAAATAATTCTAAAACTGTGGTTAACATTTAAAAGCATAATTGCAGAATTACGACTCAGACTTCCAGTCACTGTTGTGTGCTTCACTGGCCAAAGGAAATTGACACGTCTAAAACAATGCAGCAGACACAGTCGTGATGGAAAAGTTCAACTAAACGTTCATCAGCCTTATATGCGTCAACAGTGAGGAATGCAGTCAGCGACCCATAGCTAGACTGCTTGCGTCAGGGTCAGCGAACCAGAGCTGACCAAGACCCTACTCCACCTCCAAGTGGCCGTCCTGGAAACAGGCTGCATCACTGCAGTCTGGCTGAGAGAGTAGGGATTGAAATGGGAAGGCAAACCTGGTCCTAAAAAATGCCGTGCCGAAGTCGAATGTGTCGGGCCAAAAGGCGCAGATATCGCAGCTTTGCTGTAAATGGCGACACAACGCAACCAACGTCCTTTTCAGGACAAGCGCAGAAGAAGAACAAGATATAGTTGCTTCCTTCAGTCATAGCTGAATATGGGAATGATGCACTCTTGAAGTGATAGCCTTCAGCTGATTTTTTTGCCTGGTGTTCATTTCACCATGTTCTTTTCTCTATTCTGCTTGTTGTGAGAGCTTCTTTTAGTCTGCTTGTTGTGAGAGCTTCTTTTAGTCTGCTTGTTGTGAGAGCTTCTTTTAGTCTGCTTGTTGTGAGAGCTTCTTTTAGTCCAGTCTGAGGTGGCGCCATAAGGAGCATCACAACTTGGTGTGATTGGCAGCTCCATTCTCCCAGGTAGCAGGATTTACATCCAGTGTCTCACATTCTCCCAGGTAGCAGGATTTACATCCAGTGTCTCACATTCTCCCAGGTAGCAGGATTTACATCCAGTGATATCTTTGGGGATGAGATCATCTTCCATGCGGCAGACATGGCCAAGCCAGTGTAGTCTGTGCTGTCTAAGCTTTGAAGGCCAACATGTAACAGCACCTCGACATTTGTCACTTTGTCATTCCACAAAATACCAAGGATGTGGCATAGACACCATAGATAGAAGGTATTGACCCTTTTTTTTTAGCTTAGCATAGGATGCCATGTCTTGCTGCCATATATAGATGCATGCAGGTGATGCTGGCATTAAATACCACAATTTTGGTCTTCATTGTTGTCACAAGAGGGTGTAATATTATTTAAAATATAAGACATCCTGGACACAAAGTTGTATCAGGTGATATTAGGATAGTGCCAGATAAGAGACTGGTCTTATAAGTAATACCCCCTTCTCTGAAAAGAGTAAGGGTGTATAGACATCAAAGGTAGGATCAAGCTGTATAAGTTCCTAGGTATGATGATAATGTGTTATCCTAGGTCCCTAAATACTCCTCTCCAGATCCTCCTCTGTTAATAATGTTACGCTCTGCTAGGGGTATTAAACTAAACTATTTACCAACAAGAACTGTAACCTAACTTAAATAATTCAAGTAAGTCTGTTGGTAAATATTTACAATTTATTTTATACAGTTTTTCTTTTCTTTGTGAAAATCTTTCACTGAACTCAAAATTTGATTACAACATTAAATGAATAAAAATCACTTGTAAAACGTTCAAAATTATCTACAGTCTTTAAATTTGTAGGAAAGATCTTCTCTCTTGGCTGAACTCACTCTGGTTGTAGACTATCTTTAATTTAGGAGCAATAACAGTTCCTCACAGTTTCTGAATTACTCAAATCTGGAAGTCTCAGTATAGGCCTACTGGTGAGAGTTTCTGCTTCAAATTTGAATACGCTAGCTCACAATCCGCCGTCCATTCAATTTTGTCTGGCTTCCCTGTCTTGGTTAAATCCGTCAGAGGAGCACATACACTATTGAAATTCTTAATATACTTCTGGTAAAAACCACAGAGTGATACAAAGGATCTCACATCTTTCTTTGTGGTCTTGGTGCTCTCTGAAGTTTTTCCAAATTCTTGGGGTCAGGGGTCATATTACCCTGATATACCGTGTGACCCAAGAATCCCAGTTCCTGGAAACCAATACAACATTTAGTAGGGCGGGCGGTCAAATTTGCCTCTCTGAGTCTGTCCAACAACATTTCCAGAGATAATAGATGCTCCTCAAATGTTTCTGTAGCTATGAGGATATCATCCATGAAATTGGTGATTGCTGGGTTTTGTAAGGGATCCAGTAATTTCCTCATCATCCTGGAGAAAACACTCGGAGCAATCTTCAAACTGAAAGGCAACATATTAAACTCATTGTGCCCCTCCGAAGTGCTAAAGTCGAGCAATGGTCTGATATCAGGCTTGATGGGAATCTGGTAATACCCTTTACTTAGATCCACTTTAGAAAAATATTTTGCCTTATTCAACCTGGCAAACAGCTGATTCATGTCCGGTAATGGATCCACTTGGGACTCTGTGACAGCATTAAATTTCCTGTAATCAATGCAGAGCCTATGTTCACCAGAGGGTTTCCTCAGCTAAACCACACTGGCGCGATAATATGATTCATATGGGGAAATGAAATTTTCCTGCATCAAGAAATCAATTCTCCCTTTAAAGCTGCTATATATTATTTCAGTCCATGTCCGCATCAATACTTCCACTGGACCGTGTATGGGCCGGCCAACTAACAACGTCGCCGGAGCCCTTTCTAATGCTAATTTAACCGGCAGTATAATGAAGTTGGCTGTGCATCCGTCAATTGGTTCGCACAGCCCAATCTCCCACTACCTATTTTCCTGGGGTTTCCCGCAGTTTCTTTATCAAAGGTGGCTGATTAACACCACTTCTATTTTTATCCAGTACCTGGTGTTCTGATAAAACTCTTGTCGGTATGGGACGTGTTGATTCCCCTCCCTGTACAATACGGAGAGTCGCCATGGTAACTGGTTTCCTGGTAGACCCTTTGTGAGATGGTGCCATCCTATCCACTATGTCTACCTGTGTATTTTTATTTTCAGGTCTACATCCGCCCCAATGCTTCCCTAGGTCCTGTTGGTTTTCCCAACGTGTGGGTTTTACCTTGCTACATTGTGCACAGGCAGTCACATACCAAGCTATGTCTTCAGCGATGCCTGGCCAATAATATTGCACTGATGTCCTTTGACAAGTGGTACTGATTTTCATATGTCCACCGTCTGATACAACATGTACTAGTTCAATAACCTTGTCCCTGTTAAAAGTTGGCAGTACTAACTGGCTATGCCCATTGGGTCCTGTTCCAGCTTTCCTGTACAGCAATCCATCATTCACATAAAATTCTCCTTTCTTTGGGGGGGGTTGTGACTTTTTGGCAATTTGCCAAAGCAAGGCTTCAAAGAGTTATCTTCAGCCTGGGCCTTCTTCATCTTTCTCGGATGAATATTCATTGGACTTCCCTCTTCCTTCTTAGGGCTAGACCTGGTCTGGAGTGTTGCCATGATCACAGGTTTTATTGGGTCACCCAAGAAGACATATCTACTTCCTATTACCAGCGGGTACATAGGATCATCACTCACTGCTGCACTTATCACTCCTTCCACGTAGCGAGTCCTGACATTGATCCATGCTATGGGAAGTGTCATGGTGGCTGTTCCTTTTAATGCCCCTTGTATCTCCACTTTTTCTGTGGTGTATTTATCAGGGTGCACTAGGGATGCACTCACGACTGAGTCGTATTCCAATCCTGAATCATAAAGGCACATTATTTTCGTGCCGTTACATGTTACTTCTTCACAGGTGGGGGGGATGATGGAGGTCTATCTGACTGGCTGTCAGTGCCTTCTATCCCTTGTCCCCTGTTATAACGCATGCAGCGTAATATGGAGGGATTTTCTTTCCGCAGTCCAAAGTATTGTGGTTGTTCATTTTACAATTGTTACACCACTTTTCACCCTGTCTTTAGGGTTTCTTATCTTGTACCTGAGGGTTCCTGTCTCTATGGTCAGATTTAGGTTTGTCATAACCTTGTTTGTATTTGTGTTGTTGGTCCTTATTATCAAACATATTCTGGTTTTGTGGTGGCATACTACTTTCTCCTTGCTTCCTCTTAACTCCTGATATTTCTGCCTGAGCTGCCTGATATCTCTCAGCAACTGTTAAAATCTTCCCCAATCTCTCTGCTCCTTGTTCCATAAGAAATTTCCTCATGTCTGGAGGCATGGACTCTCTCACTTGTTCCATCATGACCATTTCTTTTAGGTCTTGACATTTTCCCAGAGTAGTCCACTTCTCCAAATAGGTTTCTAATCTGGCAGAGTATTGGTGGTAGGTTTCTCCAGGAAGAAGCTAAGCAGTTCGGAATTTCTTCCTATAAGATTCAGAGTTCTTTTCATAACGAACCAGCAATGCCTGCTTCAAGATTTCATAATCTTCCTGGTCTTCTTTTCCGAGTTTTGCATACACTTCATATGAAACTCCCCTCAGCCCCTGTGATAGCTTAATGCTCCATTTTTCCTTCTCTAAGCCATAGCTAGTGGCCATTCTCTCATACCTATCCAGATATTCCTCAATTTCATCATTTTTCTCCACAAATGGATCCAAGTGAAAGTTCGTGGCTCCATTTGGGTTACTTTGACTGGCACTACTGTCAGAGGTAGTTGGACTACTTCCATTACCAGTGACATTTCCTTGAAGTTCAAGCTCTTTCAATCTCAACTCATGCTCCCTTTGCAACCTCTTTTCCTCTCTCTCAGCCTCCATTTGCAACTTCTTTTCTTCTTCCTCAGCCTCTATTTGCAACCTCTTATCTTCAGCCTCCCTTTCAGCAACATGTCTTCTCTCCTCAGCTTCCAATTTCTTAGCTGTTTCCAACTTCTTATCTTCTCTTTCAATAAACTTGTCACACTCAGTAGTGACATACTGAATAAGAGCCTCCCCACTTAACCCAAACTCCTTTGCCATCTGCACTGAAGCAGATCGAAATTTTGCCAAGTCTGCCATAGTCATACAATAATATCTTGCAGACACTCAAACTCTCTTATAGACCAAACTAAAATTAATACAAACACTAATTAATTGAAGACTACTGTCAGTGTACCCTTACTTACTTACTTAGTCATTCCACTTCTACCGTGAGGTGTAGAGGTTTGGAAGAGAGAGCGCCAGACTATCCTATCAGCTGTCTTCCTTCTGGCCTGGTTCCATTCTAGTCCTCGGTCCTTCAAAGATTGTCTAATGTTGTCCTCCCAGCGGACTCTGGGTTGTCCTCGGGATCTGGATCCTTGGCTCTTTGTTTCCCATGCTTGTCGTGGTATCCGATCTTCTCCCATTCTGCAGACATGGCCAAACCATCTTAATTGGGACTGTTCTACTTGGGTCTGCAGGGCATAGGATTTAAGGCCTTGACATATCATCTGGTTGCGTACCATGTCTCTTCTTGTTACTTCAACCACCTTCCTCAGATACCTCATTTCTGAGGTTTGGATCTGGCTTTTATGGGTTGTAGTCATTGCCCATGACTCGCATCCATATGTCAAGACTGGGACATAGGTGGAGCGGTATACAGCCATCTTCGTTTTCTTACCAACCTCTCTCTTGCTGAGGAATCCTCGATTTATGTCCTGAAAAAGTCTCCTAGCTGCTGCTTTTCGAGTGGCCAACTCTTCTTTGATGCCTCCCTTTCGGTCAATAATAGCTCCGAGGTATTTAAAGTGGTCGACCTGCTCCAGGACCTGTTCTCCCAGCTTAATCTGATGTCTTCTTTCTTCTCGTGATATCACCATCGATTTTGTTTTAGAGCTGCTTATGACCATCTGATATGAGTAAATATCATATCATGTTTTGTATTCGATCACTTCCTGATATATATTGTTTACACACGGTATCCCGTGGTTGCAGGAAGTGACGTCTTGACTCCTGCTTTGAATTGACAGCAGACGTCAGTTTTGATTTGGGACAAGCTAGCGTCTCTAACCGGCAGTCTGCTTGTGTCGTTTGACCAGTATGCAAGGAATGTGTCCAGTAGGACCTGCTTTTAAAATGTGTTAATTGCCTTTGGGCATCTTTATATTTCACCTGCAAGATCGATTACCATCACTGCCTTATGCTTTCATCTAACAGTATAATGTCAGATTAGTCTTAGCAGTGTGTATGGAATTCTTGGGCACGTAAGTTGACTGTTCCATTAAAACTGAGAGTATCAGAATCAAGGACAGTAGAGACATGTGCTAGTAAAAGCTACGATGTCATATCATACTCAAATGGAGTAATGTGTTAATAAATATTTGTGAATCGTGCCAAGAAGTTAGGCCTTGTTACTGAGTACCTGAGGTGCGGGCCAGGGAGATTGTGTGTGACTGGCCAAACTTAAATATATATACTATAATTCCTCAAACGGAATATGCAAGGAGAACCCTGGAGGGTACTCAGCAGGCCACTGTAATAAGGAGTGTCAAGCCTGAAGTCTAATGCACTCTTACCACAGGACGTCGGGAGGACGGTTCCTGAAATAATAAACATTCTTAAAATTTACCCGTACCAGTTTCTGGGGGCCAAGCCGGGATGGATGCCTTACAAGCCTAAGAGCGCCTAACGAATCTAGGACTATTTTTTCAAAATGGCGGCACGCATCGTCTGCCAAAAGTTTTTATGAATGGAAGGGATTTCCATCATCATGAATGTGCCTCAAGTTGTCACTAAGTTATAAAAGTGACCCATTATTACACAGAAGTCATAGGAACTGACTATCTTCATTCAAGAAGCAAGTATTTTATCAAAAATCATGGACCATATCGATGTCCTTCGATGTCAGCATGAAGCAATTCTAAGCCTAACCAAATACTAGGCTACTATCATCACTACATCCTTTGCTTGTCGAAGTCTCAAGAGGGATTGTTTTCTTGGCAACAGATAAGTCTATTTATTGTTACATACAGCTTGGCTGTGAATATAATCTGTTTGCCTGATATCTGACTTCACCATATGTGTTTTCATTACGTGTTTTTGGTTTTGTAACTAGCGGGCTGGATGGAGGGACTTGGTTTGTGATCATTCAATACCGCGAAAGCTAGGTCGAATGAGCAAATCAAGCGTTCTATAGGGCAGTATCTGTGTGATTCAGATAGAGGACCCAGCATACTCTGCTGGTTGTATAAAAGTTTGCCTCTATTGAATTTAACAGATCCATTTTTGTTAGCTGTGTAGTCATGTTTATCTATTGTTTGTTCTCATAAGTACTGTCATTGTTATATTTTATTTAGTTCGTTGCATTATTGTTTGTAATATTGTCTATTCTCATCTTACTATCATTCATTTCATAGATGTCATAATTGTTGTGATATGCGTCTTGTCTTGTCTATTTGTAATAGAGCATTAGTTTAAATTAATTCATATATATTTTATAGTTATTCCTTTGTTTTCCATTTGTATTGCCTTTAGTTGCTCGAACCCTGTCTTGCTGTTCTTACTTGTTGTGGTTCTATTTTTTTCATTACTCCATATTGTTTAGCTGAATACATCTACTATTGCAATTATAAATTGATCTGAGATTGGTGGAGTGAATATTGAATATAGCTGACATATTCATATACATAAAAGTTAAAATATTGTGTATTATTGATAAACACAAGAATAAGCAACCATGACTTCATTAAAGGATTTATTGAAGATTGGAAAGGAACTTAATTTGGAAGGTCCAGCTTTGCAAGCTTATATTGATAAAGAAGTAAACAGACAAGAAGAACTTCGCAAAGAAGAATTGGCTGAAAAAAAGAGACAAGAAGAACTCCATAAAGAAGAAAAAAGGAGACAAGAAGAGCTCCATAAGGAAGAATTAAGGAGACAAGAAGAGCTCCGTAAAGAGGAATTGGCAGAAAAAAGGAGACAAGAGGAACTGCACAAACAAGAAAAAGAAATTGAATTGGCTGAAAAAAGGAGATCAGAAGAATTGGCTCTTGAAAGGGAAAAATTAGCTTATGCCAGATCTCAAGAGGAAAAAGCTCAAGAAGAGAGTAAATCTCAACAAGCTATAAGATTAGCTGAGATTGAACTGGAAAAATTAAAATTACAACAACCACTGTTGCATCCTGGGGTAGGTGAAGATAAAAATAAAGATCATACTACTGCCATAAGGATTAATTTGCCAAAATTTAACGCATCCATAGATGACATTTCATGCTTCCTAAATAGGTTCGAAACTTATTGTGAAGAATATAAGATTGACAAATCTACATGGACATGTAGACTTATGAATTTATTGGTTGGTGAACAATTAACTGTAGTCTCCACTTTGGATGACCAGACTAGAAAGGATTATGAAGCTGTTAAGGTCATTTTATTGCAGAGGTATCAATTAGATGATGAGGGCTATCGTCAGAAATTTCGATCTTTGTACCCTGATTCTGGAAAAGATTTCACTGAATTTATTTCAGCTGTTAAACTGAATTTTTCTAGATGGATTGAACTATCCAAAACTGAAAAAACTTTTGAGGGTTTGTCAGATTTGATTCTAAGAGACAAGGTTTTGTCATCTATTAGTTCTGATTTTCTTGCGTTCCTGCAGGAAAGAAAGCCAGAGAACCTAACTAAATTACAAACCCTAGGACGTCAATATCAAGTTGCACATCCTAATAGAGTATTGAGCAAAAACAATGTAAGGGACTCATTACCAGCTGCATCGGCCAGATCATTCCAAGACAATGCACCTAGGTATAGATCAAACAGCATAGATAGGAATCAAAGATTTAAACCATCACATAATTACAGTCAAAATAGAGGTAGATACAATTTTAATAAATACCAACCTCAAAGACATTGGAATTCATATCAGGAGGATAACTTTTATCCACAAACCTCATTTAAGTCCAATAACTGGCAAAGTAGAGGAGAATATAACTCAAAATCAAATAGAGGTCAGAAATCATTTTATAGAGGAAATGATCAAAATGCAAATAAAAGATCTTATCATAACAATACTTCCAGACAATCAAGAAACACTGAAAGTACCAATGCCATTGTTCATGATATTAATCAGAACCATAATGATATTGTAGCACATGCAAATTCATGCAGTGTAGACTTAGCAAATAGTGATAACTGCACTAATTGCAATTCTTTATTTCAGCCTCAAGGAGTGCCAAGATTATTATGCGGACACCCTCTCCCAGTCATGTCATCTTTTGAAAGTACTGGTTCATTGATCTTGAACAGAGGTTTTGTCAATAATAAGTTAGCATCTTTACTCAGAGACACGGGTGCAACCACTGTTGGTGTGCGCAAGGCCTTGGTTGATAAGGTGGATTATACAGGAAAACAAGTGAAATGCATAACTTTTGGTGGAACTGTGGAATATTACCCCACAGCAGAGGTATTTTTTGGACACACCTTATTTTACAGGACGAACACTGGTATGCCTCTTGGACAATCCAATTGCTGGAATTATTATGGGAACATACCTAAATTGCATGAATGTACACAGGAAGATATTGAAATATGGGAAAGACAACACTTATTATGTTCAAATGCTGTGACTACCAGAGCTCAGTCTCGCATGGACAATGATCATCACAAACCAGTCATTGATGTGTTACCTGAAGATATAACTGAAGATATCACTTCAGAAGATGAAGAAGAAAAGGAAAATAATGATGATGATATAATTCATTATCAACAGGAAAATAATGATGATATTAAGGTAATGAATGATGTGAATAATGATGATGACAATTTATTTCAGATGGAGCTCATTGATAAGGAAACCTTTATACAAAGACAGAAAGATGATACTTCCTTAAAAAAAAATATTTTCATATTGCTCATTTGAATGATGTAATGATAGATGACTGTGCAAAACACTGGTATACTATCAAAAATGGGATTTTAGTAAGAAACTATCAATTTGCTAATTCCTTAAAGAAACAGATTATGGTACCAGCTTGTTTTCGACCATTCATTTTACGACATGCACATGACATTGAATGTGCAGGACATTTAGGTGTTGCTAGAACAAAACAAAGAGTTTTGTCATATTTTTTTTTTGGCCCGGAATTACGAAAGACGTCAAATTATTTTGTCGTACATGTACCATCTGCCAAAGTGTAGCAACCAGAAAACCAAAACATGATGCGCCCATTCAAGCATCTGATATTTCTTTGCGTCCCTTCGCAAAGATGGCCATTGACATTATTGGCCCTTTAAAGGTAACATCAGCCAGAGGTCATCAATATGTGTTGACCTGCATAGATATGTGCACACGCTGGCCAGAAGCTATTCCTTTAAAAACCATCACCACGGTAGATATTGCTGATGCATTATTTTTGATTTTCAGTAGAATAGGTTTTCCTGAAAACATCCTGTCTGATAGAGGAACTCAGTTAGTTTCAGATGCTATGAAACAGGTTATGGATATGTTTGGGATTCAAAGATCCCTTAGTTCAATATACCATCCTCAGTCTAATGGGAAAATAGAAGTCCTCAACAGATCCTTAAAACAAATGCTACATAAGGTTACAATTAAATATCCTCAAAATTGGGACAGAGTCCTGCCAGCTATTTTATTTGCTTATCGAGAGATAAAAAATGAACATACAGGCTTTAGCCCATTTGAATTGGTTTTTGGCGCCCGACCACGCGGCCCAATGTCTATATTAAAACAACTTTTAATTGGTGCTGAGATGAACAAGGAGGTTCAGACCTCATATCAGTATGTAGTCAATTTGAGGAAAAAAATAATAGACGCATGCCAAATAGCAGTAGGTTCATCTGAAAAGGCAAAGCTTAGGGCGAGGTTATTCATTAACCAAAACCGCAAATTACGCCAACTTTGGCCTGGTGATGAAGCTTACGTATTATTACCCAGGAGAGATAACAAATTATTAGTCTCATGGAGAGGACCTTACAGGATTGTGGAGAAACTGTCTGATGTTGATTATATTGTCTCAGTAGAGGGAAAAGAAAAAACTTTTCATATCAATATGTTACAGCAGTTTCATACACGTCCACCATATCTAAGACCAGTCTTTGAGGCTCTTGATCAATCTGTCTGTCGTCATTCTTCTTTGGCTGTCATACAGGAAGAAAATTCTGATTTGACTGATGGTAATGACTCATTATTAGTATTACCTAGTCTTCACTACTTGTCTACTGAAAGTTGGAAAGATGTTGATATATCACCAACTCTATCTTCTTTCCAGAAAGAACAGGTTACTTCTATCTTACGTTCTTTTACTGATGTCCTTACTGATGTCCCAGGACACACTGATATCATCGAACATGATATTATTCTGACAGACTTTCAACCCATTAAGTTGAAACCTTACCCTATTCCTATACATTTACAATGTCAGGTTAAAGAGGAACTAGAACAGATGGTGAAATTAAATGTCATTTCTCCATCTCATTCCCCTTATAGTTTTCCGATGGTTTTGATCAGGAAAAAAGACAAATCTATACGTATATGCATAGATTTTAGACGTCTAAATTCGGTCACCATCCACGACGCGGAACCACTTCCCGTGTTGGAGTCTTTATTAGATAGACTAGCTACAGCTACATTTTTTTCTAAATTTGATCTATCTAAAGGCTATTTCCAAGTACCATTAACGGAACGATCCAAGCCTTATACTGCGTTCGCAACCCCATTAGGACTCTTTCAATTTAATTATATGTCTTTTGGTTTAGTTAACGCACCTGCGACCTTCGTTCGCATGATGAGACGACTCTTCTCTGACAGAGACGACCTTATTACTTACATTGACGACATTTGTCTGTTTCATCAATCATGGGATGAACATTTGAAGGGTATTCAATCCTTACTTACCACTCTACGTCGTCATAATTTATCTGCACGTCCATCTAAGACTAAGATTGGATTTCAGGAGATTTCATTTTTAGGTTATAAAGTAGGAGGAGGTTTTTTGAAAACAGAGGATACTACTATCTCTAGGATTCTAAACCTTGATATACCTAAGACCAAAAAACAGGTTAGAAGTATTCTAGGGCTCCTAAACTTTTATCGCAAGTTTATCCCTAATTTTGCAGAGTATACGTCTGTGTTGTCATCACTGGTGAAGAAAGAGTCACCAAATAGGTGTATTTATAGTCAGGATGTTCATGTGGCTTTAAATAGATTAAAATGTCTGTTTTCCAAGTTGCCTATATTGAGATTGCCTGATCCTTCTAAACATTTTACTCTTACAGTAGACGCTTCCAAAACGTCCATTGGAGGTTCGCTTTTGCAAGAATGGAAGGGCTGTTTACATCCAACACTTTATGTTAGCAGGAAGCTAACGCCGACGGAGCAGCGTTACTCGGTCATTGAGAGAGAGCTACTGGCTCTTGTGTTCTGCTTCTCTAAACTTCAACGCTACCTGCTTGGTGCAAGTTTCACACTCGAGACAGACCAAAGGGCACTGTCTTACCTGAAAACAGCGAGATTCAAGAATGCTAAAGCAGCGCGTGCCTCACTGGCCCTTCAACCCTATAATTACCAGATTAAACCCATCGCAGGAAAGTTGAACGTGATGGCCGATGTGCTATCCAGATGTGTGAAGCATCCGCTATCGCCAGTTGTCTCCACAAATGCTGTTTCAATCCAACTTTGATGCTCAATAATAACACTACTTCCTTTGGGACAAGTCAGGAACTATTTCGCAAAAAGGTAGCATCACGAACTAAGGCACATGCCTTCTTTTAACTCATATATTGCATACTTCAGATATTACAGCCACATTGCTTCGTCATGCACTTAAACCGGTTGAAAAACTAGAGACACTATGCCAAGCAACATAATGATGATGAATTACTGTCCATCCAAAATCAAGATATATATTCAAGCGTTCGTCATATGATGTCTAATGCAATTGCTAGAGAACAATACTTCGTTACTTCATGCACGTTTTACAATGACTTTTGGCAGTATAACAATCCAAGTCGGTGCAATTCAGATACTTTGCTACAATTTCCAAAACTTTTTGCACTAATTAACTGTCTCAAACGTTGTGTAAAAAGGGAAGTAACTAAAATTACTGACTACAAAGTTCAAAAAGGGACATAACAAAGAAATTACATTTCATCATATACGTATGAAATTCTCAAGTACAGAATTAACAATAGTATCTGTGCTGCATATGATATTGCATGAAAGACAAACATCGACAACCAACATAGATGGAAATTGGATTTTTCTTCAATGAACTATTTCTTTCCGCCATATATACTTAACTAAGGATCAATAACAATGTGGTGCGAACTAGTGACTCACTGAAACTTTGGTTCTTTTAAATACCTCTACAGGAAGAACTGTGTATGGTCTAACATGACCAGTTTTAATAACACTGGTGATATTACATTGCTTCATTAGTGTATCATTATATGAATTGAATTACACTCGTGCTTCCACTTAGTATAATCTATATCTTTCATATGTGTAGATATTAAGTAATATATCTTCATATGACATCTCATTAACATTGTCATTCACCACATGACATTGCATACATACAAATGTTAATAATTATTTTGACATATTGTCACAGTCACCACTTATATTTTAACTTGTCTGCCTCATTTGTTCTATTCTGTCTTTGATTGCTTATTATGCATTTCATTTGATAGATAGGTAGACTTACATACCGACACGACTTAGGGCGTTTGTTGACATGGTATGCTGTGTGAGTGCCATGACTGACATATTGACTTTTCTTCACTGCCTTCTAATTAATGTAGTTACCTCACATTTGTGTCAAAAGAGCGTCTGCTAACGATAATGGGTTTAGTTATGTTATTACTAAATACCACACCTTGTGTGTTAAATTGTCGATTATGGAGCACGCCTCTAGGTGCTATCATAATGATGACAGTTGAGTATTTGGATATTGTCATATGGTTTCTCCAGTGACCTTGTAAGATTGTACTATGAAAATAATGAAAAGTTCCTTTTCATTATTTTAATCCGGGGGGGGGGGGGGGGGGGGGGGGGGGGGGGGGGGGGAGTAAATGATATGAGTAAATATCATATCATGTTTTGTATTCGATCACTTCCTGATATATATTGTTTACACACGGTATCCCGTGGTTGCAGGAAGTGACGTCTTGACTCCTGCTTTGAATTGACAGCAGACGTCAGTTTTGATTTGGGACAAGCTAGCGTCTCTAACCGGCAGTCTGCTTGTGTCGTTTGACCAGTATGCAAGGAATGTGTCCAGTAGGACCTGCTTTTAAAATGTGTTAATTGCCTTGGGCATCTTTATATTTCACCTGCAAGATCGATTACCATCACTGCCTTATGCTTTCATCTAACAGTATAATGTCAGATTAGTCTTAGCAGTGTGTATGGAATTCTTGGGCACGTAAGTTGACTGTTCCATTAAAACTGAGAGTATCAGAATCAAGGACAGTAGAGACATGTGCTAGTAAAAGCTACGATGTCATATCATACTCAAATGGAGTAATGTGTTAATAAATATTTGTGAATCGTGCCAAGAAGTTAGGCCTTGTTACTGAGTACCTGAGGTGCGGGCCAGGGAGATTGTGTGTGACTGGCCAAACTTAAATATATATACTATAATTCCTCAAACGGAATATGCAAGGAGAACCCTGGAGGGTACTCAGCAGGCCACTGTAATAAGGAGTGTCAAGCCTGAAGTCTAATGCACTCTTACCACAGGACGTCGGGAGGACGGTTCCTGAAATAATAAACATTCTTTAAAATTTACCCGTACCACCACTTCTGACTTATGGTTTGCTGTCCTCACATAATTTCTGCAAGACTTGTAGAAGCTCTGTATAGCATGAATCAGAGGTGCTGGAATATTCTTCCTTGCCAAACAGTCCCAAAGTTTGCTCCAGGGGACCCTGTCAAACGCCTTTTCCAGATCTATGAAACAAAGATGCATCTCACTCTTATACTCAAGGGCCTTTTCACTCAGCTGTCTGAGTGTGAAGATTAGGTCTTGAGTACTTCGGTTTGCTCAGAATCCGCACTGGACCTCATCCAATTGTGGCTCAACTAGGCGTCGGAGTCTCTGCTCTAGGATTCTAGAGTAGATTTTACCAGGGACACTGAGAAGGGATATGCCTCTATGGTTTCCACACTGCCGATTGATTCATTGAAAGCTGGCACTGCTGCGGTACAAAAGAATTGTGTTACCGTGTGCATGTGATAAATTTGAGGAACACATCTTCTGCTATAAAACTGTAACAGATCTTTTCCACAAACCTTTCCTTTTCTTTTTTTTTTGGTGATGGTCTTTTTCCAGTTTACAGCTCATTGGAGTCCATTTTTGTATGTTGATATTCCATTTTCTTCTTGGGCATTGCAAATTTAAAAAAAAAAAATTCAGTTTAAAAACAACATGGGCAGAAAACTTAGCCATTAAATTGTGGTGGTAATTTTAAACACAGTAGACCTCACAGAATACTAACAAAAGAACAAGTAAGGTGGACAAAACTAAGTAGCATAACTCTTACTAAGATAATGGACACAGAAAGGGCTGACATTTGTTGCAACCAGAAGTTCTACACTGGCGACATGACATATGACAGCAGTGGAGAAAAGACAGTGAGAAATGAGCTAAATGCATCAAAAGGGGAAGAAAACTGGATAAGAGTTGCTGAGGGTGAGTGCTGTGGGCACTGGTAAATCCTAGTCTGAAAGTGCTCGTGGAGAATGTAAGAAATAACTCATTCATACATTGCTGAATACAAGAATATGTAAGCAGCAATGATAATTGAATTGAAGATGTTTAATTTATATTGTGCTTTAATTGTCTTCTTGAATTAACTATAACTTTTTTATGACTATTCATTCTTTGGCCATTTCCTTTCTAATTATTTGTTCCACGTCTGATCCTAGGACAAACAGGCAGTTGCTGATTCCAAAAAAGCCAAATTTCACCAACCTGAAGGGGATCACATTACCTTGCTGGCCGTTTACAATTCCTGGAAGAACAACAAATTCTCGAGTCCCTGGTGTTACGAGAATTTCGTACAGATCAGAACTCTCAAAAGAGCACAAGACGTCAGAAAACAGATGTTGGGTATTATGGACAGGTATGAAACATTTGTTTTATCAACATCAGATGTTGGGTATTATGGACAGGTATGAAACATTTGTTTTATCAACATCCATTTAGTAAAAATTCCTCATCCATCTATTATTGAAATCAGCATAAGACTGTAAATGATTTTTTTTAGTTCAAAGTTGTTAATTTTATAGTGGTAATTATATCAAAAGTGTTAAAGAGTAAATAAATTCATGTTGTATACACACATGCATGCATGCACACTCACGCACATTAAATGCAGCAGCTTTGACACATATTTTTAATGGACAGTGATATAACAATAAGAATGCAGAAAGCAAGTAGAATTTTTGTGGCATTTGGAGTATAGATATTGAAAGAGATAAGACCTACACAGAAATAAGAACTGTCAACCAACTCCGAATGTATGACTTGGAAACACGGAGAACAACAAACACAAGACCCAAGTAGTTACAGGCTATCATAATTGGGCACTTATGTACAATAGAAGGATCAAAATAAATCACCAAGGAGCATCCATGATTATGTCAAGGAGCATCCATGATTATGTCAGGTAGAATGAAGTCACTGCTGGAGATGATTTGATCTGATTTGGCTTTAAGGAATATCTTCATTGCACATGGACAACACCATCAGTGCTCTGATCTCCTCCCTTAGATCACATAAGGAGGATCTCAGTACAGTGCATGAACTCCGTAGCACTAGCGAGAATCCCAATGTGTGTATATAGGAATCACACATTCTATAAATATTTTTGTGGTGGGTAGGTTTCTAATTTTTAAATTTTTGCCAGGGCAGTGGCCTTATGGCCTACTCTTTATGATTTCCAACTGCTGTGGGATTTTTAACATGCGCAACTTGCAAACGGGACCTCCTATTTTTTCGCCCTTATCCGAGAAGGCTAGGCATCCGATCTTACTACCCAGGAGAGCAGGGGGAGTATGGCATCATTAGGAACACTGGTTCTGAAAAGAACTTCCATAAATTATATTCCCTCAACTGGGAATCGAAGCCGGCACCTCTAGAATTCGAGGCGGACGCCATACCTCTTAGCCACTCCGACCCCACTTACAGGAGATGGCCTCCTTGAGGAAGCCTACTCCAAAGCACAGACTCATCCAAGATAGTTGTGTAGCAAGTTGGTTTAACATGTTGAGATTGCCAGCCCCATCCATCCATCCACAGTCTTGTTTTAGTGGCCTTTTATGACATGCCTGCAGTAGTCATATTCTTTTTTTGTCTCCCCAGAGGACAATGACATTCTCCTCCCCCCCTTTAACAAGGACAAGAATACACTAAAAGAAGAGATTGGAGACAAGACAAAAGAGAGGTGAAGAAGATGTGGATGGAACTTAACAGATAACCTAAAACAGGATGGATTTAAAGTGAACTCCTTCAGGACCTTTCTTCACAGGCAGCTCAGGAGAGGCAGAGGAGAAGAATATACATTAGCAGATCAACTTATTGTGGAAGCAAACTTTATACATTTGTTTAAAATGTATATTTCCTACCCACCTTCATCAATACCCCTCATCTCCCCAAGGAGCATAGACCTTCAACAAATGTATGCCAAGTCCTCCTGTCACATGGTCTTTCCATTTCTCCCTCATCATTTTAATTTCAGTCCTCAGTTCCCGTCTCCATTTTTGTTTAACTGTTTCTGTTTGTCTTACCCTTGGGATTACAGATCAAGAACTGCCTAGTAATGCTATCAACAGATTTCCTCAGTGTGTGTCCTATCCACCTCCATGATCTTCTTCTCAACTCTTGTTCCACTGGCACTTGTCTGGTTCTTGTCATCAGTTCCATATTGGTGACTTTCTCATACCATTCCAATCCTTCTGTTCTACACAAGCACCCATTTATGAATGTCTGTAACTTCTTTTTTCTTGTTTGTTTTGTTGTCCATGTTTCACAGCCATACAATAGGACTGACCTTGACATTTGAGTTGAAGATTCTTATTTTTGTGTGGATCTGATTTATTGTGGATTTTCATGTGTTTCCTAATGCAGTGAAGACTTTTGCCTTTTCTGTCTTTATTTGGATATCCCTGTCTGTACCTCAGTCACATAATAATAATGTTGAATAATATTGAGCATTGTAAGCATCCATTTTTATCTTGAGTTATATGTTGATATTTCTTCCATTCTAGACACAAGCTGGATGTGGTTTCATGTGGGAAGAACACAGTGCGGGTACAGAAGACAATCTGCAGTGGCTTTTTCCGTAATGCTGCCAAGAAAGATCCACAAGAAGGCTACAAGACAGTTGTAGATAGTCAGGTTGTTTACATACATCCATCAAGTGCACTGTTTAATCGACAACCAGACTGGTAAGTTCATTGCTTTGTAGCAGTATGAAGCTGTCTGTTTGTTACCCAAATGACAATATCTGCTTGTCACATCATTCTGTATGGCTGACATAGCCTGCACGGCGGTTTGCCAGTGACACTTTAGTTGTACCTATACCAAGCTAGCGCGACAGAGGTCAAGGGGTCGAATTCCTAACGAGAAAACATGTGGCGGTGCTTTCTTTTGATAGGGGTTAATCTTACCTTTCCATGATCGCCCCCAATTTTAAGCCATACTTCATTTTCTGGAATTGAACCCTTATACCACGTTAATAAGCCCTCCCTCTTGTAATCATTAAGAAGCCCACGAAAAAAGCCACATAAATCTTTAATACATGCAAATGGTGTTTCCAGTCTTTGTTCATTTTCCTCTACTAACCTCTTTCATTTCCACATGCACCCATTCACGCATAATCTCTCTTATCCATTTTCTTTCTGTCCCTTCGTGCTCCATGTCAACACCAACATGTTTCAATAATCTTCTCTGTTTTCTCTCCTGTGCCCTCGTAAGACCTACTGTTTCTTTCATGGCTATTGCTAATTCTTTGGATATTCTAACTCTACTTTCAATTCCTGCTTTCCTGCAAATTTCCTGACGAGACGTTTCTGAACAGCGTCATAGTTCATGTGCCTGCTGTAGGTCTAGTGAGTCAGTTGATGTGCCAGCAGTATGTTTCCTAACAGTGTGGAGAAATTGAGATCGTTTACGTTTTGTTGGCGTTCTGGTGGCTGATGTTTCTTTTCTATGTTTAATTAGTTTTTGTAGTACAATAGGTTGTCCTGTAGTTTTGCAATTTATATTATTTTGTGCTGTTGCTAGTTTTTTTTCTAACAATGGATGTGAGTAGGGTCTCTTCCTCTTGTGTTAGTGGTTGTGAAGGTGGCTTAGCAAGTAACTGTTGTACTGTGATGTCGCTTTTGAAGACAGGCGAGGTGGATGTACTTGTCATATGTATAACTGACTTGGTAGGTGTAGATGTG
The DNA here is from genome assembly GCA_024509875.1 of Oreohelix idahoensis. Classification (NCBI taxonomy): domain Eukaryota; kingdom Metazoa; phylum Mollusca; class Gastropoda; order Stylommatophora; family Oreohelicidae; genus Oreohelix; species Oreohelix idahoensis. The sequence goes on from JAMPIV010009635.1 coordinate 168,451, forward strand.
GCAACAAATCCTGGCATGCTAGTGTGAGTAGTAAGAGATAAGCAAGGAAATCTCATCACGACAGCAGAGGGACAGGAAACAAGATGGGCAGAGCATTTCAGAGAAACTCTGAACAAGGAACCACCAGAGACACAATTGAATGTTCCTGAGGCTGAAAACAACAGACGTGAGTGGCTTACCCAGGACTTGAACCCAGGACCTTCCGTGCGACAACCCCACCTAGCTATGCAAGCGAATCATACTATCCTCCCTACCATCTAGGCATCACCAAAAAATGATATGTCTGTTGTTTTTCTGTTGTCTAGTTTTCTACTTCTTTATTTCTTACGAGTGCCTGAAAACATACCTTTATGTTTGTCTAATATTTATTTACTGTTTACAGGCCTCGGGTTTCCCTTCCTTATATATTACACAATACAAAGTTATAGCATACAAAAGTATTTTAGCACTGTGATTATCCAGAACGCATGTGCAATGATTTAGATATTACCTGTTTTACACACAAATATCAGTTGATCTTTCCCGCCAAAATTAGGAAAGGCGACCTCATGCGTTGACAGATTTATTACCTCAGGGTCGGCATTCAGGTCACTGAACTAAGATAGCACTTTGGTGTAAGGTAAAAAACAGCCTGCCTGTCTAGTGTTGAGAGTTTTTGCTAAACTGTATTTTGTGCCTATTTTCATCATCATCATGTTCCTGTTTGCTGTCAGTGAAGCATGCAACCACTACTGCAGCAGGAAGCCTGGCCCTAAGACATTAAAGTCTTCTGGTAGCAGTAGTTGTTGTAACAGTGTTTTTATCAGATGAGGTTGTCAACCCCATTGACAACCTCACGTTAGTTGTCTCTTACAACATGTGTCATGGAGTGGTAGTTGTTGTAACAGTGTTTTTATCAGATGAGGTTGTCAACCCCATTGACAACCTCATGTTAGTTGTCTCTTACAACATGTGTCATGGAGTGGTAGTTGTTGTAACAGTGTTTTTATCAGATGAGGTTGCCAACCCCATTGACAACCTCACGTTAGTTGTCTCTTACAACATGTGTCATGGAGTGGTAGTTGTTGTAACAGTGTTTTTATCAGATGAGGTTGCCAACCCCATTGACAACCTCACATTAGTTGTCTCTTACAACGTGTGTCATGGAGTGGTAGTTGTTGTAACTGTGTTTTTATCAGATGAGGTTGCCAACCCCATTGACAACCTCACATTAGTTGTCTCTTACAACGTGTGTCATGGAGTGGTAGTTGTTGTAACAGTGTTTTTATCAGATGAGGTTGCCAACCCCATTGACAACCTCACATTAGTTGTCTCTTACAACGTGTGTCATGGAGTGGTAGTTGTTGTAACAGTGTTTTTATCAGATGAGGTTGCCAACCCCATTGACAACCTCACATTAGTTGTCTCTTACAACGTGTGTCATGGAGTGGTAGTTGTTGTAACAGTGTTTTTTATCAGATGAGGTTGCCAACCCCATTGACAACCTCACATTAGTTGTCTCTTACAACGTGTGTCATGGAGTGGTAGTTGTTGTAACAGTGTTTTTATCAGATGAGGTTGCCAACCCCATTGACAACCTCACATTAGTTGTCTCTTACAACGTGTGTCATGGAGTGGTAGTTGTTGTAACAGTGTTTTTTATCAGATGAGGTTGCCAACCCCATTGACAACCTCACATTAGTTGTCTCTTACAACGTGTGTCATGGAGTGGTAGTTGTTGTAACAGTGTTTTTATCAGATGAGGTTGCCAACCCCATTGACAACCTCACATTAGTTGTCTCTTACAACGTGTGTCATGGAGTGGTAGTTGTTGTAACAGTGTTTTTATCAGATGAGGTTGCCAACCCCATTGACAACCTCACATTAGTTGTCTCTTACAACGTGTGTCATGGAGTGGTAGTTGTTGTGTTTTTATCAGATGAGGTTGCCAACCCCATTGACAACCTCACATTAGTTGTCTCTTACAACGTGTGTCATGGAGTGGTAGTTGTTGTAACAGTGTTTTTATCAGATGAGGTTGCCAACCCCATTGACAACCTCACGTTAGTTGTCTCTTACAACATGTGTCATGGAGTGGTACTTCTATTCGTTCTTTGTTGTCTCAGAGACTTCTGGGAACTACGTGGGGCACGTATGCTCATACTGGATTGTTTGGTTTTTTGTTTTGTTTGTAAGACTGAAGGTAGCAAGTTTTTGTTCTGTCTGCATAAAATAAAGTTCGTAGTTTTTGTTTAACTTGTATCACATGTTGATGTATTTATCAAAGGTGTCTGAGCTTTTCTTCCCTCAATTTTATGCATTTTTAAAGAAATCTAGAATTATTTGCTTTGTTGTAGGCTTGGCTTCTAATGTTTCATGAGGATTTTATAACAAATTAGTGAAAGGCTAAGATCGTTTGTGCATGATGTTATAGTGTAATGCTTTCTTTGCTTCAAGTTATGGAGAGACAGGATCACCCATACCTGTTGGCATGACACTTTAAGAAGAAACTTTAAAACATTGAGTGGAATCAAATTTTCTGTTGGTTATACAACATATTTTCCATGCCAGATTGGAGTGTAGATTTATTTTTTTCAGCTCTACATTATGAGGTTAATTTTTTATGTCTTAATTTTGTCAAAACTGAAATCAAAATATAAATTAATTGTGTTCGTGTTTTTGTGACAGGGTAATCTACCATGAGTTAGTACTGACAACCAAGGAGTACATGCGAGAGGTCACGGCTATTGACCCCAGGTGGCTGGTGGAGTTTGCACCCAAGTTCTTCAAACATTCAGATCCCACCAAACTCAGCAAACAGAAGAAGCAGCAGAAGATTGAGCCCTTGTACAACAAATATGAAGAGCCCAACTCATGGCGTATTTCCAGGGCATTCAGAAAGTTCCACACTAAAGTCACATTTTAGAGTTTTTTTGTTTCTGGAGTGTTCTTGGGGCTGCTTTTGGTTGTTGCAATACAAGTTGGGTTAGGATGTGTTCAAGACAGGGCAGTTCAAGGTGTACAGCCAGGGCACTGTTGTAGAAATCAAGATTAAACCAGATGGTTTACAACTGTTTTGAAACCTGGACACTTGCAAGTTGGTGGATTATACGTAAGCAGTTTAGGATGGTCAGCTAGGGCACTGTTGTAGGAACTGAGATTAGCCTAGATGGTTTACTAGTGTTTTGAAACCTGGACACTTAGACAACTCATTGGATTATGCGTTAAGGATGATCTATATGTTCTTTTGTTACAACGGGCTGATCACCCATTTGCCAGTCACTTCGATTACGGAAACAACAGCAAATGGGTTGATTTGCCGTTGCCCTAAAGACGCCACTAGGCGTGATGGGAAACAATGGCAAAGAAAACCTATCTGCTGTTGCCCTAAGACGCCACTAGGCGTAATGGCCACTGACTGCTTTGACGGTCGGTGGCTAAGGACGGAAGAAGAAGAAGAAGAAGATATGTTCTTTTGTAGAAGCAAAGATTAGACCAACTGTTTAAACCCGTATTTTGAAACCTTGACACTATAACAAAGTAATGTGCATGTTTAGACATGGCACCTTTGACATTATCTTCTGTGGTTTACGCTATGGTCTTTGCTCCAACAGTGTTTTGGTTCCTCTCAATTCTTGAATAGTTTTGTACAATTGTCTTGTCTGTGTTACCAGATTCAGGTCTGTGCCATCTGCCAACATTCTTCACTGAGTTCTTTTGGCCTACTTACATTTCTTCTGGTTGACACAGAGTTAATGTCTCTAATTGTTGATTTACAGTTAGTGTCTCTATTTACCAGCTCACGCATTGTGGCCTGTTTTCCATTCATATGTTTACTTAGCACAGCCTATCTATGTACTAAATCTTTCATATTATCTGTTCACTCAGCATGTCTTGTTATCTACTGACTAAATCTCTTCTGTTATTCATTCACTTAAGATGCCCTGCTATTCATTTCCTGAGATCCTTTGATCTATTCCCCCAACATGTCCTGTTATCCATTCTTTTTGGACTGCCATATTTTACAATCAGACATCTTGTCATTATCCGTTTACCCAAGATGTCATATTATCCATTCACTCTAAATATCTAATTATCCATGCTCAAAATCTCTTCTGTTATCCATGTACTAAATGTGCCCAATTAACCGTTTACTGAACATGTCATATTATCCATTCACTCATGATGTCCAGCTATCCATTTACTAAACCTCTTCTGTATTCTAATCACTCAGCATGTTCTGGTATCTGTTTACTAAACCTCTTCTGTATTCTAATCACTCAGCATGTTCTGGTATCTGTTTACTAAACCTCTTCTGTATTCTAATCACTCAGCATGTTCTGGTATCTGTTTACTAAACCTCTTCTGTATTCTAATCACTCAGCATGTTCTGGTATCTATTTACTAAACCTCTTCTGGTATCTGTTTACTAAACCTCTTCTGTATTCTAATCACTCAGCATGTTCTGGTATCTATTTACTAAACCTCTTCTGTATTCTAATCACTCAGCATGTTCTGGTATCTATTTACTAAACCTCTTCTGTATTCTAATCACTCAGCATGTTCTGGTATCTATTTACTAAACCTCTTCTGTATTCTAATCACTCAGCATGTTCTGGTATCTGTTTACTAAACCTCTTCTGTATTCTAATCACTCAGCATGTTCTGGTATCTATTTACTAAACCTCTTCTGTATTCTAATCACTCAGCATGTTCTGGTATCTGTTTACTAAACCTCTTCTGTATTCTAATCACTCAGCATGTTCTGGTATCTATTTACTAAACCTCTTCTGTATTCTAATCACTCAGCATGTTCTGGTATCTGTTTACTAAACCTCTTCTGTATTCATTCACTGAACATGTCCTTCTCCTATTTACTTAAACATCTCTTGCCTACTTTCACTCAACACATCATGTTATCCATTCACTCAACATGTCCTACTATCTATTAACTCAACGTCTCTTGTAGGACTATGCTATAAAGTGTCTGAAAAGCTGCTTGTGTAGGGCGGTCATTTTCCATGTGTTTTTCTCCACTCACAAAAACGGCCTTGGGTGTTGATGTAATGGTGTACAATAGTGGATAAAGATGGCATATGTCATAATTTTGTTTACTGGATTAAAGTTAGAAGTAAAAAAATAATTACAAAGTATTTTGTTTTTTATTAGGTCTCTGAAAACCTGGAAGTGAAAGAAACCTGCCATCTGTTGTACGTCCTTGTTATGATTGATCGTTGTTGATTAGCATCTTGATTGCATGTAAACAGGTGGACAGAGAGGGGTGTGTTATTTTGAAAACTGGCTAGTGTTGGGATGTGGGTTTTTTTAATTGGGGGAGGGGAGAGGGGGGGGGTGTTTAAGGCAAAGTGGTTAATCATTACAAGAAATTTTAGTTTAGTTTGTAAAACCAAAGTAGTTGGCCTTTATGTTGAAGTGCACATTTTCATGTAGTTCCCAAACTCGTGCCTGTTCATGTCTTGTGTGTGGTATGTTCATGTCCTGTGTGTGGCATGTTCATGTCCTGTGTGGGGCATGTTCATGTCCTGTGTGTGGTATGTTTATGTCCTGTGTGGGATATATTCATGTCCTGTGTGTGGTATGTTCATGTTCTGTGTGTGGTATGTTTATGTCCTGTGTGGGGTATGTTCATGTTCTGTGTGTGGCATGTTCGCATCCTGTGTGTGGTATGTTTATGTCCTGTGTGGGGTATGTTCATGTTCTGTGTGTGGTATGTTTATGTCCTGTGTGTGGCATGTTCATGTCCTGTGTGTGGCATGTTCATGTCCTGTGTGTGGCATGTTCATGTCCTGTGAGGGGTATGTTCATGTGCTGTGTGGGTTATGTTCGTGTCCTGTGTGTGGCATGTTTATGTCCTGTGTGTGGCATGTTCATGTCCTGTGAGGGGGATGTTCATGTGCTGTGTGGGGCATGTTCATGTCCTGTGTGTGGTATGTTCTTGTCCTGTGAGGGGTATGTTCATGTCCTGTGAGGGGTATGTTCATGTCCTGTGAGGGGCATGTTCATGTCCTCTGAGGGGTATGTTCATGTGCTGTGTGGTTTCCGGGTGGTCTCAGATGAGACAAACAAAGGCTAGGACTATTGCATCCTCAGGCATGTCATACAAGGCTACTAATGTGAGGTTTGTGCGTGGTGCTAGCAACCTTATCATGTAAAACAAATTGTTCCAGAAACCGTGAATGTAGGAACTTATCATGTAAAACAAATTGTTACAGAAACCGTGAATGTAGGAACTTATCATGTAAAACAAATTGTTACAGAAACCGTGAATGTAGGAACTTATCATGTAAAACAAATTGTTACATAAACTGTGAATGTAGGAGCTTATCATGTAAAACAAATTGTTACAAAAACTGTGAATGTAGGGACTTATCATGTGAAACAAATTGTTACATAAACCGTGAATGTAGGAACTTATCATGTAAAACAAATTGTTACAGAAACTGTGAATGTAGGGACTTATCATGTAAAACAAATTGTTACATAAACCGTGAATGTAGGAACTTATCATGTAAAACAAATTGTTACATAAACTATGAATGTAGGAACTTATCATGTAAAACAAATTGTTACAGAAACTGTGAATGTAGGAACTTATCATGTAAAACAAATTGTTACATAAACCGTGAATGTAGGAACTTATCATGTAAAACAAATTGTTACAGAAACTGTGAATGTAGGAACTTATCATGTAAAACAAATTGTTACAGAAACCGTGAATGTAGGGACTTATCATGTAAAACAAATTGTTACATAAACCGTGAATGTAGGAACTTATCATGTAAAACAAATTGTTACAGAAACTGTGAATGTAGGGACTTATCATGTAAAACAAATTGTTACAGAAACTGTGAATGTAGGAACTTATCATGTAAAACAAATTGTTACATAAACCGTGAATGTAGGGACTTATCATGTAAAACAAATTGTTACATAAACCGTGAATGTAGGAACTTATCATGTAAAACAAATTGTTACAGAAACTGTGAATGTAGGGACTTATCATGTAAAACAAATTGTTACATAAACCGTGAATGTAGGAACTTATCATGTAAAACAAATTGTTACATAAACCGTGAATGTAGGAAGTTATCATGTAAAACAAATTGTTACAAAAACTGTGAATGTAGGAACTTATCATGTAAAACAAATTGTTACATAAACCGTGAATGTAGGAACTTATCATGTAAAACAAATTGTTACATAAACCGTGAATGTAGGAACTTATCATGTAAAACAAATTGTTACATAAACTGTGAATGTAGGAACTTATCCTTTGACACATACTTCAGCAAAGGGGCCAGCTACAGTGATGTTTCATGCTCCAGACAGAGGGGAAAAACAGATGTGAGTGAGTGAATGCATGTTGATAAATGGGACGACAACATAAGACAATGGATGAATCTAACCTGTTGCTGAATTAAACAGAGTTAACAAATGATGAAGACTTCAGGTCACATGCTTGTCATCTGTGGTGTAAATGACCAAGTGTTGTGAGACAAAGTCATGTAAGTTAAGTGGTAATGTGTGACAAGGAGCCCTGTAACTGGACGGTATGTTCACCACTGATGGAAGATTAGACAGATTGAAATGAGAATTCAACGAGTGAGCTCTCAGACTTATCCAACTGTGGAATCAGTCAAGGATCCAAGTGACTACGTGTCACTGAAATGTCACTTCTTACTTTCAAATATTAATTTTGTCACTTTATTATCGACTGATTTATATAAAACAAATGTCATTCCCTACTTTCAGATATTTCTTTCATCAATCTATTAGACTGATTTATATAAAACAAATGTTATTCCTTACTTTCACATATTTATTTTGTCACTCTATTAGACTGATTTATATGACACGTGTCAGAGTAAAGACAATTAACTGCAATTGTAGTCAATAAAATACAATGTCCATTAACCGAACAGCTCAACATGTGATCCAGGCTGCTCATCTTGTAACTTCGTAGCGGGTCAACTCTAAGTACTCCTGATCCGTGCAGTCAGGTAAAGGTCTTTCTATGTCTGCCTCAAACATTTCTCTTCTCCATGTGTTTTTTTTTTCTTTAGTCACCCTCTACCCTGGCTTACCCTGGGGATTTACCAAAGAAGTACTGCCTTGCCTTACAATGGAAAGATTGGCTCAACTGTGTGTTGGCTCAACTGTGTGTTCTATCTATCACACTATGACTACTGATCTTCTAAACTAGTACTGTAGTATGATGTCTACTATAATGCTGCTTATGTGAAAGACCTACATTTTTGACTTGACAACTCGTTGGGTAAACAAGGCCAGTGTAATTGTTGTTATCTGTTAGTTTTTGCCATGTTTAATTTATAGCTGGGACAGACGTATTGATCTCCAGCACAGGTGGCTGATGTGGATTTTGTTAATTTGATACAGTCTAAGCAGCAGTTAAACTAGAACATGGCAGACATGATCTTTAAGTTAATCTCAGGGAGGGGATTTATTCTGAAATTTTTTTTACAAATTTGGAGAATCACATCTCAAACAAATTTTTGCATGGCAATGTTTGTATAGAAATTAGAAAATGATAATAGAAATATAATAAATAAAAAAACTTATTAGCAAACTATTTGTGCATAAAATATGAAGGCGTAACTTATTTTGAAACATTCATCAGTAAAATATTTCCTGTACATAATTTATACACAGAACCAGCAAGTAACCCGTCAAGAGATGATGGCAGTGCTCCCATGTTGGGGGATTTCTGTTTCATGTCCTGAGAATATCCCCTTTTCTCCTGCATTCATTCTGTTTCCTTCCACCTTCCTTGATCATTCACTGAGCAAATAAGCATGTCGATACAGACAGACACTTGAAAATTATAGTTAACAAAAACACGCAATAAAAACTGAAGTCAGGTGACTGAATTAAAAGAAAAAAATCTCTGCCAGGAATTGAATATACAGAATGTTTGCTTGGAAGGGAAATGCTCTACTTATTAAACCATGGATGCTACTTGGTATATATGGTTTTTTAATCTGAACTATTTAATGATTGCCTCCCTCTATCAATGTTGTGTGTTGTTAGGGACATACCAAAACAATTATTATGTTTGATATGTTCTCAAATGTTTATTAGCAAAATATTTCCTGTCTAAAGTTTATAGGAGAATGTGATCTTAAATCTTATCAGCAAAATATTTCCTGTACAAAATATACATTGAACTTGATCTTAAATAAACATAAGTAAATGAATAAACTCAGTGGAAGCATGTCTCCAGCCCATGCTGAGAAAAGACAAGGAATTTTGACTGGACCCAAGTGCATCATGCATCTAAGGAAGTAGTGAATAAAACCATTAACCAGCAAGACAGCATGCATGAAAGCCATAAGGAGGTAGCCCCTACACTTTGCAAAGGCACAACAGGTCAATCACTTGTTTGTCCTTAAACTCGATTACAAGGAATGACAGAGAAAACTGGACTGATCTTAAAGGCTGCGAACTGGCACAGACTACGGACTACAACTTATGAATCATGGAATATTAGACATATTAACAGGAAAGAAGAGGAGCTGTTGGAGATGAAGAAAGCAAAATTAGAAATACTGGCCCTGATGGAAACCAAGACAAAAGAATAAGGAATTATAGATCTCCATAGCAATAATCACAAGAGTTAAAGGATACGTGGGTTGTCTTGTGGCCAAAAACCAAACAGATAAAATCAAAGGATGGAACTTTGTCTCGGAGTGCATGATGGTGCCAAATCTAAAAGAAGAAGAAAACATAGTCATTGTGTAGAGGTCAAATGAAAATAAGTCAGCAAATGTGAAAGAAGAATTCTTCTAACTGCTTGGAAAGGCAGTGGCCGACTGCTTCAGTGATATTATCCTCCTCAGAGATTTCAATGCCAGAGTTGGAAATGACCATGCTAGATGGGATGGGGCGATTGGGTGATAAAGAGAAGATACACTGAATGTCAGTGGAAAGTGACTCCTTAGATTCTGCACTGAGAAAAACCTTGTCATTACAAACATGTAGTTCCCACATCAGCGCATACATTAGGTATGAACCAACAAAGAATGAGAAATCAATCATTGATTATGCCATTGTAAGGAAAATTCTGGAAGCGATCACTACCTGCTGACAATAAAAAGAACAACTGAAAGACTTGCTAGGCCTAGACATTGCCCGCTGTCATGCAAGAAACCAAATAATGAAATAGGAGAGATGAGTATTAAGACTAGGTGAGAGAGCCAGAAGTTAAGACTAGGTATCAGAGGCTTATTGCAACAGCAATGAGAAACATATTAGAACCATCAGATAACCTGGAAACCCTCTGGCTTAAATTCAAGAAGAAGCCACAACAGAAGATGAATGTGGTCAAGTCCGAATTGTGAAGAAGAGAAAGAGGATACTTTGGTGAACAGAGGAAGTTAAAGAGAAAAATAACAGAGAAGAAAAAGTCATGGAAACAATACTATGAAGCTAAAAGCACAGCAGGAAAAATAGAACTATAGATAAAATTTGGTACGCAGAACAGAAGCAAAGAACAAGCAGTAATACAGAAATTCTAGGAAGACCTCTGAGAAAAACTAGAAAAAAGATGCTCAAGAAAAACAGAAATTGTTCTACAAGACTTAAAGAATATATCTGAGGAAGGTGGTTGAAGTAACAAGTAGAGACATGATCCGCAACCAGACGATACGTCAAGGCCTAAAATCCCACCCCCTGCAGACCCAAGTAGAACAGTCCCAACTAAGATGGTTTGGCCATGTCTGCAGAATGGGAGAAGATTGGCTACCACGACAAGCATGGGAAACAAAGAGCCAGGGATCCAGACCCCCAGGACGACCCAGAGTCCGCTGGAAGGACAACATTAGACAATCTTTGAAGGATCGAGGACTAGAATGGAACCAGGCCAGGAGGAAGACAGCCGATAGGATAGTCTGGCGCTTTCTCTCCCAAACCTCTACACCTCACGGTAGAAGGGGAACGACTAAGTAAGTAAGTAAGACTTAAAGAATGTGAGGATGGAAAAAACAAGAAATTCCTTACTGTCTTGAAGGAAAGAATATTTCTCAGAGCTCCTTGGTGATGAAGAAGGTCAGTCCTCAGAAATAATAACCAATAGCACAGAAGAGGACACCAATGGTTGTGAAGATGGCATCAAGATGGAAAAACTGAAGGCAGCACTGGAAAAAAATCAAGGTGGGCAAAGAAGCAGGATATGATGGTATAACACCAGAAATTGTTACGTACAAGGGAGCAGTTGGCGACCTAGGACTCCTGAGTGTCCTACAGGCAACCTGGTGCCACAAGATCATACCAAAGAATTGGGAGATCATAGAGATATATCTCTTCTTAGCGTCCCTGGTAAAATTTACTTTAGAATCTGGGAGCAGACTCGAACATCTGAGCCACACATTTTAGGAAACCCAGTGTGGCTTCCGAGTAAACTGAAGTACTCAAGACGTAATATTCACGCACAGGAAGTTGAGTGAAAAGGCACTTCAGTATAAAGGTTAAATGCGTCTCTGTTTGTTTGATCTGGAGAAATCGTTTGACAAGGTTCCCTGGAGCAAACTTTGGGACTGCTTGGCAAGTAAGAACATTCCAGCACCTGTGATCCATGTTATACAGAGCTTCTACAAGACTTGCAGAAATTATGTGAGGATGGCAAACCATAAGTCAGAAGAGTTCAGGACCACCACTGGTGTAAGATATTCTGTCACCTTATCTTTTCACACTCCTCATGGATGATGTCATCAAAGCATGTAAGAGGAGGACAAAAAAGTATTCTGTGGGGTACTGAAAGATGAGACAGGTCTGTATTTCAGAGCTGGCATTTGCTGACGATGTTGTCCTGATTGCTAAATCATGGGTTCATCTTCAGTCCAACCTGCAAGTCTGGAAGGCAGAGCTGGAGAAGAAAGTGATCGTCATCAGCAGCTCCAAAACAAAAACCCTGGTAATGTCATGAGAGGAAAAAAGACATCAGACTATGCTAGGAGAACAGATCATGGAGCAGGTCAACCATTTCAAATATCTTGGAGCTGTAATAGGCTGGAAGAGCGGCATCAAAGAAGAGTTAGCTGTCCAAAGAGCAGCATCTTGAAGACTTTTTTATGCCATAAATTGAAGATTTTTCAGCAAAAGAGAAATTGGTAAGAAGTAGAAGATGGCTGTATACCGCTTCATCCATGTTCCAGTCTTAACTTGTTGATGCGAAGCATGAGTAATGACTACAACTCACAAAAGCTGGCTGCGAACCTCAGAAATTAGATATCTGAGGAAGGTGGTCAAAATAAAAGAGACGTGGTTCACAACCAGATGATATGTCGTGGCCTCAAATCGCAGACCCGAGTGGAACAGTTCTAGTTACCTTGGCTTGGCCATGTGTGCAGAACTGGAAAAGATTGGCTAACACAACAAATATGGGAAGTCAAGAGCCAGGGATCCAGACCTCCTGGATGACCCAGAGTTCGCTGGGAGGACAATATTAGAAAATCTATGAAGGATGGAGGAATGGACTAGTGCCAGGCCAATAGGAAGACATATTATAGGATGACATAAAGCATTCTCTGGCTAACCTCTACACCCTAAGATAGAGGAGGAACGAGTAATTAAATGAACACATAAAATGACGAATCTGCTACTCAAGTGTCAAGGCAATCCTATTGGGTGGCTGTAAAACATGGAGAACAACAAAAATGATATCCATGAAGTCATAGACTTTCGTGAAGGTGTGCTAGCGCAGGATAGAATAATTCAACTGGTATGACATGATCATCACTGTCAAGTTGGAGCAGTACAACAATGTACTGTAGATTAGTTTGTGTACTATGTGGAGATGTTTTTGTGTTTGGTGAGATTTCTCTCACTATATTTTCAGGTGTGTCATGGAATAAGTTGTGCTGTTTCCGAAAGGAATAAGCTGTGTAATGCTTCTTCTTCTTCTTCTTGCGATCGCATCTTTGATGATTACACCGTCAGACGAGTTCTCATGATGAATTCGACTGTTGTTTGAAGTTCCTCTTTAGTTCCATATAGCTTTGAGTTTAGTGTTGAGTCATTGGGCCAGTATATCTTTCTTAACTGGTCATACAGAGGACAGTCCTGTAGAACATGCTCAGCAGTTTGTTCGTTTAATCCACATGTGCACAGTGGTGAAGCAGACAATCGTAGCTTGTGCATGTGTTTATTCAGTTTGTTATGCCCTGTCCTGAGTCGAAAAATAGTTATCTGTCCCTGCCGGTCGAGAGTGTGATAGTCGTCTTTGGGTTGGTTCTGTTCTCTTCTGATAGTCTGGATAGCTCTCTTTTTCTCAAAGTATGTGACTTCATTATCTTCTTGTTCACATTCTCCTCCCTTTTTTGCAAGTTTATCTGCCTTTTCATTTCCGGGTACACCACAATGAGATGGTACCCACTGAAGTATGGTTCTCTTTTTGGCAGCTACCTTGTTTAGTTCATTTCTCAGATGCGGGGTTTACCACCCTTGAGAGCTTGCAGGACAGACAGTGCATCTGTGAGGATGACTACCTGGTGGCAGTCAGAGTTGGTGTTATAAATCATATTTGCAGCTTGCTCTAGAGCTTGAACCTCAGCTGTATAGTTGGAACAGAATTTTACCAGTGGGAATGTGCCTAGTCTCATAGTGGTTGTCAGGATATGAGATAAAGATACCGGCACCTCCATTCCTAACAGCATTAGTTGCTGATCCATCTGTATAGGCATGTATCCATGATTGATCGGGATAGCTTTCTTGGATCATACTCAATGTAGCAGTTCGTTTTTTGCAGATCATTATACTCACATCCACTTGTGAGACCACTGACTGATGTATTAATTTGGAGGGCACTGCTGGCCTGCTCCCATGGTACAGGGTATAGGGTGGGCTTCAGTGGTGTTGTCTTCATGGATAGGTCTTCTTGATGCTGTCTTATAAGTCTTTTCCCCCGATGCACAAGCTGCTACGCTTTAGACGTCCCAATGCCAGATCATCTAGTCTTGCCTTCATTGGGTGCATTGGCATACTGTTGTACTTTTCCATCTGGATCATGGTTTTTTGTGTCTCTTCTATGGGACAATGTCTGTAATCCAGCAACCTTCTGCATCTCTGTTATTGGTGTAGTTTTCATGGCTCCTGTAATGAGCCTGAGAGCTTGATTTTGCACCTTGTCCAAAGACTGCAGATGTGAGTTAGCAGCTGATGACCATGCTGCTGAGCTAAACTCTAAGTGTGGTCTTATTACTCCATTATAAATCTTCTTTAGATTTCGTTCATTTGCTCCCCAGTTGGTACCTGCTAATTTTCTGAGTATGCCTAGTCGTCTTCGGGCCTTTCCTTCTGCGTTTTCAATATGCTTATTCCATGTAAGCCTTTGGTCAAATGTCACCCCAAGATAGGTGGGGTAGCTTTCTTTCTTGATCACGGTTGTCCCTAGGTGTATGTTAGCTGATTTGTCCTTGGGGGCGAGGGAGAACAGTGTTGTGGAGGTTTTGTCTGTGTTTATTGTGATAAGCCATTTCTCTGCCCATGACACTAGCATGTCTGCTGCCCGCTGCATTCTATAATTTGCTGTGGTGACATTTTCTTCAGCGCACCAGAGTACTAGGTCATCTGCATATAAGGCAGCTTTAACTCCTGCAGGGAGATCTTTCACCAGGTCATTGATGTAAACAAGGAAGAGTGTTGGGGAAATTACTCCGCCTTGATGTACCCCCTGATGGAGCAACACTTTTCTGCTCTGCAGACCGTCAAGAGTGACTCTAGTTCTCCTGTTATGCAAGTATGACTGGATCCATTTCATCATGTTGCCTTGGATTCCACTTCTCCTAAGTTTTGCAATGAGGCCATCTTTTCACACCTTGTCAAAGGCCTGCTTGAAGTCGACCCAGATCGTTAGGACCTTTTTCTTTCCTGGAAGGCATCTTCTATTGCTGGAGACAAGTAAGTAACTTGGTCTTCTAGACTGTAACATTCTCTAAATCCAGCTTGTTCCGGCACCAGGATATCCTCAGAAAATACCTTTCAATCTGGTGGTTGACTATTCGCTCCATAGTCTTCCCAACACAGCTTGTGAGACTGATTGGCCGGTAACTTGCAGCCTCGGTCTTACATTTCCCTTTCTTTAGTATGGGTATTGTGATGGCTTCTCTCCATACTTGGGGTGCCGTTCCTTTCAACCAGCTGTGGTTGAATATCTCAAGCAGTGTTGGCTTTGCTGCTGAGCTCAGATTTACTAGCATTTCGTTGCTGATTTTGTCTGGGCCGGGTGACTTTTGAAACTTAAGCTTGGAAATAGCCTTCTGTAGTTCTCCTAGTGTGATGGGTTCCCTCATTGGGGCAGGAGTATCTGTCTGTCCCATGGTTGCCAGTATTTCTTTTCTTATCTCTCTCTGATGATCTGTGTTAATGGGTAAGTTGCTTTCTGAACTGTATCTTCTAGCAAACAAGTCTGCAGCTTGTTTTCCTCTGAAAAGTTTGCCACCTTCATCCAATGTGATAGTCTGCCTAGGTGAGGAACGCTCTTCATTTAGAGACTTGACTAATCTCCAAAGTTTCCTGCCGTCTTTCTCAAGGTTCAGCGATGCCGTTTTAGTTCTCCAGCTTTTCCGTTTTTCTTCTAGCTTTGTTCTCTGAAACTCTGCTACAGCCTTTTTCCATTTGTTGTGAGTTTCAAGTGAAGGCTGAGACTCTGCGTCCTTTCTAGCCCTGTCCATAGCTTCCTGACGTTCTTGGAGTGTGCTGGAACAGTATGGTATGTAGTTACGCCGGCATCCTTTGGGAATGGTTTCTTTTGCAGCTTGTAGTATGCATCTGTTGAAGTCTTTTACCACTTCATTAATGTCTCTGTTCTGTACTTTGAGGGTAGACAGCAGCGTGTTCACCTGATGCCTGAATAAACCCCAGTTGGCTTTTTTGTAGTTCCATCTTGTAATGGCTGGGCCTGTACTGAGAGTTGCACTCTGGACAGTAAGAAAGATTGGGCGATGGTCGCATTCCCCCTAGTTGGTCTCCTACTTCTCTACTAATAGATCCAGCTATATCTGGTGTGGAGAAGGCAAGATCTGGTGTTTGAAGTTGTGTTGCCATCCTCTGGAGTAGAAGGTAGGAGTATCTGTGGCATTATTGACTAGGATTAGGGAGTGATCATCTTGCCAAGTTTCAACCTCTTCACCTCTGTGATCCAGATGGTTATAGCCCCAGCTCTGGGAGTGGCTATTAAAGTCTCCAACTGCTATAAAGTTGGTGGCTGGTACCTGTATAGAGCTCAGACTCAGGGGTTTGTTGTTCGGACAGTAATAGTTCAGGAGTTCTATTTCCATCTTGTCTACCTTTATCTGCAGCAGCTGATATTCTGCTCCATCCATGAAGGTTTTCCTTTCGTGTGCAGGAATGTTATTCCTTACAAGAGTAAGTACTCCTCCTTTTCGTCTATCTTTTCTGTCGGATCTGAAGCATTGATATCCCCTTATTTTAAAGGTTTGATCTGCTTTCAAGTGAGTCTCTTGGATACAGCAAACACTGACTTGCTTCTCATACAAGATGTTTTCCAGCTCTGTCTTTTTGCTGTATCCAGCCTGCTTGCTGTTCACTCCCTCTGCATTCCAGTGCATCATGACAAGTGGCACTCTGGGTTTCTCTTTTTCTGTTTAGTTTTGGTCAGTAGTTCTCCTCCGCCGTCTGCTGACTCCACAAGACGGTCTAGAGGGTCCTCCAGTAGCTGAGGGTGGGCTCTGTCGAGGCTCAGAGCCCGGCACTGCACCTGCCTGCTGGAGCTCCACAGGGCGAGCACCAGAACGAGATTTATTTGACGGTGTACTCTCCATAGAAAAAAAAAAGCGAGTTGCGTGATACTGTGGTTTCCGGTGCGCCTTCTGGCCCAGTATCTATGACTTTAGCACCTGTTCAACGGGAGAGTGGCCTCATCCCTAATCTGTTTATGTTCCCAGTAGTAGACTATTCGCAAGCAGCCTGGGGGTGTCACTGCTCTGCGCGGACCTTGTTTACCGAGGCGGCGTCCGAGCTCGTATGGTGAAAATATGGTTGCATTATCTTCAAAATAGCCCTGTCTTTCCTGCCATCCTGCAACTTTGAGTTAGGGAGTTCTGAGCTCCAGTCTCTTTCCCAGGCATTTTATCCTGGCCTGGCACGCATACAGAGGACCCCACTTCTGGTTCTAAGTTAGCAGTTGGGGATAGGTGGGGTAGCACACTGTGCATTCCCCGTCATCCAGGGGGCTCTCCAACTATGCAGAGCTTGCACAATGCTGTGCTCTGGTTCTGGGCTCACCCAAGGAATCCTCACGTCCTGCACAGAGCCACTTCCAGATACCCACCACCTGCCAACCCCCCATTGTAGAAATCTCCTGCATGCGGCCATCCAGTCAAGAGCCAGTATTAAGTCTGGTGCCCAAGTGATCCCCCAAGCTCAGTGTGCAATTCTGGGTTCTCATCATGCTGCAACACAGGGGGGATTGTGATGCTCAGCCATCTCTCTCAACTCTGCACCGATAAGTGACATCGGGGACTTAACTGTGTCTCAGTACTGGGAGGCCCCATTTCCGGGTACACCACACACAGCCAATTGAGGCAACGGTCGCCGTGGGCGTGTCTTCAGTGGGGAAGTTGTGGAGTCTTCCTGTCCATGTTCTTGCACATCCTAACACTGCCCGCAAGACATCAAGTTCAGATCATAAAGATGTTCTTCTATAGTAGCGCTATATAAAGATGCTCTAGTAGCTCTATATAAAAATGTTCTTCTAGTTGCGCTATATAAAGATGTTCTTCTAGTAGCACTATATAAAGATGTTATTCTAGTAGCGCTATATAAAAATGTTCTTCTAGTTGCGCTATATAAAGATGTTCTTCTAGTAGCACTATAAAGATGTTCTAGTAGCGCTATATAACGATGTTCTTCTAGTATAGGGTTCCCATAATGTTTTGTTTAAAAACCGGGACATTTCCAAATTTTTACCTAAAAAAACGGGACATGTTAAAATTAAGGTAAAGCACAAATAAATCTATTATATATTATATGTTGCACTTAGAATAAGATACTGGTATAAAAATACACACATTAACTAACACAACTTCCACTTTAAAAAAGAATTCTAAATTACAAACATACTTAATTAGAAAAATCGCACCTTTAAAATATACACAATAGTCAAGTTTATATTTCAGAATATTTATCAGATTTATGGGCCTGTTCAGGAAGATTTTCTCCTGATATTTGGACATAGAACTGAGCACAAGAGAAATCCTTAAAATGGGTCTTTATAATGGTTAAAGCTTTCACTGTCTCAATTTTAAGTCTGTATTTTTCGTCTGTCCAAAGCGCATTTATTAATGAAAAAACACGTTCAACAGGTGCATTGGATCCTGGCAGTGCCAAACAAAAACTAACTAGGCATTTCAGGTTCTCAGCATTTATATCCTGCTTTGTAAAATGAGCGAACATCTCACACCATTTTTCACTGACACTTTGATCCTTCAGTTCACTCCACACATCAAATTTGCTTTCACAATATTTTTTCACACATGCAAACTCATCAAATAAGTCCTCTTCATTCACAGTAAAATTTGGTGACACTGTCTTCATGAATATGTAGCTTTCTTGGATGTTCTTCCAAGTCACAGACTCCTTTCCCTTCAAATTGATCCAATCCATAGACTGAAGAGGCGTAAGAAATGGTGTACACCCCTCCTTAATATATTCAATGCAGGTGTCATAGAAATCTACTGCATAGCTTTGAAACTTTTCAACTGTTATGTGTCCTTCTTTTTCTAATTCTTGCAACTGATTTCTCACAGTAGTGGTAAGAAACTTTTCTGCCTTCCTGTAGTTATGCACCGCCATGTGATAAGCGAAGGTTGCTTCCTGTGCTGCCAATGATAACTGTTTTTCCATTTCCTTTTCACTCTGGGTTTTCGCATTTAAGAAATGACGTATACTGCTGTTGGAAGCCTTACTTTCGTTTTCACGTGGTTGACTACGTCTGACCGACCACCATGTGAAATGCAAAATTTAGAGCTGCATAAAGTACATTCCACATTTTCATCTACACCTTTAATGAAGGGAAATTCTCTTGTAATGTTATCATTTATACTGCACTTACGTTTCGGCATTATGCGGATGAAAAATGATAAAAATACTGTATAATAATGCTAATACGCATTAAATCATTTGGTAGATGCTCACTGAACACTGTTTTGGTCGAATTTCGAATTTTTGTTCGAGATTCAAAACCGAGGGTCCACTGTAACCGGAAATTGATAAAGTAACACTAACTAAAACACGGAATAAAATCCGTTACCCAAAGATTTGTTTTTTCAGGACGGACCCTAGCGCTGTCTTCCCCTTGCACGTTTTGCCTTCAACTCTCCCTTCTGTTATGGTCTTCTGCAAGGTGTTATGCCTTTTTATGTGGCCAAAGTATTTTAGCTGCCGAACTTTGACCTCCCTCATTAGTTCTCTTTTCATACCTAGATTTTCTAGGACCTCCTTATTTGTTTTCATCTCTTTCCATGAGATACGCCCCATTCTTGTATATATCCACATTTCAAGAGCCTCAATTCTTTCTTCCAAATGCTTATTCATCGTCCATGTTTCTGCACCATACAGAAATGCAGAATATATATAACACTTTATGATTCTCAGTTTTAATTTGTGAGATAACTGTTTAGATGTCAGTATATGTTTCATGTTGTTGAATGTAGCTTTGGCCATTCCTGTTCTCTTCTTGATTTCTGTTTCACATCTGCCATCTTCTGTTATTATATGACCAAGATATACGTAGCTCTTGACTTGTTCCAGGATTTCCCCATTTACGCTTATCTTTAATGTGGGTTTATCGTCTGTTTTGCTAATTATCATAGTTTTTGTTTTCTCAATATTAATGTCGAGTCCATATTCATGACTTATACTGTTCACTTGCTTCACTAGTTCTTGTAACTCCTGTTCGCTTTCAGCTAACAACACGGTATCATCTGCATATCTAAGGTTGTTTATTGACCTTCCACTGATGTTCAGTCCTGGTATTTCCTGTATCTGTTTGAAAATTTTTTCGGTGTATAAATTAAATAGGCAGGGGGACAGCACACAACCTTGTCTGACACCTCTTTTTATGTCTATGTATGGTGAATAATTCCTTCCCGATCTTACTGTGGCAGTTTGCTCCCAATAAAGGTTACTGAATATTCTTATATCTTTTCCATCAATACCTATGTCTTTGAGGCATTCAATTATTTTCTCATGATGGACTCTGTCAAAAGCCTTCTTATAGTCAATGAAGCACATATACATACTTTTTTGGACCTCTGTATATTTTTCTGCTAATATTCTTAGGCAAAATATTGCCTCTCTTGTTCCACTGTTCTGTATAAAACCAAACTGTTCTTCTTGGATTTCGCTGTCTACTTTACTTTTTATTCTTTCCTGTATGATTTTGAGCAGTATCTTAATTACATGACTCATCAGGCTGATTGTTCTGAAGTCTGAACATTCTGTTGCATTTGGTTTTTTGGACAATGTTATGAAAACTGATGTCTTCATGTCGTGTGGTATATATCCTGTATTGTATATATCGTTGCATATTTCTGTGATTGTATCTATACCAAAGCTCTCCAGAGCTTCTATCATTTCAATTTTTATGTTATCCATGCCTGCTGATTTTCCTTTTTGTATCATATGAATGGCATTCTCTACTTCTGATCTGAGAATGTTTGGGCCTTCATTAGAATCTGGTGATGGTTTTTTACCTCTGTTGTCCTTGAATAGTTCTTTTACGTATTCTGCCCATCTGTTTGATATGTCTTTCTCATCAAGTAATATTACACCATTTTTGTTCTTGATACAGCTTCCTCCTTGTGCAAACCGCGACCGATTTGATAATTTCTTTATTTCTTCATGCATATCTCTTGTCATGTGCTTTGCTTCCAAGTCTTCTATTTCCTTGCATTTTGTTTCTATCCACCGTTCTTTTGCTTCTCTACACATAGTATGTATGTCATTGTCTATTGTTTTATATTCTGGAGTGTTTTTTGCTTTCTTTCTTTCTGCCATTTTATTCAAGATGTCATCTGTCATCCAAATTTGATTTTTCTTAGACTCCTTTTTAGGTAAATTTGCATTTGCTGATTGTATGCTTGTTTTTAAGCATTCCCATTTTGCGGTTGCTTTTTCTTCTGGGTTTTCTCTTCTATACTGCTCCATGCTTTCTGTCAATAACTGTTGATATTTATTTTTGACATCGATTAAATATTTCTGTTTTATATCTGGTTGTTTCAGCGCTGATATTTCTATCTGGGGTTCCTCCTGTCTTCTGTTTCCTGCTCT
The DNA here is from genome assembly GCA_024509875.1 of Oreohelix idahoensis. Taxonomy (NCBI): domain Eukaryota; kingdom Metazoa; phylum Mollusca; class Gastropoda; order Stylommatophora; family Oreohelicidae; genus Oreohelix; species Oreohelix idahoensis. The sequence continues at coordinate 189,757 of JAMPIV010009635.1, forward strand.
TTTCAGCTTTATATTTACTTTGATGATGACTGGATTGTGATCTGAATTTATGTCGGCGCCAGGATGTATCTTTGCACTTGTGACACTGTTCTTAAATCTATGTTTTATCATGATATAGTCGATTTGATTTCGTGTTACATCTCCTGGGCTTTTCCATGTGTATAATTTCCTTAGGTGGTGTTCAAAAAAGGTGTTACATATGACCAGCTGGTTTTCTTCACAGAACTGGATAAGTCTGTCTCCTCTATCATTTCTTGTCCCTAATCCATACTGTCCTACTATTTTCTTGTATTTTCCTTTTCCTACTTTTGCATTCATATCACCCATTAGTATCAACACATCTGTAGATTTGACTGGTTTAAGTGTGTGTTGTAGTTCTTCATAGTATTCTTCTATTTCTTCCTCGCTGTGATCTTTAGTTGGTGCATAAGTTTGTAAGATTGATATGTCGAATGGCTTTGCTCTCATCTTTAGTAACATTATTCTGTCATTGTGTGTCCAGTATCCACATACGTATTTTTCTAACTCCTTCTTTATCAACATTCCTACCCCTCTTTCATGTTTTTCTCCTCCTGAGTGTATAAGCGTGTACTGGTCTCTTGTTATGTAGCCTGTATCCAAAAGTCTTGCCTTTGCAACTCCCAGTATATCGAGTTTCATGTCTGTTGCCTCTAATATAAGATTGTCAAGCTTTCCTTCTCCGTTTAGAGTTCTAACATTCCATGTTCCTATTTTTAGGCTTCTCCTACTAGTTTTTAGGTGGTCTTTCCCAGAATGCTCCCTTTCAACAGAATTTAAGGAACACTCGTCATTATGTACTTCCTTACTCATTAGAGGAGTTGCCTCTTCCCTGTTAATTTGTACAGTAGATTCTTCCCCAGGGAACAGAGAGTTCTCTACATATCGGTTCTTATCTTGTTGTTGTGATCCCATTACGTTCTGTAGGAAGTACGTGGTAAGGCCCCAATCTCTTCCACGGTGGCTAGCCATTGTCTTTTTCTATGTCCGACATGCCTCTAGTGCGCCACACACTTTGCTGTTCCGCTTTGCGAGCCGTTGATCTTCTCAGATTCCTCCGCCTCACTCACCGTCTCAGTCTTTGTGTACTAGGGATGGACATTCCCTTGAGTAAGATTGCTCCTACTCCACCCATGTAGTTTAGCCAGTCAGCCAAGACTGTTGCCCGGGATGTGGCCACCGCCATACACAAGCAGTATTCGAGGAGCCATACATGAGCTAGATAAAGAGAGGAGAACCAAATAGGATCCTGACTATCCTAAAAAGGACATGGCTGTCTCTCACCATGAGGTACTATCCCTCTCTCTTTATCCTACATCCTACATTCTTCTAGTAGTGCTTAATAAAGATGTTCTTCTAGTAGCACTATATAAAGATGTTCTTCTAGTAGCACTGTATAAAAATGTTCTTCTAGTAGTGCTATATAAAGATGTTCTTCTAGTAGTGCTATATAGAGATGTTCTTCTAGTAGCGTTGTATAAAGATGTTCTTCTAGTAGCGCTATATAAAGATGTTCTTCTAATAGCACTATATACAGATGTTCTTCTAGTAGCGCTATATAAAGATGTTCTTCTAGTAATGCTGTACAAAGATGTTCTTCTAGTAATGCTATATAAAGATGTTCTTCTAGTAGCACTATATAAAATGTTCTTCTAGTAGCACTATATAAAGATGTTCTTCTAGTAGCGCTATATAAAGATGTTCTTCTAGTAGCGCTGTATAAAGATGTTCTTCTAGTAGCGCTATATAAGATGTTCTTCTAGTAGTGCTATATAAAGATGTTCTTCTAGTAGTGCTTTATAAAGATGTTCTTCTAATAGCACTGTATAAAGGTGTTCTTCTAGTAGCACTATATAAAATGTTCTTCTAGTAGCACTATATAAAGTTGTTCTTCTAGTAGCGCTATATAAAGATATTCCTCTAATAGCACTATTGTTGCTGTCATTTTCGACGGAGTCATCTGTCAAGTTATTTGCTTATGTTTGTATCATAAGAATAATTGTGTCTTTACCTGCGATGTCAGGTTGATTAGGGGTTGTCTTCCCTTGTTTATTCATTCATTGTGTTTGACCTTTAGGGTCAGAGGTTGACAGTTCGGCGTAGGCCTATGGGAAGGTTTTTTAAGCGGGAGTGAGATATACTTCCGGGAAGCCGGGAGGTCCTGTTTTTCTGAAGGGACCAAGAGTCCATTGTTTTTCGGGGAGAATCTTCGAAGTAACTGCTATGGCAGTTTTCCCCAGTGAATCTCTGTGCGTCGGGATGACGACAGAATTCCTTGTGATGTTCTGAGGATTCATTTGCCAGGTAATACCGACCTTTATGCATTATTACGCTTTTCGGTGGCAGAACATGTAAAGGATTACCTAGGGTGAACAGCAGCTCACTGATCCGCCATTTCAGAACTTATATATTTGTGCTCGAGGTAGCCATCCAAGACTGTTAGTCTTATATTGTCCAGAAATCCAGTGACGAAGATATATTGTGGGAGCCGCAGATTGGCGGAATTCTATCGACAATAAGTATTACTGCAGGGTTGATGATAACCTATTTAACAGAAGTACACGGCCGACGTCAGAACGAGGCCTGTGCTTTCGGCTATTACACTACAGCCTGATATGTGCAATTGGCGGGGAGTGCCAAGTTGCACCTATGTGTCATAGTAACTAAGGCATCTGACGCGTTTAGTCAGAGACGCCAAGGGCGACGCTACGAACTGTCATTATTGAAGAACTTTGCTATTGACCATGCACGTCTATTCTGATGTTTACCTTTTTGAATGCCAAATGTATACCTATCGATGTCAGGTCAGCATGACCTTGTTACACTGACTGTTCCTGTTGATACTATGTGTGTTCCCGTCAATAAATGTCTTGAAACATGCCTGCAGTGTCAAAGCATCCTTGATTACTGCATGTGAGAGTATGGGTTGCAGGATCTACATCTATACGAGCCTAAACACATTCGCGTCTTCATTCGCACCCACACTCAATTCATCATACGCTCGCACTACACATCTAACAACATGTATACTGTCTTGGGCCAGTGATCACCTCAACAAGAAAAAAAAGACAGTTACATTTCTGGTGGACCAGTTACGTGGGCTCTTATGATACATTTCTTGTCGCCAATGTGGCCTAGAAACTTACATTTCTGATGGACCAGATCTGTGGGTTTAAAAAGAACAGAGCGAGCATTTGACATTATTGTTGACATTTATGGATCCAGAAATTTACATTCCTGGTTGGCTGTTACATGTATGATGTCTCCAGTTTTGTCGAGAAAGTTACAAGAAGGACAAGTACACATTACACTTCTGATCTGTGGGTCTAAGCTACACACGGGACAGCCGTAACACACAGCGCTAATTCTACACTTGCAAGTTTTGGCTACAACAGGACAGATATAGGTCATCAACGGTTGACCCAAATAAACAGTACGAGCATTTATATTATAATGCTACATAAAGCATAACAAGACATGTACTGAAGTTAACATCTAGGCATTTGCTACGTGGACCATAACTGCATAGAAGGCGGGTTCCTATTGTAAACAGTACTGCTGGTTGTTACACGTTTCATTCAACAACAGACTTTTCTAGGTCAGAGCATTCAAGCTACATTGTTGGAGGTCAAGTGTCTGTAAACAGTACGTGGAAATAGTAAACATTCAATGTGCAAGCCCTAATTTGAGAAGGTCATAGTAACTTTGGTTCGTGAATACCACTTTATGTTACAGTGGATTTGACGTTCAGTGCGCGTTTGACATTTCGTTTCTGTGTTCGCAAGGAGCAAGGAATTTATTTTAGTTTCAGCTGTGACTGAACTTGTTCTGCAACACATTGAAATTGATTGCTATATGTTTATGTCACTGCTACGGACTTGTGTATTTTTCTGCGGGTTTTTCGGTTGGTGGGTCTTACGGTAAATATGCCACTTGATCGAGGCTTACTGTAAGCGTTCTGTAGGTGCAAATTTTCTTAATTTGGAAATTTGCTAGTGACAATTGGTCGCTATTGATGTTAGCTGTGATGTAATTGTACTTAACGTTGTTTTTGTAATATTTTGTCTGTTTTTCAGTTTTGATTGTCGATTTGTTTTGTTTGTATTCTGTAGGTCTCTCCTTTCTTGTGTATTTCTCTACACATTTTTGGTTAAAACAGTGTTGCCATTTGTATTGTTTTGTATTTTTGTCTTTGTATTTTTTTTTGGTTGTACTACATTACTGTCATGCACAGTCTACATACACATACTTGGTCATGTTTTGATATTATTGATAAGGTAGACTCTTCATATAGAGTTTGTTAAATAATATTATATAAGATATTTATACAAGTTCTTTGATAAAAGACTTGTTATCTACAAAGATTGAGACAAGGTGAAATACATATTCAAGTTCTTTATAAAAAAGACTTGTGCCCATAGTGAGTGGGATATAAGGGAATTTTTTTTTTTCCACAGGTACTCAAGTGATTTTTTGGGTACATTATAAACAAGAGGAACATACAAAGTCTTTGTCTAAGACTAAGACAGTAAAATAAAGTGAAGTGAGTATACAAGTCTAGCATTTCAGACTTGTCTCCCATTAAAGTGGGATAAGGTAATATATTTAATTTTTTTTCAGGTTTCTGATCTCAGTAGACAAGATGTCTACATTGGACTACTTTATTACACAAGGGAGAGCCCTTGATAAGACTGGTCAACAGTTAGAACAATGGGCTGTTGCTCAGTATGACAAAGCATTAGCTGCAGAAGAAAAAAAAGCTCAGGCTGAAGAGAAAAGATTAGAAAGAGAAGCTAATATTGCTGCTGAACAAAAGAAATTGCAGATGCAGGTGGAGGAAAGGAGATTTGAAGCTGAACAAAAGAGATTAGACAAAGAAGCTGAACAAAAGAGATTAGACAAAGAAGCTGAACAAAAGAGATTGGACAAAGAAGCTGAACAAAAGAGATTAGACAAAGAAGCTGAACAAAAGAGATTAGACAAAGAAGCTGCTGCGGAACAGAAGAGATTAGACAAAGAAGCTGCTGCAGAGGAGAGGAAAGCTCAAGCTGAGGCTGAAATCAGAAAAATGGAACATGAGGAAAGAAAACAGAAGATGGAACTTGATGAAAAACTCGCAACTTTGGAGTTAGAGAAATTGAAATTGGCGAGTACGGGTGCTCAGCAAACAACTTCGAGTACGACAAGGGAGTTTGTTAGTAGGATTAAATTGCCTCATTTCAATCCTTTAAAGGATGACGTAGCAGATTATCTAGATAGATTCCAATTTTTTGTGCGATACGCATAACATAAAAAAGGAAAAATATGTTGAACAACTGATGCCATTTTTTACAGGTGACACAGTGACTACTCTTATGACAATAGACGAACATGAGAGGACTAATTATGATGTTGTCAGGGCAGCATTACTAAAAAAATATCAACTAAAACAAGAAGACTATCGTCTTCGTTTTAGGACAATGTTGCCAGAAAATGGAGTAGATTTCTCTGATTTTGTTACAAAGATACGTCGTACATTTACACGATGGGTTGAGTTGTCTCAGATTGAGAAAACATATGAAGGTCTAATGGACTTATTATTGCGAGATAAGGTTTTGTCATCTGTTAATGATTCTTTTCTTGCATTCCTTCATGAGCGTAAGCCTAAAAACTTAAAAGAAATGGAGGAATACTGTTGTCAGTATGCCACAGCACATCCCCATGCTACAGTTAGCAATTCTAAAGTGAAAGAAGGGTTGCCAGCTGCTTCGGCAACACCATATGGCCCTAATTTCAAAAAAAAATTTCAGGGTGCTCAACAAAATTGGAATAGGGGAAGTAATCAAAATTACACTCAGAAGCGGAGTAATCCAACACATGATGGTTCTTCGTCTATGCAGTGGAGACAAGATGGTAGTTCTCGTAATTTTAGTGGTAATAATTTGAGACACTTTCGCAAAGGCTATCCAAATAATAACTATTCAAATTTTCGAGGTAATCATTCTCGACGTCAAGATTATGACGATGGTGAATTTAGAAACCGGGATTCAAACCGGAATGATGATTACAATAGGCAATATGATAACAATTACAGGGGAAATGATAGTCGAAATAATTACAGGGGAAATGATAATCGAGGTAGACCTAGGTTTAACAAGAAAAGACCTTACCAACAGGCAAACTCTGCGCAACAAGAGTTTGATGGAGCCTGTAATACAGTAAATGATAGTGGTAACTCTAGGGCTATCACTGGTTGTGCTTTCGATTTTGGGAGAGCAACTGAATGCCCCCAATGCTTAACATTGTTTGACTCATCAACTGTATCTACGCTAAGTTGTGGTCACCCTCTTCCTGCTCTACCTGCTACAGTTGCGCATGATGGGAGAGGATCTCTCATCTTAGATAAAGGTCTAATAAATGATAGGCTAGTCTCAGTACTTTTCGATTCGGGATGTACTACCGTCGGGGTTAAGGAGTCTCTGATAGATCCTTGCTGTGCCACTGGAAAAACAATCAAATGTGTTACATTTGGTGGTACTATGGAAAGCTATCCTACTGCTATTATTAGGATTGACACTCCTTTCTTCACAGGAGATGTCCATGCATGTCTTCTTCCTAATCCTATTGCGGATCTTATAATCGGTCGTATTCATGGGGTTAAGGAATGCACCCCGCAACAAATTTCTAGTTGGGAAGAAGAAAACATTCAAACGGTCAATGCAGTGATGACAAGAGCTCAAGCTCTTAATCCCCCAACTTCATCTGATAATAGTAATGAAGTTGATAGCCAAGACGAGCACTTGGTGATTTCCCATGACTCGTTTGTTAAACGTCAAGAAGAGGATCCTTCTTTGAAGAAATACTTCCTTCTTGCAAAGAAAGGGGATCCCAATCAAAATACGAATCACAAATCGTATATTACTATGAAGAATGGTATATTGGTACGAATGGTACAACACTCGGACAAGTCTATGCATTCGCAAATTCTTGTGCCTAAGTGTATGAGAGCCTTAATTCTTCGGCATGCACACGATTCTCAGTGTGCTGGACACATGGGTTTTTCCAGAACTAAAACTAGAGTCCTTGCGTCATTCTTTTGGCCATTCGTGAATAAAGACATCCGAATTTATTGCCGATCTTGCAAAATTTGTCAAGAGGTCAAGTCTAGGGGTCCGAGACATGCTGCTCCTATTCAGGCTGCAGATATTCCGATTCGGCCGTTTCAGAAAATGGCTATAGACATCATTGGTCCGTTCAAAATTAAGTCAGCCAGAGGACACCAATTTATCCTCACTTGCGTGGACATGTGCACGCGTTGGCCAGAGGCTATTCCTCTGAAGAGCATATCAACTGTCGATATCGCTGATGCTCTTTGGCTCGTATTTTCTCGTCTGGGATTCCCCGGAGAAATACTGTCGGATCACGGCACTCAGTTAATTTCGGACGTTATGTCTCAGGTAATGGCTACGCTAGACATTAAAAGGTCTCTCAGTAGTATTTATCATCCAATGTCCAATGGATTGGTAGAACGTCTTAACAGGACACTAAAGAACTTACTTGGCAAGATAACGGAGGATCATCCTGAAGATTGGGACAGGGTTTTACCTGCAGTCCTCTTTGCCTATAGAGAGGTTCCCAACGAGCATACAGGGTTTTCTCCTTTCGAACTTGTCTTTGGCGCGCAACCGCGCGGGCCAATGTCCTTGTTACACGATTTGATAACTTCCGATGATATTGACGATGATACACAATCGTCATATGAATATGTTATAGCTCTTAGAGAAAAGATTATCGAATCGTGCAGGTTAGCAACTTCATCTTCCGAATTTGCGAAAGAAAAAGCTAGGCGATTTGCTAACAAGAAAAGACGCCTACGTCAACTTTGTCCTGGAGACAAAGCATATGTCTTACTGCCCTCAAGAGAGAATAGACTTCTCATTTCTTGGAAGGGTCCATACACTATAGTCTCGAAAATTTCTGATGTCGACTATATTGTCGATGTGGATGGAAGGCATAAAACCTTCCATATAAATATGCTAACAGAGTTTATTGAACGTCCAGACTATTTACAGCCTATTTTCCAGGCGACGGACGACTCTCCAGTTCAACATGGTCACATCTCATCCCTGTCCGTTATACAGGATGAGGAAACTATTTTTTCTGACGTGAACTTACCTCTTCCTACGATTCCACTTACTTCAACGGAATCGTGGAGAGACGTTACAGTCTCTTCCAACTTGTCTTTTGAGGAACAGCGTCAAGTATCCTCTACGTTACAATCATATCAGGATGTCCTTACCGACATTCCTGGACACACAGATGTCATAGAACATGACATCATACTTACTGATCGTAATCCGATCAGAGTAAGACCATACCCAATACCTATTCATTTTCAAGCACAAGTCGAGAAAGAATTGGATGAAATGATTCAACTACAAATAATTGAACCATCCACTTCAGCTTATTCTTCGTCAATAGTTATTGTTCGAAAGAAAGACAATAACATACGTCTTTGCGTTGATTATCGCAAATTAAATCAAGTTACGAAGTTCGATGCTGAACCTATGCCGTTATTAGATGATCTACTTATTAGACTTTCTAAAGCTAAATTCTTTACTAAACTAGACTTGTCGAAAGGTTATTGGCAAGTCCCATTGACGGAACACGCCAAACCTCTCACTGCTTTTTCGACACCTAGGGGTCTGTTTCAATGGAATTTTATGCCTTTCGGGCTTATGAACGCCCCAGCGACTTTCGTGCGCATGATGCGACGAATTCTATCAGATCGTGCAGATGTCATTGCATATTTAGACGACATCTGTCTTTTCAGCGATACTTGGGAAGAACACTATGTGGGTCTGAAGGAATTGCTATCTACTCTACGTGAGCATAGATTGACTGCTAAACCCTCTAAAGCTTTTGTTGGGTTTAGTGAAATTTCCTTCCTAGGTCATCGAGTTGGTCATGGTCTGTTGAAGACAGAGGACCAAAACATTTCAAAGATATTAAATATCTCGGTTCCGAAGACAAAAAAGCAAGTGCGTAGTCTCTTGGGATTGATACAATTCTATGGAAGATTCATTGAGAATCTGTCCTCCATTATGGCACCACTTTCAACGTTATTGAAAAAAGGTTCTCCTAATATGGTGCGTTGGTCCCAAGAATGCCAATCTTCATTGGATCAGGTTAAGAATTTGTTCTCATCTCATCCTATCTTAAGACTACCGACGATTGATAAGACTTTTGTCCTTCGTAGTGATGCCTCTTCCACGGGATTGGAGCGGCACTAATGCAGGAATATTCAGGAACTCTGCATCCTGTAATGTATATTTCTAGGAAGCTAAATGCGGCAGAAAGGAATTACTCGGTTTTGGACCGTGAATTGTTGGCTATGGTTTGGTCCATTCTTAAGCTACAAAGGTTCCTTCTGGGCGCGCATTTCTTTATGGAAACCGACCAAAAAGCTCTTACGGCTATGCAAAGTAAGGATTTGAAGAGCTCGAGATCTACTCGTTATGCTATTGCTCTTCAGCCTTTCCATTTCACGGTGCGAGCTATCCGTGGTTCGGATAATGTGATGGCGGACATATTGTCTAGATGCCCACATGATTCCAGTTAAATCTTGTGTCCTAGTTTTTCCTGATATATTTTCAGACTTAGGTCTGTCCTTAATATCATAATATGTTGTAATACAAATGTATTTGGATGATGTTTAGATAATTTAACAAATTTCATTTTGTCCATCCATCAGTGATATGTTGCTAAAATAGCATTGACATTTGTATATTGCTACGATTATATTATTTAGTAATGTTTGATATATGATTGGTATTGCCAGCAACTTAGGTTTCTTGAATGGTATCCCTTAGTTTGTTTGGCTTAAAGGAAATATTTTCTCCTATGTTGGGAGATGATTTGTACCCTCTTCTATTGTACCTGATATTAGGTTCATTGTTTGCATGAGCACAGAAGTGATACTGGTGCTATCTTGCTCATGAACATATTAAAAAAAAAAAAAAAAAAATTGCATTTTTTTTTTACAGGGGGGTGGTAGTAATGTTGCTGTCATTTTCGACGGAGTCATCTGTCAAGTTATTTGCTTATGTTTGTATCATAAGAATAATTGTGTCTTTACCTGCGATGTCAGGTTGATTAGGGGTTGTCTTCCCTTGTTTATTCATTCATTGTGTTTGACCTTTAGGGTCAGAGGTTGACAGTTCGGCGTAGGCCTATGGGAAGGTTTTTTAAGCGGGAGTGAGATATACTTCCGGGAAGCCGGGAGGTCCTGTTTTTCTGAAGGGACCAAGAGTCCATTGTTTTTCGGGGAGAATCTTCGAAGTAACTGCTATGGCAGTTTTCCCCAGTGAATCTCTGTGCGTCGGGATGACGACAGAATTCCTTGTGATGTTCTGAGGATTCATTTGCCAGGTAATACCGACCTTTATGCATTATTACGCTTTTCGGTGGCAGAACATGTAAAGGATTACCTAGGGTGAACAGCAGCTCACTGATCCGCCATTTCAGAACTTATGTATTTGTGCTCGAGGTAGCCATCCAAGACTGTTAGTCTTATATTGTCCAGAAATCCAGTGACGAAGATATATTGTGGGAGCCGCAGATTGGCGGAATTCTATCTACAATAAGTATTACTGCAGGGTTGATGATAACCTATTTAACAGAAGTACACGGCCGACGTCAGAACGAGGCCTGTGCTTTCGGCTATTATACTACAGCCTGATATGTGCAATTGGCGGGGAGTGCCAAGTTGCACCTATGTGTCCAAGTGACTAAGGCATCTGACGCGTTTAGTCAGAGACGCCAAGGGCGACGCTACGAACTGTCATTATTGAAGAACTTTGCTATTGACCATGCACGTCTATTCCGATGTTTACCTTTTTGAATGCCAAATGTATACCTATCGATGTCAGGTCAGCATGACCTTGTTACACTGACTGTTCCTGTTGATATTATGTGTGTTCCCGTCAATAAATGTCTTGAAACATGCCTGCAGTGTCAAAGCATCCTTGATTACTGCATGTGAGAGTATGGGTTGCAGGATCTACATCTATACGAGCCTAAACACATTCGCGTCTTCATTCGCACCCACACTCAATTCATCATACGCTCGCACTACACATCTAACAACATGTATACTGTCTTGGGCCAGTGATCACCTCAACAAGAAAAAAAAAGACAGTTACAACTATATAAAGATGTTCTTCTAGTAGTGCTATATAAAGATGTTCTTCTAGTAGCATTATATCAAGATGTTCTAATAGCACTATATAAAGATGTTCTTCTAGTAGTGCTATATAAAGATGTTCTAGCAGCGCTATATAAAGATGTTCTTCTAGTAGCACTATATAAAGATGTTCTTCAAGTAGCACTATATAAAGATGTTCTTCAAGTAGCACTATATAAAGATGTTCTTCTGGTAGCGCTATATAAAATGTTCTTCTAGTCTTCTTCTTCTTTGATCCTTAGCCGCCGACCGTCAAAGCAGTCAGTGGCCATCACGCCTAGTGGCGTCTTGTAGGGCAACAACAAATTGATTCCACTTTTCTCGGTCGGTGGCCATCCTTCGTACAGTGCCCCAACTCTGGTTCATTCTTTGCATCTCAGCCTCCACAGTCCTCCGCCAGGTTGTTTTTGGTCGGCCTCTCTTTCGTTTTCCTTCAGGGGTCCAAAGCATAGCTGTTCTTGTGATGGCATCGGGGTCTCTTCTGAGGACATGGCCAACCCAGCTCCAGCGTCTGCCAGCTATGATGGTGTGCATGTCCTCTTGCTTGCTCCGAGTAAGCAGATCTTGGTTGGTGATGGTATTCGGCGAAAAGATTCTGTGAATTTTTCTTAGGCATGTTGTGTGAAAAGAGGACAATTTCAACATTTCCTTCTCTGTAACTCTCCAGCATTCTGCACCATAGAGAAGCACAGAAAGCACACAGCTCTGATATAATCTTAATTTTGTGCTTGTACTGTATTGAGAGGACTTCCAGATGTTGTTTAGGCTAAAAAAGGCTGTTTTTGCCTTATTCATTCTGATGTTGATGTCTTTGCCTGCCCCGCCGTCTGGTGTTACTATGCATCCTAGGTATGTGAAGGTGTCTGTCTGTACCAGTTGCTGATTCCTTCCTGTTCTTCTATTAGCGCTATATAAAATGTTCTTCTAGTAGCGCTATATAAAATGTTCTTCTAGTAGCGCTATATAATAAAGATGTTCTTCTAGTAACGCTATATAAAATGTTCTTCTAGTAGCGCTATATAAAATGTTCTTCTAGTAACGCTATATAAAATGTTCTTCTAGTAGCGCTATATAAAAAGTTCTTCTAGTAGCGCTATATAATAAAGATGTTCTTCTAGTAGCGCTATATAATAAAGATGTTCTTCTAGTAGCGCTATATAAAATGTTCTTCTAGTAACGCTATATAAAATGTTTTTCTAGTAGCGCTATATAAAATGTTCTTCTAGTAACGCTATATAAAATGTTCGTCTAGTAGCGCTATATAAAATGTTCTTCTAGTAGCGCTATATAAAATGTTCTTCTAGTAGCGCTATATAATAAAGATGTTCTTCTAGTAACGCTATATAAAATGTTTTTCTAGTAGCGCTATATAAAATGTTCTTCTAGTAACGCTATATAAAATGTTCTTCTAGTAGCGCTATATAAAATGTTCTTCTAGTAGCGCTATATAATAAAGATGTTCTTCTAGTAGCGCTATATAATAAAGATGTTCTTCTAGTAGCGCTATATAAAATGTTCTTCTAGTAACGCTATATAAAATGTTTTTCTAGTAGCGCTATATAAAATGTTCTTCTAGTAACGCTATATAAAATGTTCGTCTAGTAGCGCTACATAAAATGTTCTTCTAATAGCGCTATATAAAATGTTCTTCTAGTAGCCGCTATATAATAAAGATGTTCTTCTAGTAGCGCTATATAATAAAGATGTTCTTCTAGTAGCGCTATATAAAATGTTCTTCTAGTAAAGCTATATAAAATGTTTTTCTAGTAGCGCTATATAAAATGTTCTTCTAGTAACGCTGTATAAAATGTTCGTCTAGTAACACTATATAAAATGTTCTTCTAGTAGCGCTATATAAAATGTTCTTCTAGTAGCGCTATATAATAAAGATGTTCTTCTAGTAACGCTATATTAAATGTTCTTCTAGTAGCGCTATATAAAATGTTCTTCTAGTAACGCTATATAAAATGTTCTTCTAGTAGCGCTATATAAAATGTTCTTCTAGTAGCGCTATATAATAAATATGTTCTTCTAGTAGCGCTATATAATAAAGATGTTCTTCTAGTAGCGCTATATAAAATGTTCTTCTAGTAACGCTATATAAAATGTTTTTCTAGTAGCGCTATATAAAATGTTCTTCTAGTAACGCTATATAAAATGTTCGTCTAGTAGCGCTACATAAAATGTTCTTCTAGTAGCGCTATATAAAATGTTCTTCTAGTAGCCGCTATATAATAAAGATGTTCTTCTAGTAGCGCTATATAATAAAGATGTTCTTCTAGTAGCGCTATATAAAATGTTCTTCTAGTAAAGCTATATAAAATGTTTTTCTAGTAGCGCTATATAAAATGTTCTTCTAGTAACGCTGTATAAAATGTTCGTCTAGTAACACTATATAAAATGTTCTTCTAGTAGCGCTATATAAAATGTTCTTCTAGTAGCGCTATATAATAAAGATGTTCTTCTAGTAACGCTATATTAAATGTTCTTCTAGTAGCGCTATATAAAATGTTCTTCTAGTAACGCTATATAAAATGTTCTTCTAGTAGCGCTATATAAAATGTTCTTCTAGTAGCGCTATATAATAAATATGTTCTTCTAGTAGCGCTATATAATAAAGATGTTCTTCTAGTAGCGCTATATAAAATGTTCTTCTAGTAACGCTATATAAAATGTTTTTCTAGTAGCGCTATATAAAATGTTCTTCTAGTAACGCTATATAAAATGTTCGTCTAGTAGCGCTATATAAAATGTTCTTCTAGTAGCGCTATATAAAATGTTCTTCTAGTAGCGCTATATAATAAAAATGTTCTTCTAGTAGCGCTATATAAAATGTTCTTCTAGTAGCGCTATATAAAATGTTCTTCTAGTAACGCTATATAAAATGTTCTTCTAGTAACGCTATATAAAATGTTCTTCTAGTAGCGCTATATAAAAGGTTCTTCTAGTAGCGCTATATAAAATGTTCTTCTAGTAGCGCTATATAAAATGTTCTTCTAGTAGCGCTATATAAAGATGTTATTCCAGTTATGCTACATATTTCATCACGTTAATCACCCTTCAGCTATCTCAGGAGCATAGGTCTGCAACAAATGCTGCTTGCCTCTGGCCTAGCACGTGGCTTTTTCGTGGACTCTAACCAAGCTATTGATTCTCTCAACACTGTTTTAATTACATCATAAATCAACAAACGACTTTTTGTGTTTTTGGCCATCTTTCATGACGACACCAACTGCAAATGACAAAACGTCTTCTTTGCGGCTGGCCAGCATTTGTGAATTTCCATACAGTTCCTGACTTTAGAAATATTTGTGATAAAATAACTTTGGATTCAAGTTTCCCATCTAAACTGTAAGAGAAAATGGTGGTTTTAAGAAATGTATTATTGGACAAAATTGTCATTTTAAGACATAAAATATTCTTTACAACAATTGTCTTGTGAGGTTAAGTATTGGTTTTAATGGCTCAAGTATACCAACAAAAATTGATACAGCAAATGTTAATGTTCATAGCAGCGATGTCAAATGACATTTCGATTATAATTATTATTTTATGTGTGGACTTTAACAGATGTATGTTAGTAGCTTCATTGTTATATAATTCTGGTTTTAATATTCTTCTTCTTTTTCTTCTTCTTCGTTCGTCCTGAAAAGGGCGGTGGTTGCGTTGTGTCTGTTTACGCCTAAGCTGTGATATCTGCACCTTTCGGTCGACACATCCGACTTCAGCACGGCATTTTTTAGGACCGGGTTTGCCTTCCCATTTCGATCCACACTCGCTCAGCCAGACTGCACTGCTGCAGACTGTTTCCAGGACCACCACGTGGAGGTGGAGTGCGGTCTTGACCAGCTCTGGTTCGCTGGTCCTGATGCAGGCAGTCAATCTATGAGTCGCTGACTGCGTTCTCTATTGCTGCGTCTTTGGGTTTTAATATCTAGTCTGTCAGTGCTTGACAATTTAGCTGACAATGTTGGCAATTAATAGCTTGGTGATATCCCGTGGTTACACAAGCCAAACCAACATTCTCGTGTTGCAACTGTGAAGTCACAGGCTAATGCGGCTCTGACCGCGAACAAAGGATCGACTCTGCCTGGTATGAAAACGCCCAAGAAGACTGAAGCAAGTGGGGATCAACTGGAAATTCATTGAAGATATTGAACAACTCTACGCTAAAGCCTCTAACACGATGTGTGTGTGTGTTATTTTTAACATTTTTAAAAAGTAAAGGGCTAAGGAAAAAGTTCCACACAACCAGTGAAGTTCGACAGGGATATCTCCTCTCACCGTCTGTGTCTAACATCTTTGTGGACAGTATCAGTTTTACGATTGCTGATAAACTAGAACCATTTTGGACAATACAAAGAAGACAAATGTGAGAAATATAAAATGAATCAAAAGTCAGAAAACATAAGGAAAGCAGACATGACGTCATGGTTCCAGACTTTCTTACTCATTGAGTACTTGCTGTCGTTTATATCTGTGACTGGAGGGGGAGGGAAAAGGCGGAAGACAATATTTACTTCGTGAGCACAAGTGTGTTGAAACAGCTGTGGACATAAGTGTGTTGAAACAGCTGTGGACATAAGTGTGTTGAAACAGCTGTGGGCATAAGTGTGTTGAAACAGCTGTGGGCATAAGTATGTTGAAACAGCTGTGGGCATAAGTATGTTGAAACAGCTGTGGGCATAAGTGTGTTGAAACAGCTGTGGGCATAAGTATGTTGAAACAGCTGTGGGCATAAGTATGTTGAAACAGCTGTGGACATAAGTGTGTTGAAACAGCTGTGAGCATAAGTGTGTTGAAACAGCTGTGGGCATAAGTGTGTTGAAACAGCTGTGGACATAAGTGTGTTGAAACAGCTGTGGACATAAGTGTGTTGAAACAGCTGTGGACATAAGTGTGTTGAAACAGCTGTGGACATAAGTGTGTTGAAACAGCTGTGGACATAAGTGTGTTGAAACAGCTGTGGGCATAAGTGTGTTGAAACAGCTGTGGACATAAGTGTGTTGAAACAGCTGTGGACGTAAGTGTGTTGAAACAGCTGTGGGCATAAGTGTGTTGAAACAGCTGTGGACATAAGTGTGTTCCACTCAGATTACACATTGCCACACAAGTCCCGTGTAGTTCCTGGGGTGTGTAAAGAGACAGAAAGAATAGGAACACGACATTCTCAGGCATGTCGTACATGCCCACCAATGTGAGATTGTCCATGAGGCTGGCAGCTTTATCACGTAAAACAGATTGCTACAGAAACCTACGCTACAAGAGCATATGAAAGCTCCTCACGCTGTTTGTTTGTATTCTTATTGTGATATCATTGTCTGTCCCTCCGTCTATATTACTGCCAAGATGTCTGTCCCTCCAATTGTGTCTATATTACGTCTGTCCCTCCAACTGTGTCTGTATTACGTCTGTCCTTCCAACTGTGTCTATATTACTGCCAAGATGTCTGTCCTTCCAACTGTGTCTATATTACTGCCAAGATGTCTGTCCCTCCAACTTTGTCTATATTACTGCCAAGATGTCTGTCCCTCCAACTGTGTCTATATTACTGCCAAGATGTCTGTCCCTCCAACTGTGTCTATATTACTGCCAAGATGTCTGTCCCTCCAACTGTGTCTATATTACTGCCAAGATGTCTGTCCCTCCAACTTTGTCTATATTACTACCAAGATGTCTGTCCCTCCAACTGTGTCTATATTACTGCCAAGATGTCTGTCCCTCCAACTTTGTCTGTATTACTGCCAAGATGTCTGTCCCTCCAACTTTGTCTATATTACTGCCAAGATGTCTGTCCCTCCAACTGTGTCTATATTACTGTCAAGATGTCTGTCCCTCCAACTGTGTCTATATTACTACCAAGATGTCTGTCCCTCCAAGTGTGTCTATATTACTACCAAGATGTCTGTCCCTCCAACTTTGTCTATATTACTGCCAAGATATCTGTCCCTCCAACTTTGTCTATATTACTACCAAGATGTCTGTCCCTCCAACTGTGTCTGTATTACTGCCAAGATGTCTGTCCCTCCAACTGTGTCTATATTACTGCCAAGATGTCTGTCCCTCCAATTGTGTCTATATTACTGCCAAGATGTCTGTCCCTCCAACTGTGTCTATATTACTGCCAAGATGTCTGTCCCTCCAACTGTGTCTATATTACTGCCAAGATGTCTGTCCCTCCAACTGTGTCTATATTACTGCCAAGATGTCTGTCCCTCCAACTGTGTCTATATTACTGCCAAGATGTCTGTCCCTCCAACTGTGTCTATATTGCTGCCAAGATGTCTGTCCCTCCAACTGTGTCTATATTACTGCCAAGATGTCTGTCCCTCCAACTTTGTCTATATTACTGCCAAGATGTCTGTCCCTCCAACTGTGTCTATATTACTGCCAAGATGTCTGTCCCTCCAACTGTGTCTATATTACTGCCAAGATGTCTGTCCCTCCAACTTTGTCTGTATTACTGCCAAGATGTCTGTCCCTCCAACTTTGTCTATATTACTGCCAAGATGTCTGTCCCTCCAACTTTGTCTGTATTACTGCCAAGATGTCTGTCCCTCCAACTATGTCTGTATTACTGCCAAGATGTCTGTCCCTCCAACTGTGTCTATATTACTACCAAGATGTCTGTCCCTCCAACTTTGTCTATATTACTACCAAGATGTCTGTCCTTCCAACTTTGTCTATATTACTGCCAAGATGTCTGTCCCTCCAACTTTGTCTATATTACTACCAAGATGTCTGTCCCTCCAACTGTGTCTATATTACTACCAAGATGTCTGTCCCTCCAACTTTGTCTATATTACTACCAAGATGTCTGTCCCTCCAACTGTGTCTATATTACTGCCAAGATGTCTGTCCCTCCAACTGTGTCTATATTACTGCCAAGATGTCTGTCCCTCCAACTGTGTCTATATTACTGCCAAGATATCTGTCCCTCCAACTTTGTCTATATTACTACCAAGATGTCTGTCCCTCCAACTGTGTCTATATTACTGCCAAGATGTCTGTCCCTCCAACTGTGTCTATATTACTGCCAAGATGTCTGTCCCTCCAACTGTGTCTATATTACTACCAAGATGTCTGTCCCTCCAACTTTGTCTATATTACTACCAAGATGTCTGTCCCTCCAACTGTGTCTGTATTACTGCCAAGATGTCTGTCCCTCCAACTGTGTCTATATTACTGCCAAGATGTCTGTCCCTCCAACTGTGTCTATATTACTGCCAAGATGTCTGTCCCTCCAACTGTGTCTATATTACTGCCAAGATGTCTGTCCCTCCAACTGTGTCTATATTACTGCCAAGATGTCTGTCCCTCTAACTGTGTCTATATTACTGCCAAGATGTCTGTCCCTCCAACTGTGTCTATATTACTGCCAAGATGTCTGTCCCTCCAACTGTGTCTATATTGCTGCCAAGATGTCTGTCCCTCCAACTGTGTCTATATTACTGCCAAGATGTCTGTCCCTCCAACTTTGTCTATATTACTACCAAGATGTCTGTCCCTCCAACTGTGTCTATATTACTGCCAAGATGTCTGTCCCTCCAACTGTGTCTGTATTACTGCCAAGATGTCTGTCCCTCCAACTGTGTCTATATTACTGCCAAGATGTCTGTCCCTCCAACTTTGTCTGTATTACTGCCAAGATGTCTGTCCCTCCAACTTTGTCTATATTACTGCCAAGATGTCTGTCCCTCCAACTTTGTCTGTATTACTGCCAAGATGTCTGTCCCTCCAACTATGTCTGTATTACTGCCAAGATGTCTGTCCCTCCAACTGTGTCTATATTACTACCAAGATGTCTGTCCCTCCAACTTTGTCTATATTACTACCAAGATGTCTGTCCTTCCAACTTTGTCTATATTACTGCCAAGATGTCTGTCCCTCCAACTTTGTCTATATTACTACCAAGATGTCTGTCCCTCCAACTGTGTCTATATTACTGCCAAGATGTCTGTCCCTCCAACTTTGTCTATATTACTGCCAAGATGTCTGTCCCTCCAACTGTGTCTATATTACTGCCAAGATGTCTGTCCCTCCAACTGTGTCTATATTACTACCAAGATGTCTGTCCCTCCAACTTTGTCTATATTACTGCCAAGATATGTGTACGATTCTACATCCTTTAGTGGTGTTTCTTCAAGTTCAACCTTATCATTTATTGCAGTTATTCTCATAATCTTTGTCTTTTCTCTGTGCATTGGGAATCATATGGAGAACAAGAGAAATCGAGTCCAACACGAAAATAAGAATCTTCAACTCAAATGTCAAGTCAGTCCTATTGTATGGCTCTCAGACATGGAGAGCAACAAAAACATCAACCAAACAGCTACAGACTTTTATAAACGGGTGTTTCGTAGAATAGAAGGACTGAAATGGTATGACAAAGTCACAAATGTGGAATTGATGACAAGAACCAGACAAGTGCCAGCGGAACAAGAGTTGAGAAGAAGACGCTGGCGATGGATAGGACACACATTGAGGAGACCTGTTGATAGCATTACAGGGCAGTCATTGTTCTGGAATCCACAGGGAAAGAGAGGCAGAGGTAGACCAAAAAACACATGGAGAAGAGAACTGGATACAGAGGTGAAAATGATGAGGAAAACATGGAAGAACTTGAGCGGATGGCACAGGACAGGAAGACTTGGCATGTGTTTGTTGAAGGTCTATGTTCCTTGGGGAGCTAAAGGGTATTGATTGATTGATTGAATAGCATATGAATGCTTGGTGCAGGCTACCTACAAGAGGTCCAGCTTCAGTCGCTGCTGTTTGAATAACGATACTGTATCACATAAACAAACATTTCCTAACCCCCCCCCCCCCCCCCCCCTTCTCCGTATTATAACTTAATCAGTTTTAAATGCTTCGTATGATTTTTTTGCTGATAGTCAACTGATAAATGATACACACAAACCTGTATGTTGCAGGCGCGCGTAAGTAATAACAAAGAAAAATTATTTATTATATGACAAAGCTTTTATATTTTTAACTCTAATTTCCTTTCAGTATTTTCCCAGAATTCCAAGAAACGAAATCTTAGGCCGCCATGTTGAGGAAACAGTTCTATTTGGCAACAACTTTTTTTGCCTCTGTCGTATTTTTGGCTACATACTTTCTCGAGCCATCCTTCCCCAGGAGATTTAAGGCCATGGAGAGTATAACCGTTCTCAGATTTAATGCAGTAAATAATGGTGACAATTCAAATCACAGTTTACTTGCGGGATCGTCAAAAAACCCGACCAGATCTGATGATAACATTATTTGGCTTAATTCACCTTCTGACTCACAGCAAACTTACTTTTCGAAAAGCATAACAGAAATATTGGATGAAAGGTCGTTTTTGCAAAATACATCTTCAAAACAAGCGCCAGAGAAGTTCATTCATATCAGCTTGGCCAAATATTTTTATTTAAAGAAAATAGCTCTCTCTCCGGCGTTCCATGACAAGATTAGCATCGCCGAGGAAGAAATATTCACAAACCCCAAGCCCGCTCCGTGGATACGGGAATATCAGCCTCCAGAAGTGTTGCAGGTTAGTAGTAATGTCTGCAAGGGATCGGCCCCTTTTCTGCTCATCCTTGTTCTGTCAACGCCAAGCAGCCGACAATCACGGATGAGCATACGCCAAACATGGGGTAGTGTTGCCGTATCTCAAACATGGCCGCATACTCCACTTAACGGGAAAGTTAAAGTTTTGTTTGTGGTGGGCTCTCAGAATATGGCGCCTTCTCTGGACGAGATGATGCTGTTGGAGAAGTTTCTCTACGATGATCTTCTGCTGCTGGACATGGTCGAGGGTTATGACAAACTGACCTTAAAAATGTTGGCTGCACTTCGCTGGATAGAAAGCCATTGCTCTGACGTACAGTTTGTGC
Source organism: Oreohelix idahoensis (assembly GCA_024509875.1). NCBI lineage: Eukaryota > Metazoa > Mollusca > Gastropoda > Stylommatophora > Oreohelicidae > Oreohelix > Oreohelix idahoensis. Next base: position 210,880 of record JAMPIV010009635.1, read on the forward strand.
TAAAAGCGGATGAAGATTCCTTCGTGAACGTCCCGTTTCTCATAGACTTCCTGTTGATACACCGAAGAGATCTATCGAAATCAGTTTTTGGGCACATGTACTCATCTCCAGGTGTGTGGCGCGGTGGAAAATGGCAAGTGTCATTCAAGGAGTACCCTTGCACAAACTTTCCATCTTACGCATCCGGAAGTAGTTATGTTATAGCTGGAGATGCCATTTCCGACTTACTGAGGGCAACAAAATACTTTCTTCCCGTGCCGATAGAAGACGCCTTCATTACTGGAATTTTGCCAAAAGCGGCGGGAATTACCAGATATCACTGCACAGCTATGTCGATACTCGGAGAGTTAAATAATTGGCGAGGTTGGCTGCCAACTTTGTGTCAGTATTACTATACCCGCTTTACAATTACAGACCTGACTGTAGAAATATTTGATCGGCTGTGGCTAACGGCTCAGATCAATTACTGCGTCACTAATGGCTACCATGGACTTGATTTTGTTGGGGATAAATCAAACCTTAAACATTAGCTTATCGACGGTAAAAACTGAGAGACCCAGGATTGTCTGTAATGCTACTTTTGGCGAGTCTGGCTCCGCTGGAGAACACCGTCCAACCAAAAGCAAAATACAAGTACTTAGCATTGCCTAGAATAAACACAAGGAGTTAACTCGGGAGAACAGCATTGCCTAGAATAAACACAAGGAGTTAACTCGGGAGAACAGCATTGCCTAGTATTACTGTACTTGTTTTCTTCTTCTTCTTTTTGTTTTAAGTACCATGATACGCGGCGTAGGTGATGATGCCTCTATACAACTTAATGTCCATTGTGGTAAAGTGGGATGATATAAATATTTATAGGGGACTTAGTGTACTGACTGAGGTCAGCTGTGAAGGTATCTGTATCTAATAGGTGTAGTGTTTTACAGATAACCTTACTTGCTACCACATGATACCTCAGTCAGAATTATTCTGGAATATAGTGATGACTACGTTAAATGTCTAGGGTTATGTAAATGATGCAGTGTAAGTCACAACAACAACAGACAGAGAAACAATTTAATTTATTCCACCACACTTGACAACACTGTGACACTCACACACATTTAACATTCTATAAGACTATCTTAAATGAGTCACTGATAAATTTTCAAATATATATGTATTGATTACTTTCACTAATATATATCCTGATTCAACTACAAAGTGAACCAGGAATCACAATCAATTGTAATCACAATTTATATATACATAATTTATAAATATGAACCTTGTAGTGACATATTTTAATAATATTATCCTATGTGTGTCAGTTGTGTAGTAGTACTATGAGGTAATACTGGTTTTGTTTTTCAAGCTATGTTGTTATTTGTCATCATGACTTCAAGTGTTTGTTTATCTGGGAAATAGTATGGGGGAAAAGATCACAGTTCCTGTCAATTTAAACAAGGTATTGTCCCTCTTTTTTACTAAAATGTCAATTTTTGAGGGGACACATAATGTTGAGCTCCACTGGCCACAGAGGCTTAACTTTCGTGATGGCGGCAGGAAAAGACTCCTCTGCTCGATTGCTCCCCTGTGTTCTGGAGACCCTCACTAGTCGCTATCTGGACCCAGGAGTATGCTGTCAGCCTCCAGATTCAGCAAAGCTCAGACCAGGTGCTGCTCAATAACCTTAGGACCACAGTCCCTGAAACAAGAAGGTTGTACCTCCTACTTCATAACTAATTTATAATCTATTTCCCGACTGAACACAATACATAACAAACACTGAGTTCAGAGCGGTAGGCCAACTGCTATCTTCATCTGAAACAATTGACATCAGTATACTCTTCCCTAATGGTTACTACGCCTCTGCAATTCCAGCATTAGTTCTTTCTAGTCAATAAGATAGGTGTCAGTGTACTGTTTGGCAATTCCATGTAGTTTTACTTTCCTCCGACACCTTCTGTCAGGTTGGAGCACTATATAGGCTTTGCCTCATGTTCGCTACTGAACCACACACATATACAGACATAAATTATCAATTTACATTCAATATTCATTAAAAAGATATCAAATATTTCAAGTTTACCACAATTCATGGAAATAATACACTATTACGTTGACTGGCAATGAATCTGGTACAAAATCCGACCTGCCACTGTCTCAGGCTTTTATTTAGAAAAATATAAGCTGAATCTCAACGCACTGTTGCTTTAGAAAGTTTATTTGAAAATGTGGTGCTGACCTGACGCTCCTAATTGACTATATTGGCGGGTCTAACCAATCGAGCCATGTTTACACAAGCGTTTGAAAAAAAAAAGTACCCTTCCTTCCGTCTCCCCTAACAACAAAAGATAGTATTTGTAGCCCGACTAATCGTGTTTAGCCTTACATTTATTGCGCTCCAATCAAATAGGATTTAACATGGGGACCTATTTCCCGTACAATGGTGGTGTCAAAATCTGCCACTGAGCGATTCTGATTTTGGGGTTGTCTGACACCCTCACTATTTCTTTTGGCTATAATTTGTTAATTCCTAGACTATTTGCGTAACGTTTAACATATTCTTTGTCAGCAAGTCCTAAGGAACCCAAATATACAAATTTAAAGGAGCTAAGTGGCTGCGTTCACAATATGCATTTTCTTCTAGGATAGTCGTGCTGTTGCCACCTCCTCACTTCCAAACTTTATGGTGTCTGGTGTACTGTCATGTTTTCAGACATAAAACAGTATAATGTCATATTTCCCAATAAGCATTTTGTAAGTTTTAAAACCTAACTCTCGTATGGGTAGTGTTTTTTATCACTGTCTATCTGAAAAAAAGTTAGTGCATGTGGCCTTACACGCGTGATGGTAGTAATTGTATAGCGAGACGCGGGTTAGTGTTGCATGTGTTCCGACTTTCAGCCCTCCCTTCTCTCTATCCTAATTCCATCTGTCCGTTCGTTTATGGTAACGTAGTGTATAAAATGACATGAATGGAATATTAAATATAGGTCAGCTTGCGTATCTCAAGGTTTTTCTTAGAAAGGGAGTACACGTTTTATTGCGTTGTGGAAACGCGTGTATGCTGCAGAAGGCTTTTACTATCAACGTGAAACGTTATAATTTGCAGACGAATTAGAAAACAAGGGGGATTTCGAGTACAGTCATTGTGACAGCACTGTTCTTTACCATTCTTCTTTCCTTTTATTGAAGTTATTTGTTAGGCTTTACATTTTCCTGATAATTTATATATGTGGATTAGAATTTCTCACGACATCCATAGTACTATTTTTTAAGTCTGTTGTTGACTTGTTTCCATGCCACGATGCCTCGAATCTTCTCTCTGTGTCGTTCTTTGTCTCTTTTTCCTTCGATGTTTTTTTTTTTTTGGTAGTTATTCCAGCTTCTCTCGTCTGATAACACGCCCACAGAAAGTGGGCTGCTTCCTTCTGGTAGCAATAAAAATCTTCCTTTCCGTGCTAGCTTCTGTAACTACATTCTTATTATTTCTTTAACATTCTTCTATCAAACTACATCACTGTTGCTTCCGTGAATTTTCCTGCGTATCTGCTGAGTGTCCACGATTCACTTACATGCGTCAGGATTGGTCCTATCTAACATTGAAGATCTCTCTTACTTCCATTGACAAATATTTGTTGCATAAATTAATTTTCATTTAATTAACTTCTTCTTCTTCTTCGATCCTTAACCACCGACCGTCAAAGCAGTCAGTGGCCATCACGCCTAGTGGCGTCTTGTAGGGCAACAACAAATTGATTCCACTTTGCACGGTCGGTGGCCATCCTTCGTACAGTGCCCCAACTCTGGTTCATTCTTTGCATCTCAGCCTCCACTGTCCTCCGCCAAGTTGTTTTCGGTCGGCCTCTCTTTCGCTTTCCTTCAGGGGTCCAAAGCATAGCTGTTCTTGTGATGGCATCGGGGTCTCTTCTGAGGACATGACCAACCCAGCTCCAGCGTCTGCCAGCTATGATGGTGTGCATGTCCTCTTGCTTGCTACGAGTAAGCAGATCTTGGTTGGTGATGGTATTCGGCCAAAAGATTCGGTGAATTTTTTCTTAGGCATGTTGTGTGAAAAGAGGACAATTTTGACATTTCCTTCTCTGTGACTCTCCAGCATTCCGCACCATAGAGAAGCACAGAAAGCACGCAACTCTGGTATAATCTTAATTTTGTGCTCGTGCTGTATTGGGAGGACTTCCAGATGTTATTTAGGCTAAAGAAGGCTGTTCTTGCCTTATTCATTCTGATGTTGATGTCTTTGCCTGCCCCACCGTCTGGTGTTACTATGCTTCCTAGGTATGTGAAGGTATCTGTCTGTACCAGTTGCTGTTTCCTTACTGATATGGGGTCAAGGTTGCTCACATTGAGCGTCATGACCTCAGACTTCTTTAAATTGATGTTCAAGCCCACCTGCTGGCCAAATTTATTAAGTCTATCCGTTTTTTCCTGGATGTGTTGATGTGAATGTGCCAGCAGTGCAATGTCATCTGCATATTCCAGATCTTCCAATGTAGAAAATGTAGTCCATCTTATTCCTCTTGGACTGCCCTCTGTTGTCTGGCGCATCACCCAGTCTATGACTGTTAAAAATAGAGTGGTTGATAAGGGGCATCCCTGTCGTACTCCTGTCTTCACCTCGAAGGCTAGGTTGCTCTGCCCAACACTACACGTAAAGTTGGCATAGAGGCTTTTTATGATTGACACTATGCAGCTTGGAATTCCATAAGCCCTCAGTATTTTCCATAAACTGTCCCTATGTATGCTGTCAAAAGCCTTTTCAAAATCAACAAAATTTATGTAAAGCTGTCTTTGCCATTCTGAGCACTGCTCTATAATGTTCCTGAGAGTGAATATATGGTCTACACATCTTCTGTTCTTTCTAAATCCTGCTTGTTCTTTCCTCAGTTTGTAGTCTACTGTATTTGAAATTCTCTGTATAATTATCCTGCCTAGTATTTTGCTGGGAACTGAGAGAAGAGTGATTCCTCTCCAATTATTGCAGTCTGTAAGATCTCCCTTCTTGGGCAATTTGACAATTATTCCTTTGTTCCACTCTGATGGTGTTGTCCCCGTTTTCCACACTTGTGCAAATAGTGGTTTTTTATTTTTTTTTTTCTAATAGTTCTGCTGCTAGCTCAGGGTCTGTCTTAAATAGCTCTGCATTTAAGTTATCATGGCCAGGAGCTTTAAACCGTTCTTTATTTAACCCTTTGATTGCTGTGATGATTTCTTCTTTTCGTGGAATGTCTGTATTTACATCTAGATCGTTTTCAGCCTCAGGAACATTCAATTGTGTCTCTGGTATTTCCTTGTTCAGAGTTTCTCTGAAGTGCTCTGCCCATCTTGTTTCTTGTCCCTGTCGTAAATTTATTTTGAGAGAAAAGAGTCGTAGAAATAGTGGTCCGGTTTAGAGTGGAAAATGATGATGGAAAGCTCAGTGATAGAAAATGTAGAGATTTAATAGTTGCTTCACAGCGTGCTGGAGGAGAGTAAAGACAGACTTATTTACGACAAATCGCTTCTCTCAATCTTCTCTTTCACTCTCCTGGTCAAACAATTATTTGCCAGTTTTCCAGACCCGCTTCTGCGCGCACACCGATTTGGTGTTTTTCACACACACAGACGATGTAGATACAAACTATATTAAACGAATAGGGGAAAAGTTGGGCTTTGGGTATATCCAACACACAGAACTAAATGAGTTTATGTGATTTTATTCACTTTAAACATCAATCACTAACAAATATCAGGTATTACATAAATTATCATAAGTACACAAATGCAAATAACAAATTTGGGAGGGGTGAAGAAGATTGGTATCGACTAAGCCCTTCCCGCTTATTAGACAAAGACAAACCCAGTCCAGAGATAGATAATATCAGGAACACGGGTACGTTAACCTAACAGTGAAGTTAATTACTCTGAAAGAGGTGTTACAAAGTTAGGTATAGGTGATAGAAAAAAGGAACTGTTCTTCCCAGCTGTTCTTCCCTTTACTAAGCAAATGGAAAGGAGGGGGTTTTTAAACAGAGTTAACCAATTAGCAACTCCCCCTTAAAGGAACAATGCAGGGAATACAGAAAAATTATATTACTAGGCAAGAAAGTTAACAACAGGTTTACAAAAGAAAACGATTAAATTTCCTGTCATTCATACACACGCGTGAGGATCCACACTCATATACTCACACACTTACCGAATGCAGCCTCAGACGATCCATAAAAGTATATAAAAACAGCAAGTAATCTTTGACATATGAACTGTCTAATCCTTCGATGTCCCGCCCCAGATGTTTGCGAGGTTTTGTTGGTAACAAATATTCTCACTTATCGCAAGACTTGAAGACTAAGAGTTCTCGTGTTTTTATTATATATATAAAAGGAGTCTATGGGATGGTACTAACACAGTTCGGCACAGGGGTGAAAATGAAGTGGTCTCTTTTAATCCTCCGCTATGGTAAAATTCCTTCAATGTGTGATGATAGTTTTATTAAATCCAATTGAGGAAAAAAAAACTAGGCTGTCACAGTCAGGAAAATATGTACTCTCTCACAGTAAACAGTAAATATGATATCGCTACTGGCGATGAGTACCTTCCAGTTTATCTTACAGGTTTGTAAGGGTAATTTGATGATTATTCTTTAAAATGTTCTTGGGTGGGCTTTATTTCATTTAATTCTGACAGCTAGGTCGCAAAAGGACCGCCACAAGATTATGTTTAAAAGAAATGTTTCTTCAATATAACTGGAAGTTTATAGGATGATTTCTTTATTTCTTTCTTTATTTAGCTGGGACCGCAGGTACGATCACTCTGTGTGAAAGAAAAAAAAGACATGTAACATACCGAAAAATCAAGCGCGATAAATTTCCCGTTAAGCCTATAATACACTTGAGTATTTAATTATGTATTTAATAAACACTGCGCGAATTCTAGTGGTTAAAACACATCTATAAAACTAGGACTTAACTGAATTTATTAATTATAAATTCCTTCGCGACTTTAAAAGTTAATTTAAGCATCTATTTTCTTTTGAAATAATATAATAGATAGATCATTATATTTAAAACTGGAACTCTTGAGATGGTTAATTAAATAGATTTAAATTAACACAAAATCCCTTGAAATAGAATGACTGAACTAGACCACTGATCACTTTACACAATATATATATTACCGCTTTGCACAGAAATAGAATTCACTGCAAATAAAATGAAAATCCAGGGGATAATCTAGCAAGATTTCAAATATCGCTAGTGCTACTATCAAGTTCTGGCCAGCGAATGATAACGTGTCTAGTCTTCATGGTCTATTTAGCTAAAATGGAATGTAAGTTGAGTGGGACATGATAAACTTGACAGCTTATTTGATCTCACGAACTTTTGGGGATCTGACCGCCAAATCAAGAGAAGAAGCCGCCCCCTGGTCTTCGTATCCGCTCGCTGCTGCCCGTTTCGCTTTCCCCCGTTCGCTCGGTTCCTCGATTGACACCGAGACGCGAAATTAGCGGCAAGCAACTGCGTCTCGTATCAGGGACCACTACTGTCTTTGATAACGCCGATAGTCTCCCCTGAAATCCCTCAGTCTGTCTCTTTGATCTCGTGCCGCCTACTAAATGAGTCCCGGTGGAATGAGTTCTGGCAAACGAAAAGTTACAACAAATGTTCAGGGGTTCTAATGTTATGAAAAGCTAAAGGTCCCTTTAAATCATTCATCATATCAGGGAAAATTCACTTGTCAAACTAGACGTACGTCACAATCGTCCCCACTTTTAGACATGAAACCATTTTTCATGTTTCATTTTTTGACAATGGAGGTGACCTGATTGGTGATTTTAGGATGAGTGGTATCTTCAGTTTGCTCTTCTTCCTCTGTAGACCAGTTTCTACTCAGGAAATCAGCCCCGACATTTTGTCTTCCCGGAATATATTCCACTTTGAAAGAATAAACGCTTAAAAGAAGCGCCCAACGCATGATCCTTGCGTTAAATTCTTTATTGGCACCAAGAAATGCTAACGGAGCGTGGTCTGTTTGCACCGTGAAAGATGTACCATAAAGAAACTCATGATGGCGTCTGATACCGTCAGTCAGAGCAAGACATTCCCTTTCAACTACGCTGTAGTTCCGTTCCGCTTTATTTAATTTCCGACTGCCATAGGCAACTGGAAATAGCATGTTCAGGTCACTGCCATCGGCTTGAAGCAGTGTTGACCCGATGCCCTGACCTGACGCGTCGACTCTCAGTACAAAAGGTTTCTTGAGGTCAGGCAACCTCAAAATGGGGTATGCAGACAACTGTCCTTTCAAAGTGCTATACGCGTGTTCGCACTTTTAATCCCATATGACCTTATCAGGACAACCTTTCTTTGTGAGGTCAGTCAGAGGTGCCGTCAGTCCGTTGAAGTTCTGGATGTACTTCTGATAGTATGCACATAGCGATATGAAGGAACGTACGTCTTTCTTCGTTCGGGGTCTTTTTGCTGCCATTATTTTCTCCACGTTCTTCTTAATAGTCCAACTGCATCCGTGAGAAATAGTGTGCCCCAGGAAGTCTAACTGTTCAAACCCGATGAGACATTTGCTAGGTCTGGCTGTGAGACCCGTTTCCTGTAGTCTCCTGAGGAGCATAGCAACCGTAGCAATATGTTCTTCATAGGTTTCCGATGCAATTAAGATGTCATCCATGAAATTATGGATATGGGGACTTTGCAAAGGTTGTAGAAGCTTCCTCATCATCCTGGTGAACACTCCTGGTGCATTATGCAAACCGAACGGCATCACGTTAAATGTGTAATGTCCTTCACTAGTGCTGAAAGCTAACAAAGGTTTAATTTCCTCCTTGACTGGTATTTGATAATAACCTTTGCTGAGGTCAATCTTGGAGAAGATCTTTGCTTTGCTGAGCTTGGTGAACAACTCAGAAACTGTTTGGAGAGGTTCGGGCTGGAATTCCGTTACCGTGTTTAGCAACCTGTAATCAATGCACAGCCGAACTTCCTTATTGGGCTTTCGCAACAGCACTACACTCGAGCTGTAAGGAGATGTAGACTCACTGATAATTCCTGCCTGACACAGCTTGTCTATTTCTCCGCGAAGTGCATCAGCTTTAGCGTACGGGATGGGGTAAACTCTGGTTTGAACAGGGGTATCGTTTGTTAATTTCATATCAAATTCAATGAGATTTGTTCGACCAGGTACATCCGTTAAGACTGCACTGTACTGTTTTAGTAGAGCCCTGGTTTCTGTTTGTTGTTCTGGTGAGAGATTGTCGCCGAACTTGACATCTTTAAAGGATTCTGCGGGTTGCAATGGATACTCCATGCAACCATCATCATCTTCCTCGTCTTCCGTTGCTATGGCGACAGCAGGAGATGCTCGGAGGATGGCACCGGTCTTTCCAAATATTTCTTTAGCAGATTTATGTGGAAGACCTTCTCCTTTCCTTTGATGGAGATCTTGTAGTTGGTACGTGAGATCTTTTTAAGGACGGTAAACGGTCCTTGCCATCCGATGCGAAGTTTATTGCTTCCGGTTGGAAGAAGCAATAGGACTTTCTCCCCTGGTTGTAGTTCTCTCTCTTTTGCAGCTTTGTTGTATCTTTTAGTAATTTTAGCGCGGGCTTTCTTAAGGTTGGTAGTAGCTAGATCCCATCCTAGCTTTAGCCTTTCCTTAAGCTCCGATACGTACTTGCTTGCAGAGACGACTGTCTCGTCAGCCTTCTGGTCTGTCAGGGACCGAAGTAAGGCTTCTAGTGGCCCCTTAATAGGTCTGCCAAATAAAAGTGTAGCTGGCGCAAAAGCCGTAGACGCTTGGGGTACCTCTCGGTAGGCGAATAAGGCAGCCGATATATATTGGTCCCAGTCTTCCGGTTTCTCCTGACCCAGCTTACGTAACATCATGGTGAGGGTACCGTTAAAACGTTCCACGAGCCCATTTCCGGCCGGATGGTAGGGACTTGTGTGGATATGTTTGGCCCTCAAGATCTTAAAGATCTCCTCCATTAACAGGCTACGGAATTGGGATCCATTGTCCGTCAAAACTTGTTGAGGGAATCCCAACCGTGTAAAAATTTGCACAAGGGCTTCTGCGACATGCTTGGAATTAGTGCATGGTAGCGGTACGGCTTCGGCCCACATAGTGCAAGTGTCAACTAAGGTCAGGATGAACCTGTTCCTTCTTTTGGTCTTTTCCAGAGGACCAATAATGTCGACAGCAACCCGTTCAAATGGAGTCCCTACTATTGGCATTTGCCCCATAGGTACTGGGGGTGTCAAGTGCTTGGGTGCTACCCATTGGCACTGGGCGCAGGATTTCACATACCTGACAATGTCAGAGTTCATTCCTGGCCACCAATAGTGGTTTTTTATTCGCTGAATAGTGGCGTTTTGTCCCATATGTCCGCTAAAGGGAAGAGAGTGCCCCATTTCTAAGATCTGGTTTCTGTACTGCGTCGGTACTAGGAGCTGGTTATTCCCCGTGTCCGGGTTGCCCGTTCTACGATACAATACACCATCCTTAGAAAAGATGTCTCCGTTGTGTCTGGGGTCCTTAGCCATGGGCAGTTTTTTAAAGCAGGGCGCCAGAGTAGGGTCCTTTTGTTGCGCCTCCTTCAGTTCATTCGGCAACAAGTTTGGCGCAGGCTCCCTCTCCTTCTTGGCTTGCCCTCTTGTGGTTACCGCTGCCACAATCGGCTCTTTAGGTCTCCCAATGAACACATATCTACATCCCAGGATAACTGGGTAGATCGGATCATCCATTATGGCCGCTTTAATAACTCCTCTGACAAAGTCAGAGTGTATTTCTACCAGTGCGATAGGAAGCGTCCTGGGTGCGTCACTCCTGAAAACTCCACTAAGTTTGACGGTTTCCTCTGTCTCCTGACCTGGTTTGACTAGATGTCTAGCAACAATACAACTAAAACTTAATCCAGTGTCAAAGAGACAAGTAGTTGAGGTACCATTCAAAATTACAGTTCCTCGAGTTGAGGGTCGGTCCCCCTCTGGTTGAGAATCACTGACGTTGACTCTACCTTTCGAGGCTGTATGCAAACATCCAACGCGGTTTGAACCGGTTTGTTTGCCCTGATCAGACGTTCCTGGTGTAGGGTCTTCCCTTTTCCTTGACCTTGGTGGCCGCGCTGCCACGTAGGCTTGGTGGGTTGATCAGAATTGTTGTTTGGGGGGTATCGGGTTTTGTAGAATTTCGATTTTTCCTGGGGAGGTTTCTGGGTATTGTTATCTCGTTGGTTATAATGTTGAGAGGAAGTGGAAGAATAGGATGCCTGCTCTAGATTCTGTTTTCGAGATGGCTCATCGGTGGGTTTACGTTTAGTACTGGGAAGTTCGGCCATTGCATTGCTATAGCGTTCGGCTTTATTGAGTATGTCTTCAAGCCTGACTGCCCCCTGTTCAGCCAAAAATCTACGAGTTTCATTCGACAAAGTGGATTTTATCTGCTCCACAAGAACAAGTTCGAGGAGTCCCTCATATGAAAGAGGTAGGTCAGATAATTCAATGCACTTTGTCAGATAACCCGTGAGACGTGAAGAGAACTGGGGAAATGTTTCCGTGCTCTCTTTTCGGCTGTTTCTGAACAACTGCAGAAACTTTCGGGCAGTCATCTCAAACTGCTGTAGTAAGGCCTTCTTCAACAGGTCATAATCATGTTGATTCGGTCCCAGCTTTGTGTACACGTCATAAGCATTGCCTTTCAGTGACGTTGAAAGTTTGAGCGCCCAGCGGGTACTCTCTAACCCATAAAGATTCGCGAGTCTCTCGAATTTTTCTAGGTAGCTGTCAATTTTTTCGTTAGGGCTAGGAAAAGATTCTAAAAAAACGACATAGCAGTTAATTGGGCAGACTGAGTGCTGGAGAGATCCATTGTTTGAGACTGGGGCGAAGACGGCTCTCCATTATTTGAAGTAGAGGCACTCCGACTCTCTAAAGCCTTGAGCGCTAATTCATGCTGTCTTTCCTTGTCTCTCTCTCTTTCCCTGCGGGCGTCCATCTCTGCCTCAATTTTCTTCTGCTCCAATTGACGATCGTCCGCTTCTTTCTTCCTAGCTTCTGCCCTCTCTTGGGCTTCTCTCCTCTCTGTTCTTTCTTTCTCTTCCTTCCTCTCAGCTTCGGCTCTCTGTTGCTTCGCCTTCCTCTCAGCTTCGGCTCTCTGTTGCTCCGCGTCATATATTTCCAATTCCTGGTTAATAAACGCGTTTGCAGCTTCTGCATCTAATCCTGCCTCTTTCGCTTCCAGCCTCAAGATGGACCTCATCTTTATCCTCTCTGCCATTGTTAAAGAATAAGATGAAGTATGCTTAGAGAACTAGTAAGAAGAAACGCGAAAGGGAGGAACTCTGAACCGCTACGAGAAAAAAAACACAAGTACAAATTTACCTGTGTTACCTCCTACCTGTACTGTGCAAACTTATCGCTGCTATTATCTGGCAATTAAGGCTCTAAACGCAAGCGACTATGCCACTAAATGGTAAGTTACACTGGAAAAGAATCTACTATTACTAACAGTAGAGAAAAATTTATATTAAAACAATTTAAAAGGAAAAAAAAATTTCCCCTAAATTTTAAATCTCTGACAACAAACTCCGTCCCTAAAGTCAATTATTGAGATGAGACGTTGTTAACTTAATTTTTAAAAATCAGAACAATCCGTCTTTAGCTAAGCTCAACTCTTTTTAACTTCAAAAACCTTAGTGACTGTAAAACAATCACGCAATCCCAGCAACTCTTATAAAGAAAGAAATATAATTATCTCCGCCAGAGGATAATTAAAATAGCAAATATTTTTGTTTATCTGTACTTTCTACTGCTGTGGAGATAAAACAACCTGTAAATATGCTGTGTGGACAACCCAAATACATAAAGAACGTTTGTCTAGGGGTGTAATTATTTATTTATTTCCCTAATTCACAAGACAAATCATTCACACTCTACCTAGTTAGACCCAGACTAAATCAGACTCAAAATATCTTTAACCCGGCTATACGATTGCCTCAAATGTAGCTCAAGATCCCAGAACCAGCCCACAAATATGTGTGCATCAAATGTATCTCAAAATAATCCTGGACGAGCCAGCCAATTATTGTCGTAAATTTATTTTGAGAGAAAAGAGTCGTAGAAATAGTGGTCCGGTTTAGAGTGGAAAATGATGATGGAAAGCTCAGTGATAGAAAATGTAGAGATTTAATAGTTGCTTCACAGCGTGCTGGAGGAGAGTAAAGACAGACTTATTTACGACAAATCGCTTCTCTCAATCTTCTCTTTCACTCTCCTGGTCAAACAATTATTTGCCAGTTTTCCAGACCCGCTTCTGCGCGCACACCGATTTGGTGTTTTTCACACACACAGACGATGTAGATACAAACTATATTAAACGAATAGGGGAAAAGTTGGGCTTTGGGTATATCCAACACACAGAACTAAATGAGTTTATGTGATTTTATTCACTTTAAACATCAATCACTAACAAATATCAGGTATTACATAAATTATCATAAGTACACAAATGCAAATAACAAATTTGGGAGGGGTGAAGAAGATTGGTATCGACTAAGCCCTTCCCGCTTATTAGACAAAGACAAACCCAGTCCAGAGATAGATAATATCAGGAACACGGGTACGTTAACCTAACAGTGAAGTTAATTACTCTGAAAGAGGTGTTACAAAGTTAGGTATAGGTGATAGAAAAAAGGAACTGTTCTTCCCAGCTGTTCTTCCCTTTACTAAGCAAATGGAAAGGAGGGGGTTTTTAAACAGAGTTAACCAATTAGCAACTCCCCCTTAAAGGAACAATGCAGGGAATACAGAAAAATTATATTACTAGGCAAGAAAGTTAACAACAGGTTTACAAAAGAAAACGATTAAATTTCCTGTCATTCATACACACGCGTGAGGATCCACACTCATATACTCACACACTTACCGAATGCAGCCTCAGACGATCCATAAAAGTATATAAAAACAGCAAGTAATCTTTGACATATGAACTGTCTAATCCTTCGATGTCCCGCCCCAGATGTTTGCGAGGTTTTGTTGGTAACAAATATTCTCACTTATCGCAAGACTTGAAGACTAAGAGTTCTCGTGTTTTTATTATATATATATAAAATGAGTCTATGGGATGGTACTAACACAGTTCGGCACAGGGGTGAAAATGAAGTGGTCTCTTTTAATCCTCCGCTATGGTAAAATTCCTTCAATGTGTGATGATAGTTTTATTAAATCCAATTGAGGAAAAAAAACTAGGCTGTCACAGTCAGGAAAATATGTACTCTCACAGTAAACAGTAAATATGATATCGCTACTGGCGATGAGTACCTTCCAGTTTATCTTACAGGTTTGTAAGGGTAATTTGATGATTATTCTTTAAAATGTTCTTGGGTGGGCTTTATTTCATTTAATTCTGACAGCTAGGTCGCAAGGACCACCACAAGATTATATTTTAAAAGAAATGTTTCTTCAATATGACTGGAAGTTTATAGGATGATTTCTTTATTTCTTTCTTTATTTAGCTGGGACCGCAGGTACGATCACTCTGTGTGAAAGAAAAAAAAGACATGTAACATACCGAAAAATCAAGCGCGATAAATTTCCCGTTAAGCCTATAATACACTTGAGTATTTAATTATGTATTTAATAAACACTGCGCGAATTCTAGTGGTTAAAACACATCTATAAAACTAGGACTTAACTGAATTTATTAATTATAAATTCCTTCGCGACTTTAAAAGTTAATTTAAGCATCTATTTTCTTTTGAAATAATATAATAGATAGATCATTATATTTAAAACTGGAACTCTTGAGATGGTTAATTAAATAGATTTAAATTAACACAAAATCCCTTGAAATAGAATGACTGAACTAGACCACTGATCACTTTACACAATATATATATTACCGCTTTGCACAGAAATAGAATTCACTGCAAATAAAATGAAAATCCAGGGGATAATCTAGCAAGATTTCAAATATCGCTAGTGCTACTATCAAGTTCTGGCCAGCGAATGATAACGTGTCTAGTCTTCATGGTCTATTTAGCTAAAATGGAATGTAAGTTGAGTGGGACATGATAAACTTGACAGCTTATTTGATCTCACGAACTTTTGGGGATCTGACCGCCAAATCAAGAGAAGAAGCCGCCCCCTGGTCTTCGTATCCGCTCGCTGCTGCCCGTTTCGCTTTCCCCCGTTCGCTCGGTTCCTCGATTGACACCGAGACGCGAAATTAGCGGCAAGCAACTGCGTCTCGTATCAGGGACCACTACTGTCTTTGATAACGCCGATAGTCTCCCCTGAAATCCCTCAGTCTGTCTCTTTGATCTCGTGCCGCCTACTAAATGAGTCCCGGTGGAATGAGTTCTGGCAAACGAAAAGTTACAACAAATGTTCAGGGGTTCTAATGTTATGAAAAGCTAAAGGTCCCTTTAAATCATTCATCATATCAGGGAAAATTCACTTGTCAAACTAGACGTACGTCACAGTCCCTCTGCTGTCTTGATGAGATTTCCTTGCTTATCTCTTACTAATGTAATATTGTTTGCACCTTGTTTTCCGCTGATGAATTTAGTTATTTTGTATACTGTGCTTTGTTCATTTCTCAGTGCTGCCTCTTCTGCCTGTTTTGCAAGATCGTCTAGGAAATTCCTTTTGTTGGCTCGGGTTTGGCGTTTAACTTCCCTGTCCAGTTGACTGTACTGTTCGCTATATAGTTGCTTTAACCTGGGGGACTTCGCTTCTGTTTTCTTTCTTTTCATTTCCTTTCTCATCTTTATGGTGTTTAGTGTTTCTGGTGTTATCCAGTCTTGCTTCTTCCTTTCCTGGAATCCTAAGCATGATTTGCTACTTTCCTTATATATTGTTGAAATGGTGTGGAAATTCTGGTCTATATCATCAGTCAATGTCTTTTCCTGGCTTTTGGCAAATTGATATCGTTTCTTAATGTCGGCCGCAAAAGCTTTTCTGGTAAGGGGGTCCTTCAATTTGCTGATGTCAAACCTTTTCTGTGCAGTTACAGTTGGTCCAGCCCTTCTTAGTTTCACTTTCAGTTTTGCTACTACTAAATGGTGATCGCTTCCCACATCTGCACCTCTTCTTACCTTCACATCTTGTAGTGCATGTCTCCATCTACCGTTAACCATGATGTGGTCTATCTGGTTTCTGTCCCGACCATTTGGTGATTCCCATGTTAACTTGTGAATTTCCTTATGTGGGAAAAGTGTTCCTCCAATGACCAGGTTGTTAATGCTACAGAAACTTATTAGCTTATCCCCATTTTCGTTTGCTATTCCGCTGCCGCATTTCCCCATTGTTCTTTCATTATATGTATTGTGTGTACCAACTTTCGCATTGAGGTCTCCCATTACTATAACAAGATCATATCTAGGTGTGTCCTCCATTTCTTTCTGCAGTTGTTGATAGAATTCATCCTTGACCTCCTCATCGCTATCATTCGTTGGTGCGTAGCATTGTATTATTGTAGTGTTGGTGAATCTCCCTCTCAATCTCAATCGTATCAGTCTGTTGTTGATGGGTTTCCATTCCAGTAATGTCCTTTCTATCCCTTTCTGTAGAATAATGGCTACGCCTTCACTGTTCTGTCCATCCTCTCTTCCAGAGTAAAGTATTGTTTCTCCTGTTGCTGTTTTAACTTTTCCTGCCCCTGTCCATCTGCTCTCGCCTATCCCCAGGATGTGTAGCCTATAGTTTCTCATTTCTGCCGTGACCTGTCTTAGTTTACCTGTCTCGTACATTGTCCTGACATTCCAAAATCCTATTCTTGTATCCTGTTTTGCGGTCAGGACATCCGTTTTCATGTCAGTGGCTTCCTTTCGGCTTTCACCACTGACAGTCATACGAGCCACAGACTCCGAATGTCCATCCCGCAGCAAAGTTTGTTCATTTGATGTTGTTTCCGTAACTTCATTATTTTTTTTTACATAGATAGGGGTGTCAGCCCTATGCTAAAACCCCCAACCTGGAGGACCAGGGTACCAGCTTTTGTCTGACCCCTACCCGCACAGACCAGTCCAGCTTGGTTGAACCTACCAGGAGTAAAACTCCCACTGGCATAGCTCTGGGGATTGTCAGGGTACGCAAGCTGCCATACCGCTACAAGGTATAGGTACCATTGATGGCAGTCATTTAATTAAACCCTGCTGTAATTTACCAGGGAGATGCATTTTCCATCTAGTGTTCTTAACGTGCCCATGTAGTCTCTATTGACTTGTTTAAATACTGTCCTATTTACTTTGATAGTGCATTCTAGAGAAGTCATTGTCTTCCAGATAACCACTACTTCTGTTTTGCTTATGAAGGCTAAGACCTTTATTTTCTCTTTCTGTCACTTCTGTATCAATCAGTTCCTGTAACTATTTTTCAACTGTTGCTAGTATGTCTGTACCTTTAGCACTATCTCAAATTAATTTTATGATTTCCACGAACTGATATTCGTGACATGTTCGTTATGGATCTCTGTATATTTTCAGTGTACAGATTAAACAGATCCGGTGACAACACATCCCTGCCTAACATCCTGTTTTATCTGCTGAAAAATTCCTACTTTGCTACCATTTGTTATTTTGAATTCGTGAGTGTACATTTCATATAGTATTACTACAAGTACTGGATTCGTGATAGTACAAGTATATTTCTTGTTTGTATCACGCATACAAGTACTGGATTCGTGAAAGTGCAAGTACATTTCTTGTTGTATCACTCATTCGAGCACTGGATTCGTGAAAGTACATTCAGTGATGAAATAAAAAGTTCAGTATTTGTGAAAGAACACTACATGATGAGAGTGACGTGTTTTCTTTCTTTTTACTTTAGCTAACTTTTTTTCGGCCTTACTTGGAAGACAGCTAATGGAGAGCATCTTTCAAAGTTATATAGCGAATACAATGAACTGAGGCAATTATACAAGTACAAGAGTCATGAAACGACAAGTGAAGAAAATACAAAAATAAATCCATAGTCGGCAATCAATTTTCCCTGGGTGGGGGGCAGTTTCCGAACGTGGCAAAATAGATTTGAAGAACAAACAAAATTAATCTATTTACTTTGTTTGCAACTTGGAAACAGTTCAAGTAATTCTTCAGTTCACCGTCAACTCCCAGCAAGGTACTGGACTCAAATGGGCATAAATAATGTTTTCACCGCTTGATCAAAAGAAATAAGACCGAGGTTAAAAAAAAACCAAAAAAAAAAAACCCCATAAAATACTGCCGTTGGCTGTAAATTAGCTTCGTTACACCACTGTATGTCGTTACACCACTGTATGTCGTTACACCATGCGAAGACCATTGAGTTTTAGAAAGAATAAACCTGACATCTGTAGACCAAGAGAAAGTATTCATTTTTGTGAGCATAAATTATGGAATAGCCAACGTGCATACGCGTATAGGGAGGGACAAGAGAAGAAATGGAAGAGGTAAATACAATAAAAACAAGATCGAGGTAAAATTATATTCCATCACATCTACTTTCTCATCTACTTTCTCATCTACTTTCTCATCTACTTTGATCAAGTCAATCAAGATATATCCATGGAGGCATATCTGGAGTCATCCTTATATGACCACCAGCTATGCACAATGCTAGAATATATGTACGTGGCCGTGAAAATATGTATGTGGGGCTAATTACATCCTCATTGACTCTTGAAATTGTCCACACACTTATAGGTAGCCGCGCTGGTGTAATGGTTACCACATTGCGCTGGCGATCGGGTGATCGAGGTTCAAGCCCGGGCGAGAACATTTGAGAGAGTGTCGTCGACTGAGGCTTGGACTCGATTAATTCGAGCCCTGGCGAAGACATTTGAAGAGTGTCGTCGACCAGGGACTGGCGGCTCCTGAGCCGACCCAGCTCTAATAGGTACCCTCCGAAGACGGCGAGTATTTGCCTGAATGGCGAGTGGGCACCTGTCAGTTGGCAGTGAAAAAGGGATACTCGCGTAAAAATCAGTCTCAGGTTAGATATATTAACCGGGTCTCAGGTTAGATATACTAACCGGGTCTCAGGTTAGATATACTAACCGGGTCTCAGGTTAGATATACTAACCGGGTCTCAGGTTAGAAATACTAACCGGGTCTCAGGTTAGATATACTAACCGGGTCTCAGGTTAAATATACTAACCGGGTCTCAGGTTAGATATGCTAACCGGGTCTCAGGTTAGATATGCTAACCGGGTCTCAGGTTAGATATGCTAACCGGGTCTCAGGTTAGATATACTAACCGGAGATTCTCGCCTCGAGTAATAGCGGGCGTGAAACTTACTGAGAACCCAGCATTGCACACTAAGCTTGGAGAAGTCACTTGAGCTCCCAGGCATATTTCTTTAGCTTTGACTTGGTTGATTTCATACAGAAGGATCTCACTATGGACCCAGTGATAGGCAGGGGAAACTGAGAAGTGGCTCTGTGCAGGACGTGACGATTCCTTGGGAAAGCTCAGAACCAGAGTACAGTATGTTATCTCTGCATAGTTGGAGAACCCCCTTGGATGGCGAGGGGATGTACAGTATGACACACACTTCTTACTGCTAGCTTGGGACCAGATGTGACGGTCCTTTAAATGCAAGCCAGGCTGGAGAAACTGGAGCTCATGACTTCAACTCAGCACGTTTCGGAATGGCAGAAAAGCCACAGGAAAAGCCTAGATCTACAGTGTAGATAATACCAAGGAGTCTTCAACTTGGTATTGGCTGCTAAAGAGTGAGAAGCTCAGCAGCCCTAGTTAACCAACAACAACAACAACACACAAGAGATTTGGAGACCACATCAACAACACACAAGAGATTTGGAGACCACATCAACAACATGAGGTGAAGAAAGTCAAAACCAAAATAACAAAAAAAGTTTTTTTACTGGACTGCCAGAAACATGAACAACAGATATTAAACACCATTGACGTATTTAGAGGGTGGGGGAATCTGAGCGTCAGCACACTTACGAATGTTTCCTAATATGAGCTGGATGGCCCCTACGTTTAAGTTTGTTTATTTTCTTATGTTTTAGTGCAGCGTTGATACACTGATCATTATTTACGTTTTAAACAAAATTATCACAATTGTCAATTTCTTTTAGCTCCTCACCTTCCCACCCCCGTGGAGTATAGATCTTCAACTAAAACTCGCCAAGTCCATCTGTCCTGTACCATCTGTCCTGTACCATCTGTCCTGTACCATCTGTCATGTACCATCTGTCCTGTACCATCTGTCCTGTACCATCTGTCCTGTACCATCTGTCCTGTACCATCTGTCCTGTACCATCTGTCCTGTACCATCTGTCCTGTACCATGTGTGGCAGTTAGAGAACAATTTACAATCAAAGGGAATGAATAGGGAGATTTAGAGGTGGGACGGTTCAGATAGAGTATAAAGGGGGGATGCGCGAACAGGGTTGCGCATGGGAGAGGTGAACGGTGATTTGGGAAATCACGCTTTTCTCAGGGCAGTCCAGAACCGTGAGTCGGAGAGGGAAGCCGCATATACGCGGGCAGCCATGATAATGGCATTATTCAGATAGTTTAGAGGATGAATATTTCATGGACAAGAAAGTAGTTTGGGTAATGATTAACCCGAATTATTGAACAGTAGAAATTCTTGTTCAGAAGGAGAAACGGTGTGAGTTAGTTATTATTCAGAAAGGAGAAGGTACGTAGGGTGAACTTTATTTCATGTAGACAGTAGTCCTGTTCTTCAGTGTTGAAAGGGAAAACAACATCCCCGGAGAGGCCCGGTCTACCAATAGATAACCTGAACACTGAGAGAATATAAATAACAATAGACATAAGAAACTATAAGGAAGAAACAACAGAACTAGAGACTATAACACCTGAGTGATCACTGATGGTTAAAAGGTCATAAGGTGTGGATTCGATACTGAGCGAGAGAGAGTGAGGAAAGAAAGAACTTACATATTATATATTCTATGATGGACCAAATGTGGAGGTCAGAGCAGACAGCAATGATCCTTTTCATTATGTAAATAAAAACTAATTCAACTTGACTATGTCGTGATGTGCTGTGGAAACCTGATGTCGACGCATGTCACATCCGTATTATGATTTTGGTGCCGTAACCAACCTCTAACAGCACACACACATTGTTTATAAACAGTAGTTCAGCAACTATGCTTTATGCTGTCATCTCTCCTCGCTTCAGGCAGAAGACATAGATGCGTTTTGGACGCTGCAACAGATTTCAACAACCACGAACTACAGATAGCTATCATAATGCAGAATAGCACATACAGAAGACACCATAATACATTTCCGTATCTGTGGCAGACCTCAGCAACTACAGACGGCAGAGTATAACGAAGAAAAGAGTTCATATTTACGTTTCGATAACATGAAAAAAAAAAAAACAGAGTGACAACAGTGTAAGTTGTAAACAGAGAAAAAGTGAACAGTATCGGAACTAGCCAAGCAGAAACGTCGGTCCGAAAAACCGAGTCGGAATTTTCTTTTTTTCAAATCGACCGGCACGAGAATAAGTCGTCACAACAAGACAAGGTACAACACACAAACTAGTTGATGACAGACTTCAAGAACCACAGACGGCGGGGCATAACAGATGAAAGGCAAAGTTGCAGTTTCCCATACGAAGAAAAACAGTACAGTCAAAGTGTAAACAGAAGAAGTGACAGGTTGGGAACCACTCAACCAGAAACGCCAGCTCAGAAATCAAGTCAAGATTTGTTTTTTTCTTCACGCCGCCTGCACGAGAGGGATTCGCAGAAACACAGCAGGTACAATATTCACTGTTCTGTAACGCCAGCTTAGAAATCAGCACGGGGACACTCATCACAGCAGACGGCCAGGTCAACGTGTATCGCTCATCAAGTAGTCTTAACAGGTCACAGAGTGCATTACAGTAACCGATTCACTGACAGGTTTGTGTTTACCAAAACAGTGTGTAGTCCGGATGGTATAAAAATACAACAATAGTGTTTGTTAAAAAGAAAAGTCGGTCACGCGCGGGCAACATCGCGATAAAACGAGTACTCCAACGCAGACGTCTTAATTAATTAGTTTAATTAGACATTGTTATCTTATTATTCTTGTCTTATTAATTAGACATTATAGTAATATTATTGTTATTAATATTATTACTGTTGTTAATTACTAGTCTTATCATTATTATTAGTATTGTAGTCTCACTAATATTGAATTATAACAGTGTATGCATAAATTATTTTTTTTGTAACTGTAACATTATATTTTTTTTTCAGGAAACCCAAGACTAATAGAAACATTTCTATTCATTTTCAGGTGCAAGTTAGTTTAAGTTAACGGTAGAAATAAGTAACTATTTTTCAGATTGTGATGATGGCACTAGCCGAACAGACACAGTATAACATGCAAGACAGTCCGACTTTGGCCTTCATAAAGACGATTACCGACACATTAGCCAAGGTAGACATAAAAGGTAATGTAGACCTATTTTCAGGTGACCCACACGCATGCCGTAAGTGGCTTACAGATATTGACAAATGTGCAATGTCAATAATAGCAGATGAATTGGAAAAAGTTAAAATTGCGATTTTTTCATCTGTTGATCTGATCACAGACTCTATCAGAAGGCAATTAGACACATTACTTAATGAAAGAGATCTTCAAGCAGAGTCTAAATCATACGATACGAAAGGGAAAGGGCAGTGTCACACTTGTGATGGAGAAAATAATGACAAAAATAAAATCCTAGAAACAGTTGCTGTTCGAGCACACTGGAACACACTTAATAAAAGAAGAATAAGAATGGCGGTCAGAAATTTTGTGGCAGAAGTTAGAAAAGGGAAGTCCATAGAAATAAATAACATCAACAGAGCAAACCAACAGAAGTGCCAGATAAGAACACAGAACGGTTGGGAAATGAAGGTAGAACCGGTAGGAGTGTGGAGAAACATAATAGGATCGGGTCAGCAAAATATTACAATAAAGGAAGAAGGTAATAGGAATAGACCATGGACAAGTCAGGTTAGGACAACAGTCCAGAAACAGGAAAATATACAGAGAGACAGGGTCAGCGTTGGTACACAAGAACCAGAAACACATGAAACACAGATGATTAGTGCCGGAACACAAACTGAGATAGATACTGTAGCGTCACACTTGGGGCCAGCACACAATGAGAAAGACGTCAGGAGAGAAAAAGAAACATGGTCACAGGTATTAGACAATACGAGAAAGTATAAGATTCCACTCAGTGTAAAAAGGATGAACGTACAAACTGCTAAAGAAGTAGTGATACCACAGCACAGGGATAGCATCGAGGTAAACAATAAGAAGGATGAACCGATGCAGTCGACGAGAAAAAAAAGTCGACAGACAGTTAATGAAGCAGAATGTAGCAGTAGACGGAGATGGTCGTCAGGATTGGTGTTGACTGACTCAGACAGTGTAGTATCTGACGAGAGTGACGGTAGTCACAGACACAAAAGTACTTATAGAAGAGGAGAGAATAGTAGAAGAAGTAAGGAAGAAGGGAGCAAATGTGGAGATAGTAGTAGAGAACGGGACTTGTCAGTATACAATCTGGAGAAAATAATAGCGGACAATGCAAAAATGTGGATGCGACATGCAGCGACAATCACGCAGACTGAATGGAGGGAGGCGTATAAACGACAAATTGAAGACTCGGAGAAAAGAAAGACGAAACAGGAGGGTGTAAGTACAGTACAAGAAAAGTACCAGCTTGACATAGAATCAGAATTCGATTCGTCAAGTGGGGAGGATAGAGTTATGGGCCCCGACGAAATTGGATACAGGTCGGATGAGCTCGAGCATATAACGGACGACGAAGGTCGTAGAATTTATTGGCCGAAAAATGAGAATAGTGATCTTGGACGTATAAATCAGATAAAGACGGAGAACATTACCAAAAAGGTTGAGCCAAATGTGGTTCTATGGCGCTCGGAGAGGTCTAAATTCTTGGAAAAATTGAGAAAGAATCCGATTAAAGCGGATGAACCAAATATCGACGAGGTGAAGAAGGTAATAGAAGCTACCATAAAGCGGCCTGATTTTAACTTCTCGGGAGCCATGCTATGGAGCGTGCTGGAGCAGAAGTATCAGACATACTTTCCACAAACTAAAACTGAGGTAAATATGGTTCTGACGAAAATGTTAAATGACGCAAACAGGAAAAGGTTGATAGAAAAGGCAGAGCAGGCAAATCGTCATCAAGGTCGGAAGAGAAATAAAGGAAGAAGAAAATATAGATATTGATAAACACATTTCGTTGGAAAGGCATAGGGACAAGGAAGTCACTATAGCTAAAATAGCGGAGTTTATGAGTAAGTGAAGTAGAGGGGGAGATGAGAGATAAAAGGTCATGAAAAATGACGAGGATATTATGTGAGAAGAAGAAGAGCCATAAGAGATGGCGAAATTAAGAGTGAGTAATTGAGATATTGGACGGGGAGTATTAAGGGCCATGGGAGATGGCGAAAACAAGAGAATCACTTGGATAAATAAATATGGGAAAATTGAGAGTCACGGAGAAGTGACGGGAATATTGAGAAGCCACAGGAAGGATGGCACGGACATATAGAAGAGATAGTTCTAGAAGGAATTTATGTAGAAGTGAGAAGCCATGGAGCAAATGGCAAAGAGAGATTTTTGCGGCAGTAGCCATGATAGTAAATAACTCACGCCATTATGAACTATGTATATAGGGAGACATGACAGAAGACATGTTTGGCTTTATACGAGAGAAGAGGAAGGCCAGACAGTTCACACCAGGTGTGTGGTGACAGAAGATAATTCGATATGAGGAATTGACATGTATGACAATAGGAGTGACTGGATGCGTAAAAGGAAATAAACTTTGTATGGATAAGTACACAGTTGGCAGAATGTGAGTGAGAAAGACAAGGGTTAAGAACAGTCATAAATGTGAAGAGGAAAGGTCACTTAAGAAAAGTGACGGGAAAAGAGTTATTCCTCAGTTTTGTTATGATAATATGTTGTAACATAAGAAAATAATGACATGTTATGAGAAAAAAAAAATTAAGACCACTAAGAAAGTGGAATGTATAACATGTCAAATGTATGTTTTTGAAATCATGTAATATGAGCAGATAGGAGAAAAAGCAAAGATGAGTGGTCGTAAATGGGAACGAGATGTTGATGAATGTACGTTCCCAGTACAATTTGAGTTGTGTAAAGGGAAATTGTCCTTTGGCACAGATAAGAATTGGTAATGTGCTGAGCTAGGGTTGTAACAGCACATTGCTAAAGATTTTTTTTTATATAGGACAAGTACAATAATAGTGTTGGTACAGTCATGAAAATAAATTTTTTCTCCTACGGATAAATAATTTATTTTTAAGGGAGAAAGGGAGATAATGTGGCAGTTAGAGAACAATTTACAATCAAAGGGAATGAATAGGGAGATTTAGAGGTGGGACGGTTCAGATAGAGTATAAAGGGGGGATGCGCGAACAGGGTTGCGCATGGGAGAGGTGAACGGTGATTTGGGAAATCACGCTTTTCTCAGGGCAGTCCAGAACCGTGAGTCGGAGAGGGAAGCCGCATATACGCGGGCAGCCATGATAATGGCATTATTCAGATAGTTTAGAGGATGAATATTTCATGGACAAGAAAGTAGTTTGGGTAATGATTAACCCGAATTATTGAACAGTAGAAATTCTTGTTCAGAAGGAGAAACGGTGTGAGTTAGTTATTATTCAGAAAGGAGAAGGTACGTAGGGTGAACTTTATTTCATGTAGACAGTAGTCCTGTTCTTCAGTGTTGAAAGGGAAAACAACATCCCCGGAGAGGCCCGGTCTACCAATAGATAACCTGAACACTGAGAGAATATAAATAACAATAGACATAAGAAACTATAAGGAAGAAACAACAGAACTAGAGACTATAACACCTGAGTGATCACTGATGGTTAAAAGGTCATAAGGTGTAGATTCGATACTGAGCGAGAGAGAGTGAGGAAAGAAAGAACTTACATATTATATATTCTATGATGGACCAAATGTGGAGGTCAGAGCAGACAGCAATGATCCTTTCATATGTAAATAAACACTATTCAAATTACTATGGCGTTATCGCATCACGTGCTGTGTGTGTGTGACTGTGTGGTATACAGCATAGTATAGCTAACCACAGAGGTAAGCGAACCTGGACAGACATTGTCACATAACAGTCTTCATAATACAAAGAATCACGGGCTGTCACACATGTCCTGTACCATATGTCCTGTACCTTCTGTCCTGTGGGAGCCGCGGTAGCATAGTGGTTAGTGCACTGGCTTCCTAGCGCAGTGGTCTATGGTTCGATCCCCAGATGAGGCGGGAATTTTTTAGGCCACAAACGGCTCCTGGGTCGACCCAGCCCCAAATGGGTACCAGAGCAACTCTGGGAAGGTTAAGGCGGCCGGCGTGATGCCGACCACATCACCCCTAGTGTGCCGACGGTCAAGATAATATGGGCCTAACACCATATTCCCAATATGCCTCAATGGGTGTGTAACGGGTTCCTTTACTTTTTTTTTTTTACTTTCTGTCCTGTACCATATGTCCTGTACCATGTCCTGTACCATCTGTCCTGTAGCATCTGTCCTGCACCATCTGTCCTGTACCATCTGTCCTGTACCATCTGTCCTGTACCATCTGTCCTGTACCATCTGTCCTGTACCATCTGTCCTGTACCATCTGTCCTGTACCATCTGTCCTGTACCATCTGTCCTGTACCATGTCCTGTACCATCTGTCCTGTACCATCTGTCTAGAACCATCTGTCCTGTACCATCTGTCCTGTACCATCTGTCCTGTACCATCTGTCCTCTACCATCTGTCCTGTACCATGTCCTGTACCATCTGTCCTGTACCATGTCCTGCACCATCTGTCCTGTACCAACTGTCCTGTACCAACTGTCCTGTACCATGTCCTGTACCATGTCCTGTACCATCTGTCCTGTACCATCTGTCCTGTACCACCTGTCCTGTACCATCTGTCCTGTACCATCTGTCCTGTACAATCTGTCCTGTACCATCTGTCCTGTACCATCTGTCCTGTACCATCTGTCCTGTACCATCTGTCCTGTACAATGTCCTGTACCATGTCCTGTACCATCTGTCCTGTACCATCTGTCCTGTACCATGTCCAATACCATCTGTCCTGTACCATATGTCCTGTAC
Source organism: Oreohelix idahoensis (assembly GCA_024509875.1). Classification (NCBI taxonomy): domain Eukaryota; kingdom Metazoa; phylum Mollusca; class Gastropoda; order Stylommatophora; family Oreohelicidae; genus Oreohelix; species Oreohelix idahoensis. The sequence continues at coordinate 238,043 of JAMPIV010009635.1, forward strand.
AATGTCCTGTACCATATGTCCTGTACTACCTGTCCTGTACCATCTGTCCTGTACCACCTGTCCTGTACCATCTGTCATGTACCACCTGTCATGTACCACCTGTCCTGTACCATCTGTCCTGCACCATGTCCTGTACCATGTCCTGTACCATCTGTCCCGTACAATGTCCTGTACCATCTGTCCTGTACCATGTCCTGTACCATCTGTCCCGTACCATGTCCTATACCATGTCCAGTACCATGTCCTGTGCCATGTCCTGTACCATGTCCTGTACCATCTGTCCTGTACCATCTGTCCTGTACCATGTCCTGTACCATGTCCTGTACCATCTGTCCTGTACCATGTCCTGTACTATGTCCTGTACCATGTCCTGTACCATCTGTCCTGTACCATCTGTCCTGTACCATGTCCTGTACAATGTCATGTACAATGTCCTGTACCATCTATCTTGTACCATGTCCTGTGCCATGTCCTGTACCATCTGTCTTGTACCATGTCCTGTGCCATGTCCTGTACCATGTCCTGTACCATCTGTTCAATGTCTCTCCATGTCTTCTTTATCACTTTTATGTCTGTCTCCAGTTCTCTTCCCCTTGTGTTTCTTATTGTTTCCCTCTATTTCTCTTCCCCTTGTGTTTCTTATTGTTTCCCTCTATTTCTCTTCCCCTTGTGTTTCTTATTGTTTCCCTCTATTTCTCTCCCCCTTGTGTTTCTTATTGTTTCCCCTCTATTTCTTTTCCCCTTGTGTTTCTTATTGTTTCCCTCTATTTCTCTTCCCCTTGTGTTTCTTATTGTTTCCCTCTATTTCTCTTCCCCTTGTGTTTCTTATTGTTTCCCCTCTATTTCTCTTCCCCTTGTGTTTCTTATTGTTTCCCTCTATTTCTCTTCCCCTTGTGTTTCTTATTGTTTCCCTCTATTTCTCTTCCCCTTGTGTTTCTTATTGTTTCCCTCTTTTTCTCTTCCGCTTGTGTTTCTTATTGTTTCCCTCTATTTCTCTTCCCCTTGTGTTTCTTATTGTTTCCCTCTTTTTCTCTTCCCCTTGTATTTCTTATTGTTTCCCTCTATTTCTCTTCCCCTTGTGTTTCTTATTGTTTCCCACTATTTTTCTTCCCCTTGTGTTTCTTATTGTTTCCCTCTATTTCTCTTCCCCTTGTGTTTCTTATTGTTTCCCTCTATTTCTCTTCCCCTTGTATTTCTTATTGTTTCCCTCTATTTCTCTTCCCCTTGTGTTTCTTATTGTTTCCCTCTATTTCTCTTCCCCTTGTGTTTCTTATTGTTTCCCTCTATTTCTCTTCCCCGTGTGTTTCTTATTGTTTCCCCTCTATTTCTCTTCCCCTTGTGTTTCTTATCGTTTCCCTCTATTTCTCTTCCCCTTGTGTTTCTTATTGTTTCCCTCTATTGCTCTTCCCCTTGTGTTTCTTATTGTTTCCCTCTATTTCTCTTCCCCTTGTGTTTCTTATTGTTTCCTTCTATTTCTCTTCCCCTTGTGTTTCTTATTGTTTCCCCTCTATTTCTCTTCCCCTTGTGTTTCTTATTGTTTCCCTCTATTTCTCTTCCCCTTGTGTTTCTTATTGTTTCCCTCTATTTCTCTTCCCCTTGTGTTTCTTATTGTTTCCCTCTATTTCTCTTCCCCTTGTGTTTCTTATTGTTTCCCTCTATTTCTCTTCCACTTGTGTTTCTTATTGTTTCCCTCTATTTCTCTTCCCCTTGTGTTTCTTATTGTTTCACTCTATTTCTCTCCCCCTTGTGTTTCTTATTGTTTCCTTCTATTTCTCTTCCTCTTGTGTTTCTTATTGTTTCCCTCTATTTCTCTTCCCCTTGTGTTTCTTATTGTTTCCCTCTATTTCTCTTCCCCTTGTGTTTCTTATTGTTTCCCCTCTATTTCTTTTCCCCTTGTGTTTCTTATTGTTTCCCTCTATTTCTCTTCCCCTTGTGTTTCTTATTGTTTCACTCTATTTCTCTCCCCCTTGTGTTTCTTATTGTTTCCTTCTATTTCTCTTCCTCTTGTGTTTCTTATTGTTTCCCCTCAATTTCTCTTCCCCTTGTATTTCTTATTGTTTCCCTCTATTTCTCTTCCCCTTGTGTTTCTTATTGTTTCCCCTCTATTTCTCTTCCCCTTGTGTTTCTTATTGTTTCCCCTCTATTGCTCTTCCCCTTGTGTTTCTTATTGTTTCCCTCTATTTCTCTTCCCCTTGTGTTTCTTATTGTTTCCCTCTATTTCTCTTCCCCTTGTGTTTCTTATTGTTTCCCCTTTATTTCTCGTCCCTTTGTGTTTCTTATTGTTTCCCTCTATTTCTCTTCCCCTTGTGTTTCTTATTGTTTCCCTCTATTTCTCTTCCCCTTGTATTTCTTATTGTTTACCTCTATTTCTCTTCCCCTTGTGTTTCTTATTGTTTCACTCTATTTCTCTCCCCCTTGTGTTTCTTATTGTTTCCTTCTATTTCTCCTCCTCTTGTGTTTCTTATTGTTTCCCCTCTATTTCTCTTCCCCTTGTGTTTCTTATTGTTTCCCTCTATTTCTCTTCCCCTTGTGTTTCTTATTGTTCCTTCTATTTCTCTTCCTCTTGTGTTTCTTATTGCTTCCCTCTATTTTTCTTCCCCTTGTGTTTCTTATTGTTTCCCTCTATTTCTCTTCCCCTTGTGTTTCTTATTGTTTCCCTCTATTTCTCTTCCCACCTGTGTTTCTTATTGTTCCTTCTATTTCTCTTCCTCTTGTGTTTCTTATTGCTTCCCTCTATTTTTCTTCCCCTTGTGTTTCTTATTGCTTCCCTCTATTTCTCTTCCCCTTGTGTTTCTTATTGTTCTTATTGTTCTTTTGTTGTTTCCCTATCATGCAGTATAGGCCAGTCCAACAAGACAAGGACCTTAATACTGTGTCCAGTAAATGATAGTAGACTTAGAACAATGAGAAAGACAGGGTATAGACCTACCCTCTGTCCTGTTCTCACCGTTCTAAGTCTACTATCATTTACTGGACACGGTATTAAGGTCCTTGTCTTGTTGGACTGGCCTATACTGCATGATAGGAAAACAACAGAAGTGATTGCGTCATTAATAGGCTAAACTAGTGCCCTAGATTTCTATATAGAGTGACGCCAACTAAAATTTGGCCACCATTTTCGGCCGTACACGTAGTGCAGGAAAATGGACCCAATCGCGAGTTTCAGACCCAATTTGCATTTTCGTTTAGGTTAGGTAATAATTTGAAATAAAATTAGATGCAAATACAGTAGCACATATTTGTACTATTATTTGTATTTCAACTAACAAAACAAAAAGAAGAAAACTAGTTTACTTACCGGTTTATTGAAAAGAATCAGTAGCGTGGATTTTTAACACATACTCCGTTGAATTTTATATTCCGTTAGAATTCCACTATTTAGCAACAAATATTCCGTTAGAGTTGCAACACTTAGCAAAATATACTCCCTTTGAATTGAACTATTTACCTAGTTTGACATGTGGAAACTGGTGAATGACTGTTGTAGACACTGACAGTTTTACTAGATCCAGATAATCACATCAGTTTATGTTTTCATTAAAAATGCGACTATGTACAGATAGTTTTAACAAAATCTAATTACATATTTTGGACCGGAGATTTTATTATAGTTTTATTATATAATTATATAATTTTTATTATTATATAATAATAATGTTATATCATTTATTATATAATTTTGTTATCATGTTATTATAATTAATAAATATTAATAAAATATTACAAATATAAAATTTTATTATATTATATTATTTTTATTATATAATTTTGATATTTTATGTATTATAATTATACAATTATATAATTTATATTATATAATTTAAAATTATATACTTACTTACTTACTTAGTCGTTCCCCTTCTATCGTGAGGTGTAGAGGTTTGGAAGAGAGAGCGCCAGACTATTCTATCGGCTGTCTTCCTCCTGGCCTGGTTCCATTCTAGTCCTCGGTCCTTCAAAGATTGTCTAATGTTGTCTGGATCCTTGGCTCTTTGTTTCCCATGCTTGTCGTGGTAGCCGATCTTCTCCCATTCTGCAGACATGGCCAAACCATCTTAGTTGGGACTGTTCTACTTGGGTCTGTAGGGGGTGGCATTTTAGGCCTTGACGTATCGTCTGGTTGCGTACCATGTCTCTTCTTGTTACTTCAACCACCTTCCTCAGATACCTCATTTCTGAGGTTTGGATCTGGCTTTTATGGGTTGTAGTCATTGCCCATGACTCGCATCCATATTTCAAGACTGGGACATAGGTGGAGCGGTATACAGCCATCTTCGTTTTCTTACCAACCTCTCTCTTGCTGAGGAATCCTCGATTTATGGCCTGAAAAAGTCTCCCAGCTGCTGATTTTCGAGTGGCCAACTCTTCTTTGATGCCTCCCTTTCGGTCTATAATAGCTCCGAGGTATTTAAAGTGGTCAACCTGCTCCAGGACCTGTTCTCCCAGCTTAATCTGATGCCTTCTTTCTTCTCGTGATATCACCATGGATTTTGTTTTAGAGCTGCTTATGACCATCCCTCTCTTCTCCAGCTCTTCCTTCCAGACTTGCAGGTTGGATAAATTATATAAAATATATATATAATATATAAATTTACAGTTATACGTTTTTATATATATATATATATATATATATATATATATATATATATATATATATATATATATATATATATATATATATATATATATATATATATATATATATATATATATATATATATATATATATATATATATATATATATATATATATATAGAAGAGGTAAATTACATATATATGCATGGACCTATCCTTACAACTTGCCCCGTCATAGTGAGTCAGCGTTAATGTGCTCTTGTGGCAGCGTCATAGTGAGTCAGTCAGGGTTAATGTGCTCTTGTAACAGCGTCAAAGTGAGTCAGTCAGCGTTAATGTGCTCTTGTGGCAGCGCCATAGTGAGTCAGCGTTAATGTGCTCTTGTAGCAGCGTCATAGTGAGTCAGTCAGCGTTAATTTGTTCTTGTAGCAGCGTCATAGTGAGTCAGTCAGCGTTAATGTGCTCTTGTGGCAGTGTTTTGTGAGTCAGCGTTAATGTGCTCTTGTGGCAGCGTCATAGTGAGTCAGTCAGCAATAATGTGCTCTTGTAGCAGTGTTTTGTGAGTCAGCGTTAATGTGCTCTTGTGGCAGCGTCATAGTGAGTCAGCGTTAATGTGATCTTGTGGCAGCGTCATAGTGAGTCAGTCAGCGTTAATGTGCTCTTGTAGCAACGTCATAGTGAGTCAGTCAGCGTTAATGTGCTCTTGTGGCAGCGTCATAGTGAGTCAGCGTTAATGTGCTCTTGTAGGAGCGTCATAGTGAGTCAGTCAGCGTTAATTTGCTCTTGTAGCAGCGTCATAGTGAGTCAGTCAGCGTTAATGTGCTCTTGTGGCAGCGTCATAGTGAGTCAGTCAGCGTTAATGTGCTCTTGTGGCAGCGTCATAGTGAGTCAGCTTTAATTTGCTCTTGTAGCAGCGTCATAGTGAGTCAGTCAGCGTTAATGTGCTCTTGTAGCAGCGTCATAGTGAGTCAGCGTTAATGTGCTCTTGTAGCAGCGTCATAGTGAGTCAGTCAGCGTTAATGTGCTCTTGTAGCAGTGTTTTGTGAGTCAGCGTTAATGTGCTCTTGTGGCAGCGTCATAGTGAGTCAGTGTTAATGTGCTCTTGTAGGAGCGTCATAGTGAGTCAGTCAGCGTTAATTTGCTCTTGTAGCAGCGTCATAGTGAGTCAGTCAGCGTTAATTTGCTCTTGTAGCAACGTCATAGTGAGTCAGTCAGCGTTAATGTGCTCTTGTGGCAGCGTCATAGTGAGTCAGCGTTAATGTGCTCTTGTAGGAGCGTCATAGTGAGTCAGTCAGCGTTAATTTGCTCTTGTAGCAGCGTCATAGTGAGTCAGTCAGCGTTAATGTGCTCTTGTGGCAGCGTCATAGTGAGTCAGTCAGCGTTAATGTGCTCTTGTGGCAGCGTCATAGTGAGTCAGCTTTAATTTGCTCTTGTAGCAGCGTCATAGTGAGTCAGTCAGCGTTAATGTGCTCTTGTAGCAGCGTCATAGTGAGTCAGCGTTAATGTGTTCTTGTAGCAGTGTTTTGTGAGTCAGCGTGTGTTACCGGGGCCCGAAAGGGGAGCAAAGAATAGTAACACTGTTCCCTGCCAAGCATGTCGTAGAAAGCGACTAAGGAGGGTTGGGCATGGGGCCGGTTACCCCATCCTGTAAAAAAATTTAAACCACAAAAAACTTCAACAAACATGGACAAGTCAATTAAAGAAAATAAAACACAGCCATCCAAGACAGGGGAAGGTCCTCTCGCAGGGAGGTTTATGATGCAAAACAGAAAGCCGAAAGGAGTCTGTGTCGCTGACTAACCTTCTTTCTTCTAGGAGAACTTCCAGATTTGGCACCTGGAATGTTCGGACATTAAACGAACAAAGGAAAGTGGCACAAGTAGCAGCAGAGATGAGGGAATATAAAATCGAGGTTCTGGGACTGTGTGAAACAAAGTGGAAGGGGGTAGATGTTACGGTATATGATATTAACGCCGTCTGCTAAAGGTTACCAGACGTGCAATTATAAAGGTTAAGACATTTAATATATTGCGATAGATGTTTCAATTAATGAACGCTTTATACACGATCGATTATGACGTGTATAGCGTTGTTTAGGACACAGTCGGTAACTAAGAAACGCTACCCTTTTCACATTGACCGTCAAGCTGTTAAGACGCGTTTGACTCTCCTTCCAATGTTGGGCATGGTATTGCCATACAGATATATTTTATGCAAGTACGGACATGGGTCAGTCCATTGCTATTATGAAGATTTGAAATGATTAAAGGTCAGTACGAAAGTAAAAATTAAGGAAGGATGAATTACAGTCCATAGTATTTGATTTTGCCAGACTCATAGACTCACTGTCGGCCGTTGGAAAACCCCAACCGCGCGTGCATACAGCTATGACAATCTGCATACAGTAATTTGATTATTGGACAAGGACTGATAGGATATCTGCATATCTATGCCATATATTTTCAAGTTATAATATGTACCTTTGTGATCAACATGCATGAATCGTCTTGACGTGTAATCTGTATTAAATAATTGTGGACTCAATGGAACCGACTTGTCACATCAATCGTATTCCAAGCCATTCAATTATTGTTCAGAATCTTCCACCCCTGCATTCGCGTAATCTTACATAGAAGGCACGATACACGATCACTCAAGAATATCAAGAAGATAAAACAATGGCCAGAATTTATAACTACTTTATTGACATTACATGGAACATTGTTCAGAGCTAACCAAACCACTTCCACGCCTTGCAACACTTCCACTTGCAACAGTGGTGTCCGGTGTCTGGGGATCGACAAAAAAAATTTCTGAATGACTTTCGAATGAAATGTTTACGATCAAGTTACGATCACATGATGTGCTGAATTATGACCTATGACGCAGTACTCAGTCTAATGCCTAACAACGCGACGTCACTGAAATTCGTGTAGGTGAAACTATCGGAGAAAAACTGAAGTCGTTCTTTTAAGCCTAACCAAGGGAAAAATAAGTCATTTGAAGCAGACACAAGAAATGGACTACAGGAGCAGGCAGTCAAGGGCATTAGCCTAGCTGTTGACGACCTATAGCACTGACCGAAGCAACGGGAAAGATAAGTCTAGCTGTTTAAATTGTCGTCATTGCAAAACCGTAATACTGAGTCCATTTCGCTTTGATTAGGCATGTCTATGTATTTTCATGTATATATGTTAAATTTGTTTTCCATCGTATGTATTTGTTGTTAATTCGTGGGCCGGTTGGAGAGGGAACTGAAATCTCTGGGAATGTCGCGAACAGCTGACCACCTAGATTTCAGTCGTTCTTAGGGAACTTAAACGATCGCACTTTTGGAAGCCCATTGAGGTTGCCATTGGACAGTCTGTCCAAATTTGCTACCGTTTGACAATTTGCGTTAGCTGTACTGTCCCGTAGATAATTGGTGTATTTTATTCGTATTTAGTTAATAATTTTGTTCAGTTCTGTACCATGTTCGTTACTATTTCGTCCATTCTCCTCTGACTATCATTTATTTTATGATTATTAAATTTTCGTCCGTTATGAGTCCTGTGACGTCATCATTTTTCGCAGTCATTTTTATTTTTTGTGTACTTTGAATATTAAGTTGACCTCGGGTCAGACCATGACCTTTCATTTGGTCTGTGACATTTCCGCTTATTTTATTTAGTTCATAAATTCATTTTTAATTGTGAAAATGTCTTGTTTGCGTCTTGACATTGTTTGTACCCTTTAGTTGCATCATTGCTTGTCTGTCCTCATGATATATATTTATATTACATTAATAATATGCTATTATATGCAATAATACACTTGTAATCTAATTTAATAAATTTTTTCTGAAATTTAAGGGTAATATGGGACATTGCATAATTATGCAGTGATAGTCCAAGAAAAAAGCACTACAATTTATCATAGATGCCTAGGGCATAATAATATAATATATATATTGACAAAATAAATAATCTTATAGCTACCTTTGAGGTAATAGACCCATTGTATATTATTTAATATACTTTTCTGGTACTAAGAGAGTGACTTAGTACATTGAACAATATAATTACTAGGAATTATACCCAACATTATTGGATATTGAGGTTAATTGGGTGATATAATTACATTATATTTAACAGATATCATAACTATTTATGATATAGTATTATTTAGATACAATATTGTTACAAAATATTGTCTATTAGTTGAACTTAGACATTAAGTTCAGTACTATTGTGATTATCTATATTGAATATTTCTGAGTTGAGTAAGTATAATAATTACTCTGAAGCTACTATTGACTATTTTAATCAGTAATTATCAATAATTACTACAGATAAAAGTCAAAATGCTTACTATAGACCATTTCGTTAAAATTGGCCGTGATTATGGCTACAAATCTCAAGAACTTCGTCAGTTTGCTGAATCAGAACTCGAAAAATATGAAAGAAAGGAAGAAGAGAAAAAGGCTGCATTAAAGAAAGAGGAAGAGGAACAAAAGGCAGCATTAAAGAAAGAGGAAGAGGAACAAAAGGCAGCATTAAAGAAAGAGGAAGCAGAACTTGAGATGAAGCAAATTGCCAAGGAAAAATAGGTTGAGAGAGATTGCTCAACGTGAAAGAGAAGAGCAAAGAGCAATCTCCAGGCAGGAAGAAGAGAATAAATTGAAACGAGAGGAAATTATTTTACAACAAGAAATGGAATTGGCGCGTATTAAATTGGAGACAGCAAGATTACAAGCACAAAATGCTGATGCAAACCAGAATAATAACGCACAAAATGGATCATCATCCAGCCAGCCTAAACACTTCTACAACTTTAAACTACCCATTTTCAACTTGAACGTCGACGACCTTTCATCGTTCCTGGCACGTTTTGAACAGACTTGCAAATCTAACCATTTGCCTGAAGAGTCATGGGTACTCAAGTTAAATGAATTCTTGGTTGGAGAACCACTGACAGCTTCTCAAAATGCTGACCCATCAATAGCTAATAACTACGGTGCTATTAAGTCCTTGCTTCTACGAAGATTTCACCTGGACGAGGAACACTGTAGGTTGAAATTTAAGGGAATTTTACCTGAATCTCCAAGGGATTTTGCAGGATTCATTGCGAATATACGCAATACATTTAACAGATGGGTTGAACTGGCAGAAGTCAACAAATCATACGACAAATTAGTTGATTTACTACTACGAGATAAGGTATTATCTTCGGTTAGCCAGCCATTTTTTGCATATTTGCAGGAGCGTAAACCAGGTACTATGGATGAGTTAGAAAAAATTTCTTTAAACTACTGTTCGGCACACCCGAATGCAACCATTTCTAACTCCTCATTAAGAGAACCTCTACCTGTGGCGTCTAATATGGCCTACAATCACAATAACAAACAAAGACATCACAGTGTAGACAGAAGCAGGTTCCAAAGAAATCACAATGTTAACTTTCAGAAGGGACATAATAATGATTTCAACAATAAAAATGAGTTCAACAGAGGTAGATCACGAGATAGAAATTATTCACCTCAAACAAACTACCACAATGGTCAACATAACACTCATTATAATCGATCACATACTCCCAATGATAATAGTAACTGGAAGGGTAATAATCATGGCTCGAGACATCGAGATAATAGTTACTATAGAGGACGACGAGATAATTCTAACAATTATACTCGGAATCGATCTCATTCTCGGGGATCATCTCATTACAACCATAATACAGGGGCGGCAGTTACAAATAATACTACCCCTATAGCTCAGGTTCCACTTGACAATAATACAACACAGTCTTCTGCTGCATGTTTTGCTATTAATTATAATGTGGCAAATAGTTGCCAGCAATGCAATCTTATTTTTCAGAAGGCGAAAGAAACAGTGCTTAACTGCGGACATATTATACCACAGGTAGGTCTTGCAGTCAACGATGGAACAGGCCTACTAATTTTTAACAGAGGATTAGTTAATGGATCCGTCGTCTCAGTATTGAGGGATTCGGGATCCACAACGATTGGTGTACGACAGTCGCTGGTACATCCCAGCTGTGCAACGGGGGAATATGTTCGTTGCATGACGTTTGGTGGAACAATAGAGTTTTACCCCACAGCTATTATTCATGTTAACACTCCTTTTTTCACAGGGAATGTAAAAGTATGTATGCTAAAAAAAGCCTATAGCTGATTTGATGGTCGGTCGTATACACGGCAGTAAAGATTGTACTCCAGATGAGATTATAGAATGGGAGAAACATAACCTATGCACTGGAAACGCCGTGACGACTAGAGCACAGACTCAACTCATGGAGAAAGTTGATGATAATAAAATGGATGCAGACAACCAAGAGGAATTTGTAGTCAATTCACCTATTGACAGGGAAACATTTGCAACCAAACAAAAAGAGGATAAATCTTTTAAAAAATTTTTTACGTTGGTTGATAAAGTTGACAATCTATCCTCAGGTAATAATAACAAACATTGTTTTGTTATTAAAAATGGCATATTGATTAGATGTTTTCATGACAAATCACAAATGAAACAACAAGTTATGGTCCCATATACTTTTAGACGGTACATTCTTCAACATGCACATGACTCACATTGTGCTGGACATATGGGATATACTCGAACACGATCTCGAGTACTGTCTTCATTCTTTTGGCCAGGGGTGTCAAGAGATATTTCGCAGTATGTACGTTCCTGTACTACATGCCAAGAAGTGAAAGCACGTGGAGCTTTTCACACGGCGCCTATTCAGGCTTGCGATATCTCAGTGAGACCTTTTGACAAGATGGCAATAGACATTATTGGTCCATTGCTACCATCGGCCAGAGGACATAGATTCGTCCTTACGTGCATTGATTTGTGCACACGATGGCCGGAAGCTATCCCATTAAAGACCACCACTACCACAGATGTAGCTGATGCACTACATCTCATCTTTTCTAGAATAGGGTTTCCTAGAAAACTTTTATCAGACCATGGGTCACAGTTTATATCTGACACCATGAAGGAAGTCATGAAAACTTGGGACATTGATAGGAATTTAAGTAGTATTTATCATCCGATGAGTAATGGTGCGGTTGAAAGACTTAACCGTACACTTAAACAACTACTACATAAGGTTACTGCTAAGCACCCTCATGACTGGGACAGAGCACTCCCAGCTGTTCTATTTGCTTATCGGGAGGTACCGCATGAACAAACTGGCTTCTCTCCCTTTGAATTAGTTTTTGGTGCTCCCCCAAGAGGTCCTATGGGACTAATAAAAAACTTATTAATTGACGACGAGATGACTCAGGACACTCAGTCATCTTACGAGTACGTAATTAATCTTCGGAAGAACATTATTGAGTCTTGCCTGTTGGCAACAGCTTCTTCTGAGGCTGCAAAAGCTAAGGCTCGATCTCTACAAAATATGTCTCGACGATTACGCCAATTATTCCCAGGCGACGAGGCTTATGTGTTACTTCCTCACAATAACAATAAATTATTGATATCTTGGAATGGTCCTTACAAAGTCATTGATAAAATTTCCGACGTCGATTACGTCTTAGATATCAAGGGACACAAAAAGATATTTCATATTAACATGCTCAAGCAATTTCATACACGTCCTGAACACTTACAGTCAATTTTTCATGAACTAGATGACAACACAGTATCCACTTGTCATTATACTAACTTATCTGTCATCCAGGAAGAAGAATCTTCTTTTCCTGAGGTACAGTTACCGTTACCTGTACCAGTAGTTCAACCTACTGAATCTTGGCGGGATGTAACCATCTCTTCAACGGTTACACCGCAACAGCGTCTACAGATTGCTAATCTATTACAATCTTATCCAGATGTGTTGACCGACGTTCCGGGTCGCACATCGGCTATCAGTCATGACATTACTCTCAATGACGATACACCTATTCGTGTACATCCCTATTCTGTTCCTTTACATTTCCTTGCTAAAACTACTAAAGAACTTGAACAGATGTTGTCTCTGGGAATCATTGAGACTAGTAATTCGCCATTCTCTTCTCCATTAGTGATTGTCCGGAAGAAGGACAATAACATTAGACTATGTGTTGATTATAGAAAATTAAATGCTAAGACTATAGTTGACAGCGAACCACATCCACTTATCGACGACTTACTACCACGTCTATCCAACGCAACTATATTTAGTAAGATAGACTTAACTAAAGGTTATTGGCAGATACCACTGACCGAAAAGGCTAAGTACTACACCGCATTTTCCACGCCACAAGGTCTATACCAGTGGAATGTGATGCCTTTTGGGCTTGTTAATGCGCCAGCTACCTTCATTCGCCTGATGCGACAAATTTTATCAGGTAGACCAGACGTTATTACATATATTGACGACATATGCTTGTTTAGTTCGTCGTTTGAGGAACATGTTTCGGGACTTAGATATGTTTTTTGACACTCTAAGGAATTATCATCTAACTGCTAAACCTACAAAGGTGCAAATCGCGTGTAATGAGATAACCTTTTTGGGACATATCATTGGATCGGGATATATCCGAACGTTACCTAGTACAGTCTCAAAAATTCTAAACATAGCAGTTCCTCAGACGAAGAAACAGGTCAGGAGTTTGTTAGGACTTGTTCAATATTACAGTAGATTCATACCAAACTTGTCATCCATCACGGCTGTATTGTCTTCATTGTTAAAAAAAGATATGCCGGTGAAGGTGACATGGACTGGTACATGCAATGAAACTTTCAACAAAATTATAAATTTGTTCTCACATGAACCAATTTTAAGACTTCCCGATGCTTCCAAAAGATTTTTCTTACGAACAGATGCTAGTAACTACGGCATTGGTGCATGCCTGCTCCAGAACCATGACGGCATTCTACACCCCACCTTATATATATCAAGAAAGCTGAAGCCGGCTGAAACAAAGTATTCCACAGTCGACAAGGAACTTTTGTCTGTGATCTGGGCAATAACGAAGCTGGAGAAATTCTTACTCGGTGCCCCCTTTACCATACAGACGGACCAACGTGCGGTCGCATCCTTGCGTCGATCCAACCACAAAAGCCAAAAACTTGCCAGATATTCAATCATCCTACAGCCATTCGAGTTCTCCATTGAACACATACCTGGCACTGAAAATTGTGTGGCAGATGCGTTGTCACGTAATCCTATTGACGACGAATAATCAACATTGACACTCTTAAACTACATCAATCAGAACTACATTGGATTGAACGAAGTATCAACTATAAAGGAACTAACCTTGCCTTCAATTCAAACTTTATAAACACTATATGCATCACAGAATTGAACGACAAGACAATCAAGGTATATATACTTACATTCGAACTTCGTATAATATCCATACACGATATACGAATATCATTGAACAATCATGGAATAATATCTGACGACAAGTCGAACTTATTATCCTATGGACTCTTAATTCTTCGATGCAGTTATAAATGACATTTCTTTCCGACGTGGACATTTGAACACTTTTGCCTAAAAGAATTCATCAGGATCAAGACTACGGATGGATCATCATATCCTATACTAATTAATTAGTTAACTTAACTTCTTAATTGAATTATTATAAAAAAAAAGAAAAGTGAAAAAAAAAATTAAATGAAAAAAAAAAAAAAGAGAACGAAATACTAAAAAGAAGAAATTATGAAAAGAGAAAATAAATCTCACACAAGTATTAGATTAATAATTTTTTTTTAATGTACCTATACATTATTTAGTTAGTTAAATTAGATAGTTATTATTCACTAACACTTAACACACACAATTAAGTTAAAACTTATATTCGAATTTCTTTCTATTTCTTCTCACTTAGTTTGTCTTTTCTTCTCTCATAACATCGCATTACATTAGAACCTTAATAATTTAACTCTTAGTTTAATTAATTAATTTAATTTTAATTAGTCAAATTAATTCCTATATGACATACTAATACGACAGACCTTACTTTAATTTAATTTTATCATTCACTATTAACATTGGACATTTATTTAGTTGATATAATGACATGTATAATATTGATATATAATGTGATTTATGATTAGATGACTATGACAAATAGTTAGTTGACACGACCGCAACACGGTTCTACTCAGAACATCGTCGGCCATATGTCACAATTGTGTTAAATTTTTTTGAAAAATTGTTAAGTCGGATAGATATTGAAAAAAAATCTATCGATTTTTTTTTCCCCGGTGTACAGGGAATTGTTACGGTATATGATATTAACGCCGTCTGCTAAAGGTTACCAGACGTGCAATTATAAAGGTTAAGACATTTAATATATTGCGATAGATGTTTCAATTAATGAACGCTTTATACACGATCGATTATGACGTGTATAGCGTTGTTTAGGACACAGTCGGTAACTAAGAAACGCTACCCTTTTCACATTGACCGTCAAGCTGTTAAGACGCGTTTGACTCTCCTTCCAATGTTGGGCATGGTATTGCCATACAGATATATTTTATGCAAGTACGGACATGGGTCAGTCCATTGCTATTACGAAGATTTGAAATGATTAAAGGTCAGTACGAAAGTAAAAATTAAGGAAGGATGAATTACAGTCCATAGTATTTGATTTTGCCAGACTCATAGACTCACTGTCGGCCGTTGGAAAACCCCAACCGCGCGTGCATACAGCTATGACAATCTGCATACAGTAATTTGATTATTGGACAAGGACTGATAGGATATCTACATATCTATGCCATATATTTTCAAGTTATAATATGTACCTTTGTGATCAACATGCATGAATCGTCTTGACGTGTAATCTGTATTAAATAATTGTGGACTCAATGGAACCGACTTGTCACATCAATCGTATTCCAAGGTTCAATTATTGTTCAGAATCTTCCACCCCTGCATTCGCGTAATCTTACATAGAAGGCACGATACACGATCACTCAAGAATATCAAGAAGATAAAACAATGGCCAGAATTTATAACTACTTTATTGACATTACATGGAACATTGTTCAGAGCTAACCAAACCACTTCCACGCCTTGCAACACTTCCACTTGCAACAGTAGACAGGAAGAAACTCATCACAGGTGAATTGGTGCTGTCCTCAGGACATGAGGACGAAAGTTCACACCACAGTGAAGGGGTAGCTCTTATGCTATCTAAAGAAGCACAGAAAGCACTCATTGAATAGGAAGCCGTTGGAACCAGAATGATTACAGCTTCTTTTAAAACAGCTAAAAAGAAAATAAATGTAAATGTCATCCAATGTTATGCACCAACTAATGACAAAGAAGAGTCTGTGAAAGAAGCATTTTATACTAGACTACAGGAAATTATGGAAAAAGTAAAAAGAAGAGACATCACAATTTTGATGGGTGACATGAATGCACAGATAGGTACAGTCAACACCAGCTTTGAAGAAGTCATGGGAAAACAGGGGCTGGGAATAATGAATGAAAATGGGGAACTATTCTCAAACTTCTGTGCTTCAAATCAACTGGCTATAGGAGGAAGCATGTTTCCACATAAGAGAATACACAAGGCAACATGGATATCACCAGACCATAGAACAGAAAATCAGATTGATCATATATGCATAAACAACAAGTTTATATCATCATTGCAGGATGTCAAGGTATATAGAGGAGCAGATGTGGCATCAGATCACCACCTTCTGATAGCCAAAGTAAAAATGAAACTCAAGAGATATGCAGCAATGCAAAATTATAGACAACAATTTAATGTAGGACATCTAAGAAATCAAGAAACAAGAGACAAATTTGCGGTCACAATATCCAACAAATTCCAAGTGCTCCAACAGCTGGAAGATGTAGAGAATACAGAAGACTATTGGCAGCAAATCAAAACTGTATGGAATGAGACATGTGAAGAAATACTGGGGAAAAATGAACGACAACAAAAAGCATGGATAACAACAGAAACCATCAATAAGATAAAAGACAGGAAAAACAAGAAAGCAGATTTAAACACAAGCAAAACCAGAAGTTCCAAAGCCAAGGCTCAAGAAGTGTACACAGAAGCAAACAAAGAAGTAAAAAGAAGTATCAAAAGAGACAAGAGGAAGTATATTGAGGAGTTGGCAAGAGAGGCAGAAGATGCTGCAGCCAAAGGGAATATGAGAGAACTGTATAACAGCACAAAGAAGCTAACGGGGAAATACAAGCAAACAAGTTGCCTCATAAAAGACAAGAATGGAAAACTGCTCAGCAATATACAAGAGTAAATGAAGAGGTGGACGATATTTTGAGGACCTTCTCGATAGACCAGCTCCACAAAACCCCCCGGACATCCAGCCAGCAGAAGAAGAGCTACAAATTAACGGTGAAAGACCAACGAAGGAAGAAATAAAGAAAGCTATAAAGCTTCTAAGAGATGGAAAAGCGTCTGGACCTGATGGCATTCCAGCAGAGGCCATCAAAGCAGATATCGACACGGCTACAGAGATGTTATATAAATTACTTGGTAAACTCTGGGAAAAGGAAGAGATACCAGCAGAATGGAAGGAAGGATATCTGGTTAAGTTGCCTAAGAAGAGAAATTTACAAGAGTTCACAAATTGTAGAGGAATAATGTTACTTTCAGTGCCAGGAAAAGTATTAAACAGGATTATCATTGAAAGATTAAAAGAGTCTATAGACAAGAAACTGAGAGATGAACATGCAGGTTTTCGACAAAACAGATCCTGTACAGACCAGATAGCCACTTTGAGAATAATAGTTGAACAAACTCTGGAATGGAATTCACCTCTATACATCGGATTTGTGGACTACGAAAAGGCATTTGACAGTGTAGACAGAGAATCACTTTGGAAATTGATGAGGCATTATGGAGTTCCCCTGAAGATCATTAATTTAATAAAGAAAACACATGAAGACATGACATGCAGAGTTCTTCATGAAGGACTGCTTACAGAACCGTTTGGGATAAGAACAGGAGTGCGACAGGGATGACTCTTGTCTCCATTTCTTTTCTTACTAGCAATAGACTGGGTTACGAGAACATCGACAACACACTTCAGAAATGGAATCCAGTGGACTCTGACTAAGCAGTTGGATGATCTGGATTTTGCTGATGACTTAGCTTTTCTGTCCCATAACCGTAATCAGATGCAGGACAAATTGAAAACATTCGATGAGAGGTCACAGCAATTGGGTCTGAAAATACACAGGGAAAAGACAAAGATAATGAGAATAAATGCAGGTAATGATAACAGGGTTGAACTTGAAGAAACACCAATACAAGATGTAGAATCGTACACATATCTTGGCAGCAATATATACAACGTTGGAGTGACAGTGTCGCATAGAGATTTATGATCAATAAATTTTCTATATTCTTTTCTTTTCTACCCGTGTCCTCTACTTTATTATCGCTCTTTTATCCTTTTCCTGGGTTTTTTTTTGCATTCGTTCGTTTGCGACAAAATATATTTTCCCATTCTGACTTTGCCGTTTCTTTTCTCATACTGGTAACGCATCGTATTGCATAATCGTGTCAGTCTCTGGACGAGACAAAATACTGTGAAATCCGTCTCGATAGACATGGGATGGTAGACATATCGTCTACATTTTCACCTGACACAGCGTTTCTTCGGCTGAGTTCTCGGCGTTAGGTGTGAGTAGGCGCCAATCTGCTGCGCTCAGAAATGAGAGTAGTCGGGTGAGGCGTTAAGACGCGTATTGACAGGTGATGGCAGTTAGGGCCTGCGTCTAGTATGTGAAGTGTTAAGAGACGAGAAGGGGAGGCTATTTAGGATTTGCGAAATAACGTGGGATCCTTTGTCTGTTTAAGATATATCTACCCGAGAGAGTTTTAGATTAGTCATTCATACTCCTAAATCTGCAGTAGACAGATCACTCGTGCTAGAAAATATCTTGTATATTGCAAAGTTCTGAGTTTCTTGGCAACATTTTGCCGAGTTCTAGACTACCATTATATTGAAGGATTCTAGTTCGTGGTTTAATCTGTAGTTCTGTGTGGAGGTAAATATTTAATATCTATTGTGTTGAGTGATCTAGTGATAAATCGCTTATTTTCATTTTACTAGTTAGATTTCTGTGCAGAAGAAATTAATATTAAGTCTGTTATATTCGCTAGTCAACATGTTACAGTGGAAAGCAGAATAAATGATAATTTCTAGCTTAAACTCATGCAGCTATAACCAAATTTAATTTAACTGCTAAATACTCAGTCGAGAATAATTTAAAACTAACTTATAACTACACTGATTCATCATTGAGTATTGACGAAATACGTATGTATTTCTAATTCATGATGATTGATTTTGTGAATATAACTTATTACACGGGAATTTTAAATGATAAGACAAGCTCTACGCTTGCAGTTTATAATGTAAGTTATAACCGAGGGAATAGTATGTATAAGTATTGTATATGTTGTTTTTCTTTATTCGGTGAAAACTGGGGTAACCCAACTTTGCCAGCGTTTTGTACGGAGAAATATCTGTGAAGAACAAACACATTTTTTCTTAAAGACTGGGGTGTATAAAGTAAAACCTGTCTAGATTGCATTGGCATCCAGAACGACAGAGAACCCATTCCATAAACTTTAAGATTTAAATAAAGTAACGGGCCTATCGCGCCAGATTTAATTCTTCCTGAGAGAAACCTCAAGTACATTTCAGCCCTTGTGGCAAGTAAAATATTACAATCAATAAATATTCCGACGGAGTTGTGACTAGTATGTGGTGTGACCAAATAAAATCCTATACTGAGAGAAGGCAGTTACCTGACATTCCAAGTTACTAGAAATCTAAGCTATTGACACTTTGCTCGCTGTTAACGTTCGTGCCTGGACAATTTTAATGTGACAGAACCGGATATCCCTAAATAAGAAATACCAAGGAAACGTTCCCTGAAGAAGCGAATTCAACCTATCTTTTTGGAGCTGTGGTTCCCTTGGCCAATGTCTAACCCTGGAGATTCTGTATGTGCAAGTCCTAAAAATTGTTTGTCCAGAAGTTGCTACCAAAGCTGTAAGTACGAACGAAAGCTAATGATCACGGCTGACTGAATAGAGTGAATGCAGGACTGAGTGATTCTTTTATTGTTGTATTTTGGCACCCATGTTTTGCTGTCTTAAATTTCTTTATGCAAGTGTTATTGCTAACAATATTTTTCCTTAGGATAGATCAGAGTATCCAAGTCTGTTCATACGTGTAAAGGGAAATCTTAGACTAAATCATATGTATCCGTGACTCTTTGGGGCTATCACTTTTCTTCTAACGCGACTGTGGGCTATACATCGAGGGAAAGGATCATACCAATGGGTCTATCATTCTTGTAGCAATTCATTGACTTTATGACTATTTGTATATGTTCGATGTAATTTTATATGTTGTGATGGAAGTCTATTATGATAATTAAACTTCACATAAACTTAATCAGTGTGTTGGTCAGCTCGTTCCAAATTATCTATATTTTCATTGTCATAGGTTCACGTCTGTGTGTCTATTGTAGTCACTTATGTGTGTGTGTATGGGAGGTATATATATACTACTATATATTATATTAGATTTGTCTGACTAATCTAACTCTGTTGTAGATGATAGGCTGACTGAGAGAAGCTTCTCGAGTGTCAGAGACAGAATCTAATATATTTCCTCCATCTCATCCGTGAAATCTATTTCTATTTTTATCACCTCCCACTGAGCTATCACTTA
Organism: Oreohelix idahoensis; assembly: GCA_024509875.1. NCBI lineage: Eukaryota > Metazoa > Mollusca > Gastropoda > Stylommatophora > Oreohelicidae > Oreohelix > Oreohelix idahoensis. The sequence continues at coordinate 258,308 of JAMPIV010009635.1, forward strand.
TTTCTATGTCTATTCAGAAGGGACCAAACTAAGTCTTAATCACCTATCACAAATCTACGACAGACAGACAGTGATATCAAAATAAGAATATAAAAAGCAAGAGGAGCTTTCATTGTATTGGGAAATATATGGAGATGAAGAGAAATCGGATCCAACACGAAAATAAGAATCTTCAACTTAAATGTGAAGTCAGTCCTATTGTATGGCTCTGAGACATGGAGAACAACAAAGACAACTACCAAAAAGCTACAGACTTTCATAAATGGGTGCTTGCGTAGAATAGAAGGACTGAAATGGTATGACAAGGTTACCAACGTGGAACTGAGGACAAGAACTAGACAAGTGTCAGTGAAACAAGAGATGAGAAGAAGACGATGGCGATGGATAGGACACACACTGAGGAAACCTGTTGATAGCATTACAAGGCAGTCCGTGTTCTGGAACCCCCAGGGCAAGAGAAGCAGAGGTAGACCAAGAAGCACATGGAGAAGAGAGCTGGAAACAGAGATGAAAATGATAAGGAGAACGTGGAAAGAACTTGAGATGATGGCACGTGACAAGAGGACTTGGCATGTGTTTGTTGAAGGCCTATGCTCCTTTAGGAGTAGAGGGTTGTGTATGAATGAATGGTTTGAAGGACCATCTTGAATGGACACGTCTTCTCACGAGATTAGTTTGGTTTGATTTTAATGGCCATCTTGATTGGACACGCCTTCTCATGAGATACCCCATAGAAAAACACAGAGCGCTTCACAATCAGTAATGAGATTTCGATGCATAATGTGTAGGGGACACAACTCTAGGCTGTATTTGAAAAAAAAAGACATTTTTTATTCACGATTATGTCCCTTGTGTTGAATTGCCAATGTCTTTCGGCGTTAAGAATTCGGGGGAGGGGGTGCGGGTTGTTCTTTGACCTAGTTTTTACCAAATCAATATCATTTCCTGTCACAACAATGTTGTAATTTGTCGTCAGGGGACGATATTTGTGTGGGCGTGGTTTTGTTTTTCTTGCGATCTGGTCTCCATTTCCTGTCTTAATTGTTAAATGCTCACTTTTGCCTTCCCCAAAAATTGTTTTTTTCAAGGACTTGTCTGAGTCTTTAAGATATTTTCATGTTGTGTATTCCATGTTGTGTATTCCATGTTGTGTATTCCATGCTGCTACATCGTTTTGGTTTTCTTTTTAAAACCTCCATCGACGTTTAATTTGCATTCATCTTTGAGTGTATTCCTTATATCGTCTACGTAAAGAAGGACCTTCTTACTGTTTCCATTTTCTGTAAATAATTCCTTGTTGTGTTGGTATCTTTATGTCTGTACGTAAGTTATTTATGAAGGCTATATAATATGATGCATGTATGTATATACCTTTCTGTCCATAACCTCATAGAGTATTTCACTATCACTATTTCCCTGGTTTCTTCTTTTGGTTTCTTCTGTCGTTTCTTCTTTATAAGTCAGCTACGCTTGGAGCATTGGACTTCAATTCACTCACGCCAAGTCCTTCCTGTGTGCGGTCATCCTTTCAAATACTTTCCATTATCATCAACTGCCATCTCCACATGGAAGGTTGGCAATAAACTTAACTAATTTTTTAATAAATGAAACTTCTGGAAACAATAAAGATGAAGATGACTGAAAATCCGATGTGAAAATGATCTATACTCTCGTAACTAAATATCATTCTTTTCACAGCGTCAATAAAGATTCGTGACGTCATTAATTTGTACTTGTCAGTCGTACACAAACAAGATTTATTTGTTAGTTTTATTTGCTTGTTTCTATTTGCTACTTATCTACAACAACTTGAACTCGTTTACAATTACACCAGCAGATGACGTTATAAATTATTTGACTCTTTATATTAAGGGGTCGTTCACAAATTACATTATGCAATTTTTGATACTTTCACCCCCCCCCTTCCCCCCCCACCCCCGTAACATGTGCGTAACACAAATCCACATCATTTCAACCCCCCCCCCCCAACAACCAACAAATAATAACATCTCCCCCTACCCTTTTGCGTTACGTAATCTGTGAAAAATAAACTAAAACATTAATTTTTAACACTCATTTTTTCTAATAGTAGGTATTAAATAGGAAATATTCGTACATATTCTTGACCAAATTAGACGTACATTGATTTTGGTTGTTGTACCATTATATTAGGAGTGTCCCACTTAATTTGTGCCCGGGGTCTCTTAAATTGTAGTTACGCCACTGATCGTCTGCAATGGATCTCTGATGTCTTCTGTCTCTTGTCTTGACTCGTATGTATGTAAATATATATGGGCGAATGCATAAATACATGCAGGTACACACATATTTGAATGACCGATTGGCTTAGAGGTTAGAGCATGTTCCACTCGCGGCACAGTTCCTGGGTTCCATGATCAAAGTCTGGTAGTGTCACGCTCCAATATGCCCAGTTGCTCTTGAGTTAAGAAAGGCAAAGGCAGCATGGAAGGGAACTGCATACCTCATAAACGTGAAGTCTCTAACACTTTGCTCCGTTATGTTAGTTTCTGCTATTGGACGACCTTCACCTTCTTCGCATATTTACATACACATACACACACTCATACCATAGCTAGTAGACCACACCTGCACATAATACTAAACAGGATACATGACTACTAACTTGAGATATCGAAAACTTTCAAACAATTATCCTACTGACTGAACAAAAAAACCTGAAAATGATTCATCCAGAGTTCATGTAACTGAAATAGGGGGCGGGGATAGAGTGATGGAGAAGGGTGATGTATGGACCTGTAGACAGACGTGACTGACTGGTTGTAAACATGCTTACAAACTGACTTTGTAAACACGTCAGTGGCTAAAGACATGTGGAACAAGTCACTGCCAAAAATTGTAAGTCGAAAACCGTGAGGACTATTTTGTCTCAGCAAACACTTTTTTAATAGCTGGATTTTTGTGTATGCTATACATTTTGTAATACACTTTTGCTGTCTGTATTGTAACCTAGAAACATTTTCCTGCAGTATCATTTCTTTTTCTTCCTTTTTCTCACCAATCGCTTTTATTTGGCATAATTTTTGCACTTTCATTCATTTGTACTCTCTATATTGGATTAGTAGGGTGAATTCTCTAACATTCTACTCCCCTACGGACGTATCTGCTTTACACGCAGAATTGTTTACGTTCCGCAAGGTAAATGCGATAATACCAGGTAATTATACCGGTCATACGCTTATCTATTCTCTCAGTCTGATCATCTGTTGAAACGCGTCCGTCCAACATTTGACCCCAGGTGAAAAGCTGTAACAACACGGTCTCGCCGATCGACATGAAAAAAAACTCAAGATTGTCTGTCTGGGTTGTCGACGTCGGTGTCTGTTTGTCTGGCAGATTACACAGAGGGTAGATGCGTTTACCGTTTTTTGTGGGACAATCCCTGGTGATTGTTACAGATAATAATCTGTCTGGGTAGACATCTTGGCGGAAGGCATTAGCCAGGATAGTTCACACATTTGTTGTGAGGGGGCGGAAACATTACCACATGATTTGAACAAGGTTATGCGTTGGAATATTAAATGTAATATTTTAAAACACGTGGGGGGATATTTTGAAATTAGACACCCCAACCCAGTGTCAAAGAGCTTACCAGTGCATTAAAGTAAGAAGCAGGAATAAACAATGGATCCTGTTGGAACATCCGACGGAAGCACCATCTGTGATATGAACTGATAACTGCACATATAATGTAGTCTTCTTCTTCTTCTTGCGATCGCATCTTTGATGTTTACACTGTCAGACGAGTTCTCATGATGAATTCGACTGTTGTTTGAAGTTCCTCTTTAGCTCCATATAGCTTTGAGTTTAGTGTTGAGTCATTGGGCCAGTATATCTTTCTTAACTGGTCATACAGAGGACAATCCTGTAGAACATGCTCAGCAGTTTGTTCGTTTAATCCACATGTGCACAGTGGTGAAGCAGACGATCGTAGCTTGTGCATGTGTTTATTCAGTTTGTTATGCCCTGTCCTGAGGCGAAAAATTGTTATCTGTCCCTGCCGGTCGAGAGTGTGATAGTCGTCTTTGGGTTGGTTCTGTTCTCTTCTGATAGTCTGGATAGCTCTCTTTTTCTCAAAGTATGTGACTTCATTATCTTCTTGTTGACATTCTCCTCCCTTTTTTGCAAGTTTATCTGCCTTTTCATTTCCGGGTACACCACAATGAGATGGTACCCACTGAAGTATGGTTCTCTTTTTTGGCAGCTACCTTGTTTAGTTCATTTCTCAGATGCGGGAGTTTACCACCCTTGAGAGCTTGCAGGACAGACAGTGCATCTGTGAAGATGACTACCTGGTGGCAGTCAGAGTTGGTGTTATAAATCATATTGGCAGCTTGCTCTAGAGCTTGAACCTCAGCTGTATAGTTGGAACAGAATTTACCAGTGGGAATGTGCCTAGTCTCATAGTGGTTGTCAGGATATGAGATAAAGATACCAGCACCTCCATTCCTAACATCATTAGTTGCTGATCCATCTGTATAAGCATGTATCCATGATTGATCGGGATAGCTTTCTTGGATCATACTCAATGTCTTCTTCTTCTTCCGTCCTTAGCCACCGACCGTCAAAGCAGTCAGTGGCCATTACGCCTAGTGGCGTCTTAGGGCAACAGCAGATAGGTTTTCTTTGCCATTGTTTCCCATCACGCCTATTGGCGTCTTTAGGGCAACGGCAAATCAATCCATTTGCTGTTGTTTCCGTAATCGAAGTGACTGGCAAACGGGTGATCAGCCCGTTGGTATACTCAATGTAGCAGTTCGTTTTTGCAGATCATTATACTCACATCCACTTGTGAGACCACTGACTGATGTATTAATTTGGAGGGCATTGCTGGCCTGCTCCCATGGTACAGGGTATAGGGTGGGCTTCAGTGGTGTTGTCTTCATGGATAGGTCTTCTTGATGCTGTCTTTTAAGTCTTTTTCCCCGATGCACAAAGCTGCTATGCTTTAGACATCCCAATGCCAGATCATCTAGTCTTGCCTTCATTGGGTGCGTTGGCATACTGTTGTACTTTTCCATCTGGATCATGGTTTTTGTGTCTCTTCTATGGGACGATGTCTGTAATCCAGCAACCTTCTGCATCTCTGATATTGGTGTAGTTTTCATGGCTCCTGTAATGAGCCTGAGAGCTTGATTTTGCACCTTGTCCAAAGACTGCAGATGTGAGTTAGCAGCTGATGACCATGCTGCTGAGCTAAACTCTAAGTGTGGTCTTATTACTCCATTATAAATCTTCTTTAGATTTCGTTCATTTGCTCCCCAGTTGGTACCTGCTAATTTTCTGAGTATGCCAGTCGTCTTCGGGCCTTTCCTTCTGCATTTTCAATATGCTTATTCCATGTAAGCCTTTGGTCAAATGTCACCCCAAGATAGGTGGGGTAGCTTTCTTCCTTGATCACGGTTGTCCCTAGGTGTATGTTAGCTGATTTGTCCTTGGGGGCGAGGGAGAACAGTGTTGTGGAGGTTTTGTCTGTGTTTATTGTGATAAGCCATTTCTCTGCCCATGACACTAGCATGTCTGCTGCCCGCTGCATTCTATAATTTGCTGTGGTGACGTTTTCATCAGCACACCAGAGTACTAGGTCATCTGCATATAAGGCAGCTTTCACTCCTGCGGGGAGATCTTTCACCAGGTCATTGATGTAAACAAGGAAGAGTGTTGGGGAAATTACTCCTCCTTGAGGTACCCCCTGATGGAGCAACACTTTTCTGCTCTGCAGACCGTCAAGAGTGACTCTAGTTCTCCTGTTATGCAAGTATGACTGGATCCATTTCATCATGTTGCCTTAGATTCCACTTCTCCTAAGTTTTGCAATAAGGATATAATGTAGTGAAATCAGAGACACAGAACAGAGAGAATGCAGCGCACGCCATATGAGCGACTCCCAGAAGCCAGAGAGACATCGGACTTAGAATTCATATATTATAAATGATAGATCGAAGTATTTGGGAAACTTAAAACCCTAAGAAGTAAGCCCGCCTTTATAAATACAGAGACTGAAAAACTTAGGGGACCAGGACTTTAAATACCAAGACTGGAACCCTAAGGAATTGGACCACCCGTCATAAGAGAAACTTTCCCAGACCAAGTGTTTCGCAGATTCATCCGTCATAAAAGGGATTCAAAATGTCCAGGCCAAGTGATTCGAGAGCATATAACCTAAATTGCTCGTGTCTATTCTACCCTGCGTGAGGAGATTGTGTATTCCCAAAACTTTGGGGTAAGTGTAACAATTATTTTACAAATGTAAATTTGACATGTTTTCTTGCTAGGTGGTTATATAATGAGGCTAGCAACCTCAACATATGAAACTAGTATATTCATAAACCACTACAGCAAGCGCTGGTGATTTCTTCTGGCTAGTCGTGCGGAAAACCGACAGCAGAGGTGAGCTCAAACTCCGATGATGACTGATGATTACATCACATGTGCCTAAAGTGTATAATATTTTGTGAGATATATGCACTTTGTTAATTGTAACTCAGGCAACTCATTATTTGCGATGTCCAGACACATTTTCCCAGTGAATACCCAGAGGAATATGATGAATTTTATTCATCTTCCCTGAGCTAATTTAATTCTTCTGAGAGATTAACATTGGTGGGTGGACAGCGAGAATGCGCCTGTTAAATGGCGGCCCAAAAATGTACTTAGCAGAGACATTTGTTTTCCTATTTTTCCAAAAGTTCGTGGTTACAAGCTATCAGACGGTTCGAAGTACTGAAGTTACTTCGCCACTCGTGTGAGAGAGAAGTACACTCATCACCAAGAAGTGACGAAAATCACAGCTGCAGGACTCCCTTATATCAGTTAAGTGCTTATAAAAAGGCACCGGCAAAAAGAATATAATTTTCTGACTATATCCCCACCCTACATCTCTGTGAAAAGAAAATTTGATTCCAATATTAAAGTCACCAGCTTTTTTTGTTTTTTAAACTGTTAGTACTAATTGATTATTAAATTTGTTACATGTTATTTTAAAACTAAACAAACATAGTTGATTCAGTTATTACGTGTATGAAAGCAAACGCGTGAGCCAGAATATTTCATTTATATATACATGTAGACATATATTTACCTCTAAACAGAGCTATACCATTATAAGAAAAAAAGATAGTATCAAGGGATGGAACTTTGTCTCGGAGCGCATTATGGTTGTAAAACTAAAAGAAGGAGAAACCATAGTCAACCTGGTCATAGTGTATGGGCCAAATGAGGATGAGAGAGCAGAGGTCAAGGAGGAATTCTTCGAGCTGCTTCAAAGGACAGTGGATGACTGCCTAGATGAAGTTATTATGCTCGGAGATTTTAATGCCAGAGTTGGAAATGACCATGCTAGATGGGGTGGAGTTATCGGAAGATATGGAGAAGATACTCTCAATGACAATGGAAAGCGACTCCTTAGATTCTGCAGTGAGCAGAATCTGATCATTACAAACACAAAGTTCCCCCATAAGCGCATACATGCATACACTAGATGTGAACCAACCAAGAATGAGAAGTCAGTGATCGACTATGCCATTGTTCGGAGAAGCTCATTCAGATATGTCCGAGATGCAAGAGTCTGGAGGGGGCCAGAGATTGGAAGTGATCACTACCTGCTAACAATCAAACGAACAACTGAAAGAGTTGCTCAGCCTAGGAACTGCCCAACATCACGCAAGAAACCAAGTAAACGAGCAGGAGAAATGAGCATTAGGACCTACAAGCTGAGAGAGCCAGAAATTAAGACCAGATATCAGGGGCTTATTGCTACAGCAGTGAGCAACACAGAAGAACGACCGGATGACTTGGAAACCCTCTGGAATAAATTCAAGGATATCATAAAGACAGCTGCTGCAGAAGCATGCGGTGAAGTCCGACTTGGGAACCAGAGAAAGAGGACACCTTGGTGGACAGAGGAAGTCAAAGAGAAAATAAGAGAGAAGAAAATGGCATGGAAACAATACTTAGGAGCTAAAAACACAACAGGACAAATGGAAAAATATAGAGAATATGTGACACTCAGAACAGAAGCAAAGAACAAAGTGCTAGCAGCAAAACAGAAGTCCTGGGAAGAATTTGGAGAAAAGCTAGAAAAAGATGCACAAGAAAACCAGAAATTGTTCTATAAGACCCTAAAGAACATGAGGAAAGAAAAACAATGCCCTCTCAAATTTATAAAGGACAAGCAAGGCAAATTGCTTACTGCCCCGAAGGAAGTAATGGAAAGATGGAAAGAATATTTCTCAGAACTCCTGGATGGTGAGCATGGTGAAGCATCAGAAATGATAACCCCTAGCACAGAAGAGAAAACCAATGATGGTGAAGATGACATAAAGATGGAAGAACTGAGGGCAGCAATAGAGAAAATCAAGATGGGCAAAGCAGCAGGGCATGATGGTATAACACCAGAAATGGTTAAGTACATGGGAGCATTAGGCGACCTATTACTCTTAAAGGTCCTACAGGCAGCATGGTGCAACAAGACCATACCAAAGGATTGGGAGATTGCCATCATAACACCAATTTTCAAAAAGGGTGACAATCGACAATGTGGAAACCATAGAGGCATATCCCTTCTCAGTGTCCCTGGTAAAATCTACTCTAGAATCCTAGAGCAGAGACTCCGACGCCTAGCTGAGCCACAATTGGATGAGGTCCAGTGCGGATTCCGAGCAAACCGAAGTACTCAAGACCTAATCTTCACACTCAGACAGCTGAGTGAAAAGGCCCTTGAGTATAAGAGTGAGATCCATCTTTGTTTCATAGATCTGGAAAAGGCGTTTGACAGGGTCTCCTGGAGCAAACTTTGGGACTGTTTGGCAAGGAAGAATATTCCAGCACCTCTGATTCATGCTATACAGAGCTTCTACAAGTCTTGCAGAAATTATGTGAGGACAGCAAACCATAAGTCAGAAGAGTTCAGGACCACTACTGGTGTAAGACAAGGTGATATCCTATCACCTTACCTCTTCATACTCCTTATGGACGATGTCATCAAGGCATGTAAGGAGAGAACAAGAAAGTATTCAGTGGGGTACTGGAAGATGAGACAGGTCTATATTTCGGAGCTGGCATTTGCTGATGATGTTGCCCTGATTGCTAAATCAGAGGCACATCTCCAATCCAACCTGCAAGTCTGGAAGGAAGAGCTGGAGAAGAGAGGGATGGTCATAAGCAGCTCTAAAACAAAATCCATGGTGATATCACGAGAAGAAAGAAAACATCAGATTAAGTTGGGAGAACAGGTCCTGGAGCAGGTCGACCACTTTAAATATCTCGGAGCTATTATAGACCGAAAGGGAGGCATCAAAGAAGAGTTGGCCACTCGAAAAGCAGCGGCTGGGAGACTTTTTCAGGCCATAAATCGTGGATTCCTCACCAAGAAAGAGGTTGGTAAGAAAACGAAGATGGCTGTATACCGCTCCACCTATGTCCCAGTCTTGACATATGGATGCGAGTCGTGGGCAATGACTACAACCCACAAAAGCCAGATCCAAACCTCAGAAATGAGGTATCCGAGGAAAGTGGTTGAAGTAACAAGAAGAGACATGGTCCGCAACCAGACGATCCGTCAAGGCCTAAAATCCCATCCGCTGCAGACCCAAATAGAACAGTCCCAACTAAGATGGTTTGGCCATGTCTGCAGAATGGGAGAAGATCGGCTACCACGACAAGCATGGGAAACAAAGAGCCAGGGATCCAGACCTCCAGGACGACCCAGAGTCCGCTGGGAGGACAACATTAGACAATCTTTGAAGGACCGAGGACTAGAATGGAACCAGGCCAGGAAGAAGACAGCTGATAGAATGGTCTGGCGCTCTCTCTTCCAAACCTCTACACCTCACGGTAGAAGGGGAACGACTAAGTAAGTAAGTAAGTATACATGTAGACATATATTTACCTCTAAACAGAGCTATACCATTATAAGAGAAAATTCGCGGAATTAACTCAGCTGGGGGCTTGAACGGGCTAAAAACCATTGCTTAAATCCTTCACAAAAGGCGACGGACAGATATAAGTTAACAAATGTTCAGCGCTAAGCAGTATTGTTCTTGACTTCTGAATTATCTTGTGAATTCTCCCGTAAGGATAGAAGCGTCATTAACCTTCTATCTACATCTCTGCCAAGAGTAATCTTGTGCGAAGGTAGACACCTTTGACGATCCATATAGATGATACTCTTGAGTTTTGGCCAATGTTGGGCCACCACTGCAAAGCAGGGGAGACAATCCGTGACACAAGTGTTCATAGCTGAATTCAAGAGACACTCATTCCCTGTCTTAACGTACATGTCGTGTCTTTTTTATTTATTCATTTCCTTATTTTATTTATTTAAAAAATGTATTTAACCGAATTCTCACTGTCTTTTCTTTCCTGCTTTCGTACTTTTTTCCCTTATGAAGGCATTGTTTTCGCAACGTATACAAATTTTTGTGTGTCTGCATTATCATGTAGAGTTGTTTGGCATTGAGAAACATACAGAGCACAAGAGAAATCAAGTCCAAAATAAAATAAGAATCTTCAACTCAAATGTCAAGTCAGTCCTATTGTATGGCTCTAAAACATGGAGAACAACAAAAACACAAGCAAAAAGCTACAGACTTTCATAAATGGTGGCTTGGATAGAATAGAAGGATTGAAATGGTATGACTAATTCATTAATGTAGAACTGATGACAAGAACCAGACAAGCGCCAGTGGAACAAGAGATGACAAGAACCAGACAAGCGCCAGTGGAACAAGAGATGACAAGAACCAGACAAGTGCCAGTGGAACAAGAGATGACAAGAACCAGACAAGTGCCAGTGGAACAAGAGATGACAAGAACCAGACAAGTGCCAGTGGAACAAGAGTTGACAAGAAGACGCTGGCGATGGATAGGACACACACTGAGGAAACCTGTTGATAGCAGTACAAGGCAGTTCTTGTTCTGGAACCACCAGGAAATGAGAGGCAGAGGTAAAAAAAAAAAAAAACAGAGAAGAGAATTGGAGACAGAAGTGAAAATGATGAGGCAGACGTGGAAAGAATTTGAACTGATGGCACGTGACAGGCAGACGGGGAAAGAATTCGAACTGCTAGGAGGGCGTGGCATGTCTTTGATGAAGGGTTTTGCTCCTGGGGGAACAAAAAGGTGTTGACTGATGATTGAATTTAAACTTAGCCTTCCTGTAAAGGTGAGTAATACACATAAGTGGGTATGTTACAGGCGCGAGAAATGAAGAAATGGAAAACTAGACAACAGAAAAGTAGCAGAACTGATTGGCTTAACGGCTAAACGAACCCATCACCATCCGAACGGAGCCATCACCTCGCTACGGGATTGAATCGTGACAGACCACACTGCCAACTCAGTACACCAAAAATAGTGCTTCGTGACAGCGGTCATTGTCGCGACACTCCACGTAAATGTGGAATTCAGGCCCGGGGGAAAAACCCAGACTAATTATAATTATAGAAGCATCATATCTATAACTGTCATATTCACCAGTATAGGCCAGATAACATAAGGAGATGATCGCCTAATAGTGACAATAGTCTGAAGATGAGAAACTACTATAGCACGTTTCACTAGCTTTGCCCTCAAACAAATGTAATTATCTGATTAACCGTCCAACGTATTAATGCCATTTTTTGCATACGATGTTATATTGGGTTAGACCCAACAAATACGAGTATATACTTTATATCTGTGCATCTTGTCTAGTTCCCATAAACGAATGAAATCCTTTGATCTTTGTCGGCATACTAATTATTGTGTATCGAGATAAGAAATTTTACCACTTCAGTCATAGATTCTGTGAATTCATTAGGCATAGGCGTGTCTACTATTACAATAATGTGGCCATCACGTTTGCATATGAATACCTGTTGAAGATGATTTCTTAAATGATCTGCATGCGAGATACTCGTGACATTGTTTGTCATTGACATTCAGTGCGCTACCAAACTGGACCTTCATTGATCTAATTATTTCAATAGGTTTCACCACTTTGCGGTTCATAAATATCATAATGGAACGTTGCTCCTCTACTGTGCTTGTAATTACGGTAAGGTCATCTTTAAAGAAATTAAACTTCATCCGAATCATAATCAGATGTCTCTGAGAAATTTATAATCAATCTCGGCTGAATGAAGGACAAACCATCATTTGTCCAATATTCCTCTTCGTCATGTAACACATGGTTCTCACATTTCTTCCAATAATCCCTGGCTATATTGGAGATGGCGGCTTTTGTAAGTATTTCAACATCTTTTAATTTGAACGTTCTATTTCCTGTTGCTACCTGTTCCTTAATTTTAGCCCAGACTAATTCTATTGGGTTTAAGTGAGAATGGTAAGGAGGCAATCTTAAACATCTGTGACCATGTTCATGGATTGCCTTGTCTATGTGAAATATCTTTGTATGCTGTGTCTTTTTTACAATTCCAAGTAATTCAGGCTTCAGGGACATTTCGTTGAATGGAATGTTGTTTTTGGTCAGCCACATCTTTATTACATCTTTAGTACTTGATGAATTAGGAACTTTATCTTCTGGTGCCACAACGTTGTGATATGAAGCATTGTCCATTATCAAACACGACGGTCTATCCAATGAAGGAAGTTCATGATTCACAATCAAATCTTGAAATATCTTGCCATTCATCTCTGTGTGATAATCCCTATTATCTGTGGATTTTGAAACAAATATGAGTTCAGTATTATTAGAACCCATGATGGTTGCTTCCTGCATGTGCAATTATTAGGCGCTGTCCTTTGCTGCTTGGTACTAGTCTCTTAGTTGTCCCATCAGATGATTGCCATTCTCGTTCATTACTGTGGTGCGCATTGATCCAAGTTTCATCTAAATACAAAAAATCATAACATTCTCTTCTCATTTCTCTGACCTCGCGTAATTATTTGCTTCTCATTGCAACTATATGAGGCTTCTCACAAATAAGGTTTCTACCACCAAAATATTTTCTAAAAGTGAATCCCAAACTCCTAATAGTCCTCCATAGCGTAGATTTGGAAATATCAATGTCATTATTCGTTCTTAACCAAATTTTCAATTTTCTTAAAGTCACTGCCTCATTATTGTGAAACATTTTGCAAATTTCTCTGCGGATCAATTCTCTGTCAAAATTATCCACCACTCTTGGCCTAATTTTCGTGTGTAAAACACTGGAATTAGAAATTTCAGATGTCGCTATCCAGCAGTGCAATGATCGTTTGCTTATCCCCAAGGCATGAATAGTCCTCTTTTGTGGGTTTGAAATAGAGTGATATAGTTTTCCTCGAGTAGCTTCATTGCTGAAATACTTAAAAATCATATTTGTGATTTGTTGTAATGTCATAATATGTACTCGCAGACTCATTTCTTCTACTTAACCACACAATACTTTTTGTAGACACACCACTGATTGACAATGTGTGCGTAACACCGGATATAAACTATTTTATGTTCAAGAAGTGCAATTTCACGCAATTTCACGCTAAAATCATGCCAATTGTTTGATAAACCAATCATGTGCAAATGAGGTCGTATAATCTACTGTAGACAATTCTAAATGTGTGTGTGTGATGTGTGTTGGCAACTAGGATTTTGATATTATATCGCAAAGAAACGAAAATTGAAACCAATGGCCGCATTTTAATGAAAAATTTGGGAGCCGCGCTTGTGTAATGGCTACGGCGTTGTACTGGCGACCAGGTTTTCATGGTTCAAACCCGGGCATCAGCGTTTGAAGGAATGTTTACGACCGGAAATTTGACTGAATAACCGGAATGGCTCCTGCACATAAATCCCGTGTGGATGGGAAGAAGCGAAGCTCCTGACCGGGTTGGAAGGAAAGTCCACTGACCCCCCAGCCTCGCAATGACATTTCATTGGGTCAAAAGAGCTGGAAAGCTCGAGTGCCGCTGGTTAGAGAAAAAAAAATGAAAAATTTAATTCATAGGGTCTATACCATTTCAAATTCACACACAAAATGTCACTTATATGCGTTATATATTCGCTGATAAATAGCATTTTGAAGTGGGGCAAAGCTAGTGAAACGTGCTATAGATAACTCATTTATGTTTGAGCACATTGCGGTAGGTGCAGTCCTGATTTGACAAGCTGACACAAAACAAATTAGACCAGCTTACTATCCTCGACTTGTAACATTCTCTTCCTGCTACTCGGCGACCTCACTTCTGCGACATTCATTACCACTCCCTGCACGGGCAGAAACAATCCCAACCCGCCCCTCCCACGATAGATGACTTGCCACACGTGACTTTGAAATCAAACATCACTGATTTGGTTGCTGCTTTAACACAACGCCTCTGGTAATAACAAAAACTAACTTTCTGGTAACAAAATCAAGAACCTGTAACACTACACAAAATGGCATTCAATCCTCAACCTTAAAACTACTGCCTCTACACAACCATCCAACCTCAACATAACACGATGTCTCAAACAATTTAAAAAAAAAAAAAAAAAAAAAAAAAATATTTATATATATATATGTTCGATGAAAGGAGGGAAGTCACCGGGTGTGGATAATATCCCAGCAGAGCTCTTGAAATATGGAGGACCAGATATAGTAGAAATCATGACAACAATTTGCCAGAAGATATGGAGTACCAAAAAATGGCCAAAAGAGTGGACGCAGTCATTAGTAAAACCGCTTCCAAAAAAAAAAAAGGAAATTTAAAAATGTGCAAGAACTACAGAACCATTAGCCTTATTAGTCATCCAAGTAAGGTGATGTTAAGGATACTTTTGAACAGAATAAAACAGAAATCAGAAGAAATCTTGTCAGAGGAACAGGCTGGCTTTAGACCAAAAAGAAGTACCTCAGAACAAATCTTCAATATTAGATTACTGATCGAAAAACATCTCCAGCATCAATACGATTTATACCATAACTTCATCGATTTCACAAAAGCCTTCGATCGAGTCTGGCATGAAGGCTTATGGCAAATAATGAGAAAATTCAATTTTGATACCAACATCATAGATATCATTGAAGCACTATACAAGGACGCAAGCAGTGCTGTTTTTGCAAGCAATGACATTGGAGAATTTTTCAAAACAACTGTAGGAGTTTGCCAGGGATGTATCCTGTCCCCAGTGCTCTTTAATATATATCTAGAACATATTATGCAGGAGGCTCTCTGCGATTATTATTGTTCTCACCTCTGCCCTCCAACGTGTGCTCCCCATCTCTCGTCAGGAGGCCCTCAAACCTCACTATAAACCCACTTCAGATCGAGTAAAATTGATCTTGACCTATCACCCTCACAGTACTGCAGTCAAACAGATCCTTTCCCGCTATCTCCCTATCCTCCAAGCAGAGTCTGTGACCCAGGAAGTTTTCGGTGAAGCACCTTTGGTGGCATATAGGCGCGACAAGAACTTGAAGGATCTTCTTGTTCGCAGCCGTCTTCCAAAGGAGAATGCCACTCAGTTTGGCACATTACCCTGTGGTCGGACACGATGCAACACGTGCAAGTATGTCATCTCAACCAACAAAGTGTCTTTTCCTGAGGCTACGTACACTATCACCAGTAGCTTCACGTGTGAGTCGCGCAATGTCATTTACACGATCATATGTAAACGTTGCTGCATAACCTATATTGGCCAAACAGGCAAACGACTTGGGGACAGATTCAGCCAACACTTGAATGACATCGCTCAGCAAAAATCCACACCAGTTGCCATACACTTTAATGGTCCTGACCATCATGGTCCCATCGACATCCAGGTCACAGCGATCAGATCCTGCTCCTCTGACACTGCTAGCCGAGAACAGCTTGAAAACCGTCTTATCCACCCCATGGGGTGTCTAAAACCAGCCGGTCTTAACACTCTACACACCTTTGTCTGAGGTCACCCTTTCCCCCTCCTCCCTCCCCTTTCCTCTCTTGTTCCATTTTTACTCTTTCCACTCTTATCCTATTGTTCTATTTTATTGCCGTCTTCTAATAATATGTATGAATATAAAATACACTGTTTTTAATATGTCGTGATATTTGATTTTTTATTTCATACTTATTTATCTCCAACTTATTTATCTCCAACTCATTCTGTCCTCTTCTATTTCCAGTCCCCACTAATATTACGTTTGGGTAGTTTATTGTTCAGTTTCGTTTTTTAGTTTCGTAGTATGTATTGTATACATCCGGTGGTGACAGTCATTTCCTTTTCCGGGCACGCCAGTCCGTTTGCGGGAAGTTTCCTTCAGGGAAGTACCTAGGTTTAATTTTTATATATTTTTATATTTATTTAGGTTCTTATGTGTCCTATCTAGCCTTGACTTTCTTTCCTTTCCCTGACGAAGGCCTTGTGGTCGTAACGTTGGCTATTTTCTTTGTCTTTTGTCCTCGTAAGACGAATTACCTTTTTTCGATTTTTTTCACACCCATCCATTTTGCGATTATAAAACAACCATATCGATTGGAGGCCGACCTCTTTGCAATCTACGTTTTGCTGATGATATCGATCTGACAGCTGGAACAGAATCAGAACTTCAAGACCTTACCTCTAGTCTGGAGAAAGTAACAAGAACGTATGGGATGGAAATTAATATAGAAAAAAGCAAGATATTGGTGAATAGCCATAAGAAACATGTTCCGACCAACATTACGTTAAATGGGCAAACGTTAGAAGAAGTTAACACCTTTAAATATCTCGGGTCCACTATATGTAGTGATGGAAGATCAAGTAAAGAAATCAAGACAAGACTTGAAATGGCCTCAGCTGCCATGACAAGACTGAATGTGATCTGGAAAAGTAACATCAGTTTTCCTGTGAAGATCAAATTAAACAAATCACTTGTATTATCTATTCTCTTGTATGGGTGTGAGGGCTGGACACTCACTGCAGATACGGAGCGAAGGATTCAGGCTTTCGAGCATAAATGTTATAGAAGAATTTTGCGCATTTGCTATAAAGAGCACAAAACAAATGTCTGTGTTAGAGAGAAGATAAACACCTATGCAGGCCACCAAGAACCACTTTTGTCAGTAGTGAAACGTCGAAAGCTTGCCTGGTTTGGGCATGTAACTCGTCATGACTCCCTTTCGAAAACGATCCTCCGGGGAACAGTCGAAGGTAAACGGAGAAGAGGAAGGCAAAGAAAATCCTGGGCTGATAACATCAAAGAATGGGCAGGACACGGTTTTTCCACACTTGTACGCATTGCTGAGGATAGAGAGCAGTGGAGGACCCTGTCTGCTGATGCTTCCACCATGGCACCCCTACGACCCATGACGGGTTACGGGTTGAGATGAGATGATTATATATATATGTATATACAAGGGTATTGACATAAGTCTTGGTGAAGGACATGTCACAGAGAGCTGAAATTTTGTATAGTGTTTATTCCTTTTCAATATAGCCACCGTCTGAATTGACACACTTCTGCCATCTCTGCTTGACCTTGAAAAGACCTTGGGAGTAGAACACCCTATTTTTCAAACTGTACCAGTCATCACATGCCAGTATAACCTCTTCATCGCTGTCAAAATGATTTCCTTTTAGCTGTTTTTTAAGATTTGGGAACAGAAAAAAGTCTGATGGAGCCAAATCTGGATAATATGGTGGGTGTGGAAGAATTTCAATATTCAAATCGTTGGCTGCTAGCTGCACAAGTCATGCTTTGTGAGAGGGCGCGTTGTCTTGAAGCAAAGGAAGATTTTGAGTGCGCGTTATCCCTCGTTTCCTGGTCACAACCTTTCTTAGTTTTGTGAGAAAATCTGCATAGTACTGTCCATTAACTGTGTTGCCACGAGACAGATAATCTTTCAAAAGGACACCTTTGCCGTCCCAAAAAAAAAACAGTCAGCATCACTTTTCCTGCAGATTTCTGCGCCCTCGGCTTGACAGGTGTTGGGGAGCCCGGGGTTTTCCATTGCATGCTGGCAATTTTGGATTCGGGGTCATAATGGTGTACCCAAGTCTCATCTACTGTCACCATGGTCTCCAAAACATCTTTTGACTGACACTTTTTGAGCAACTGTTGACAGCAATTTACCCTTGTTTGCTTCTGTTCACGTGTCAACAGTCGCGGAACCCAGCGTGCACACACTTTTCTCATGTTCAGTCTGTTGTGTAAAATTCTATAAACTGTTCTTTCATTTAGTTTTACTCTACTGGCTATCTCCACAATTGTCTTTTTTAAATCCTGGTCAATGATTTTCTTCACTCTTGTTGCATTTTCATCGTTGCACTCTGAGGCTGGTCTACCAGATCTTGGCAGATCAGCAACATTTGAGCGGCCGCACTTAAACTGTTGACACCAGTTTTTTACCGAAGTATATGAAGGACAAGAATCACGAAACACTGGTTCCATCTTCCTGTGTATTTCTGTAGGTGTTTTTCCCTGAAACATCAGAAATTTTATCACAGTTCTGGCCTCCTTCTTTTCCATTGTTTTGTCAAATCTTTGGAGCAGCAGATCCGGTCAATAGGGTATATTGCGCCATGCACCGTAGCGGGAAAACCCATTGAAGAAACAAACGCATACTTTATACATTCAGTGCAAATATGATGAACTTTAAATGTGCCAAGTTTCATCTTCCTCCTGTGACTCCTTCATGGTCAGGCCCAAGACTTATGTCAATCCCCTTGTGTGTGTGTATATATATATATATATATATATATATATATATATATATATATATATATATATATATATATATATATATATATATATATATATATATATATATATATATATATATATATATATATATATATATATATATATATATATATATATATCGCGTGTTCCATCAATGACAAACTTTCACTGGACACAGAAATTGACAACTGCATTGGCAAAGCTGCAGCTACCATGAAGACCATAGCTGCGGTATATAACGCCTGAGTTATAAGCATACTATATATTGCAGTGTGACCTGGACAACCTATGCTAACCAAGAAAGAACGCTCAACACCTTCCATCTACAGTGCCTACGCCACATCCTTGGCATTTCTTGGAAAGATAAAGTGACAAATGTCGAGGTGTTGTCACGAGCTGGCCTTCAAAGCATGTATACACTGCTTAGGCAGCAAAGACTACGCTGGCTTGGCCATGTCCGCCGCATGGAAGAAGGTCGCATCCCAAAATATATTTTCTATGGCCAACTAGCAGATGGCGGAAGAACAGTTGGGCGACCGCATCTGAGATTCAAAGATGTGAGCAAGAGAGACATGAGGGCACTGGACATAAATCCAGCAACGTGGGAGGATGAAGCTGCCGATCGCACCAAGTGGCGATGATATCTACGGCGCCACCTCAGACTGAGCGAAAAGAAACTCACACAACAAGCAGAAGAGAGGAGAAAACGTCGAAAGGAGCACCGGGAAAATAAGCACCTGAGGGGCGCATTCGCATAGTCAGTTTTGACTGAAGGGCGCGCGTTCCGTGTTCGCGGATTCGCTTATTCGTGCGAGATATAATGTACACATTTTTTTGCGATTCGCTTGCACCTCGTGAGTATTCGCGGCCATGCATAGTAAGCAGCAAATTTCAAGACGCCTACCTCGCAGCAAGGAGAGGCTGCCTCCTTGCTCTCGCGGCTTTCGTTGTGTTTACATATGCCTTTGTCGTGCATCTTTTTATCCACGTTTTCGCAGTTCTACGCTGTTTTTGATTATTTTTGTAGTTAATAATGGCATCCAAGCGTAGTGCAAGTGTGTTGGTGAGTGTGCCTATGCGCAAGAACACTATGATTAGCCTCAGTGTTAAAGTTCGCGTGTTAGATAAACTTCGTTCTGGAATGTCTGTTTTCAATGTTAATGAAATTTTCGTTATTTCTTAATTTTAAATGTTTTGTGTAAATATTTTCAATGTTTGTTTTTCATGGATTTTATAATAATGTGTGTGTGTGTTTGCGTGTGAATGTGTGAATTGGTGAATGGGTAGTAACAGTATGAGTGAATAGGTTAGTGACTGAGCATTTGTACACCAAAAGGTTGTACATACTGTACTATTACAACGAAAAGTGCAAAAAATACATTTATAAAAGGCGCAGTATAATAAATAAGGTGTTTTTTTTTTTACAAGAAAGGTACAACAAATAATGAGTTCATGGTGATCGGTAGCAAGAGTGTATGGTGAATAGGGTCCAACAGGAATCATAACCCACTTTTTTCCATAGGATCAATGGTTCCGTATTTGCTGATTTCCGTATTCGCGGGGTTTTCAGGGAACCTAACCCCCGTGAATAGCGAGGATTGGGTATATATACACACACACACACACGCACGTACGCACGCACATATATATATATACATCAACACATCCAGGAAAAAAACGGATAGACTTAATAAGTTTAGCCAGCAGGTGGGCTTGAACATCAATTTAAAGAAGTCAGAGGTCATGACGTTCAATGTGAGCAACCCTGAGCCCATATCAGTAAGGAATCAGCAACTGGTACAGACAGACACCTTCACATACCTAGGATGCATAGTAACACCAGACGGCGGGGCAGGCAAAGACATCAACAACAGAATGAATAAGGCAAGAACAGCCTTTTTTAGCCTAAACAACATCTGGAAGTCCTCTCAATACAGCACAAGCACAAAATTAAGATTATATCAGAGCTGTGTGCTTTCTGTGCTTCTCTATGGTGCGGAATGCTGGAGAGTTACAGAGAAGGAAATGTCGAAATTGTCCTCTTTTCACACAACGTGCCTAAGAAAAATTCACCGAATCTTTTGGCCGAATACCATCAACAGCCAAGATCTGCTTACTCGGAGCAAGCAAGAGGACATGCACACCATCATAGCTGGCAGACGCTGGAGCTGGGTTGGCCATGTCCTCAGAAGATGTCACGTGACCGATAATCTATTTTACCATCTTGTCCATAATTTGATTACTTTTTAAATGTCCTGGTTTTCCTCGTCATTTTGTATTCTTCTTTCTTTCATTTTTCACCTTCGCAAACCCCACCCGAGGTTGTTTACGCTGGCCAGCTGCGGTCAGCTAACGCTAGACGTAATGTTATCTAAACGCACCTGTGTGTGGTGAAGTGGGATGTTATAAATATTTATAGGGGACTTAGTGTACTGACTGAGATCAGCTGTGAAGGTATCTATATCTAATAAGAGTAGTGTTGTAAAAGGTTCTTTCTTCTTTATTTATTTATTTCCCACTCTGTAAAGTGTCAGTCTGTATGCTCTGTAAGGAAGAGTGGTGTGTTGTTGAGATCAGGCATGCTCCAGTCTACCCAGCTGTAAATGGGTAACTCACCCTAGTCCTGAGTTAGGGAAGGCAAAGGCTCCAGGGGAAGCAGGCCCTAAACTTGGTCACTTCAACTGACGCAGGATGGTGTATGTATGGAGTAGAAGTGTAGAGTGTGATACCGCGAATGGTGTACTGTTCGTGTGCTGACCAATATAACCACTCATACACTTGTGTCTACAAGGCACCAATGCAGACTGCTGGAATCTTTGTTTACTCAATTTATTCAGACGTACACACTGGGACATACGAGTACATCATGGTATGTTGACATATCAACTTGTAGGTATACATAGCAGATCTGAAGTCATGACACATTCAGAAATAATGGGCAGTACATCAAAAGTTCAATGTCATGATACATTATGGCCGCATCCCCTATCTGACTAAACGCGTCAGTGAAGGCAGATCGGTAAATAACTAAAGTTACTTGACGTCCATAGTTTTGTAGTATATATCATGGAACCACGAAAGGGGGGTTTCTAGCAAGATTGAGATCTCCCTGTCACTGTCCGATAATAGGATAAATAATCTGTTCTCTTGGCAGTGATCAAAACATATGATGACCGAAATCTAACATGGCCGCCTCCCTGAGTTGTCGTTCACTCATTCATAGGAAGGAGAATATAAGCCAGAGTTAATTTATAATGGATATATAAATGATTTCATAAATGTTTCCATACAGCTCTACGGTGATCAGGTTAATTCACGTAGCCATAACCGCTGTAGGAAAGTCTGTCATCTTCGTCGATACAAAACACGACCCTAGCGATACGAAGCACAATGTTCCATCTAGGTCGAATCGACATGAGATCATCAAAATAGGGTCTGGCAATACATGGAGTCCGAATTATACATTGTACCGTACCTTAGGAGAGTCTCTAACATAAACTATAGTAGAGATACCATCTCCTTTAGAAGAAAACCACTTCATGAATCATATTTCCTTAAGAATCTACCAGCCCTTTGAAAAGTGCGTACCCGCCATTATCACGGTACATCGGAACTCATCACGACTTGTCAAGACAACTCATACTTCCGCTAGACCGGAATAATAAGAATCTAGTCCCGCCTACCCATCCAAAATATACAATATAGGACTGATTCTACTTGTACTAATAATATGTAATACATATGAATTCAGGCCATAAACATAATAAGCAAATTAATCTATTTTCTGGCCCTAAAAATAAGTACAAATATAAGAGCAATATCCGTGCGCCGGATCAATATCAAGAACGATTACTCCTATAATCAAAAGTGTGAATCAAACATGGATTATCTCGCTTTCCTCATAGACAGCATTCTCATACACAAATGAATGAATGTCTATATTTTTCCCATATTAAATAGCCATATCGATTTTTGTAATATGTGCGTCAAAATATGCACGCAACAGATTACCACACCCCTCGGGAAAAAAAAAATGGTACATTTTTTTTTTGAAACACATCTAGGAGCAACATACAATAGGCTCACAACGCACCAATAACAATGCGCAGATGATAAGCATAAGTTTTATGACCTTAGAGAAGGTACTTCTCTAAGTATTAATATTTCCAGAGAGGTGTCACCAACGCATACTACAATATTAGCAATGACACAATTTCCACATTAGTTTATACATCAATTTCATCTAAGATATCTTAACATCATGATCATCAAAGACAAAAAACATTGAAAGATCAGCGGTGAATAAATATCAATGAACCGCTAAGTAGTGTTACAATCAATATATGATATATTACATATGTGTACACATTTCAACATAGAAACAACTGTATCAAAGTTGTATAACAGTTATGAATCATGTGGGCATCTAGACAAAATATCTGCCATCACATTTTCTGACCCACGGATAGCTCGCACCGAAAAATGAAATGGCTGTAGAGCAATCGCGTATCGCGTTGATCTCGCGCTCTTCAGATTTTTACTCTGAATAGCCATAAGAGCTTTCTGGTCAGTTTCCACAATGAAATGCGCGCCCAGAAGAAATCTTTGCAGTTTAAGGATTGACCAAACCATAGCCAATAATTCACGGTCTAGGACCGAGTAATTCTTCTCTGCGGCATTTAATTTCCGAGAAATATACATCACAGGATGCAGAGTTCCAGAGTACTCTTGCATTAGTGCCGCTCCAATCCCGGTGGATGAAGCGTCACTACGAAGAATAAATGTCTTATCCTTAGAAGGCAATACTAGGATAGGTGAAGTAGAAAACATAGTTTTAACCTTATCCAAAGAGGATTGACATTCTTGAGTCCAATGGACTACATTAGGAGACCCTTTCTTTAGCAAGGAAGAAAGAGGTGACATAATGGAGGACAGATTCGGAATGAATCGTCCATAAAATTGTATTAGACCTAAGAGACTTCGCACTTGCTTTTTAGTCTTAGGAATAGAAATGTTAAGTATCTTACTTGTATTATGGTCTTCTGTTTTTAGGAACCCATGACCCACACGGTGTCCTAAGAAAGATATTTCGCTAAAACCAATACATGCTTTCGATGGTTTCGCTGTCAGGTTATGCTCGCGTAAGATAGACAATAGTTCATTTATACCATTATAGTGATCGTTCCAAGTATCACTGAAAAGACAGATGTCATCAAGATACGCAATGACATCTGAGCGATGAGATAGGATTCGACGCATCATGCGTACAAATGTTGCAGGGGCGTTCATAAGACCGAAAGGCATGAAATTCCATTGGAATAGACCCCTAGGCGTCGAAAAAGCAGTAAACGGTTTGGCGTGTTCGGATAATGGAACTTGCCAATATCCCTTAGACAAATCGAGTTTAGTAAAGAAATGAGAATTCGATAGTCTCGTAAGTAGCTCTTCTAGCAAAGGCATAGGTTCAGCATCAAATTTAGTCACTTGGTTCAATTTGCGATAATCCACGCAAAGACGTATGTTATTGTCTTTTTTTCGTACTATAACCATCGGCGAAGAATATGCTGATGTGGATGGTTCAATAATTTTTAACTCTATCATCTCATCTAACTCTTTCTCTACCTGTGCTTGAAAATGTATCGGGATAGGATACGGTCTGACTCTTATAGGACTATGGTCAGTAAGAATAATGTCATGTTGAATGACATCAGTTTGACCAGGAATGTCAGTAAGGACATCCTGAAATTGTTCTAACATAGTAGAAACTTGTTTCTGCTCTCCTGGAGATAATTCTGGAGAAATTGCAACATCTTTCCATGATTTATTAGAGTGAAGAGGAATCAGTGGAAAAGGTAAATTTACATCCGAGAAACTCGTTTCCTCATCCTGTATTACTGACAGAGATGAGTACTGTCCATGTTGGACTGGAAAATCGTCCGTTGCCTGGAAAACAGGTTGTAAATAATCAGGACGTTCATGGAATTCCGTGAGCATGTTGATGTGGAAGGTTTTACGCTTCCCGTCAATATCGACGATATAGTCAACATCGGAAACTTTTGATATTATATCGTACGGACCTTTCCAAGAAATGAGAAGTCTATTTTCCCTACAAGGTAGCAAGACAAATGCTTTGTCACCTGGACAAAGTTGTCGCAAACATCTCTTTTTATTGGCAAATTCCCTTGCCTTCTGTTTCGCAAATTCAGAAGAAGCAGTTGCCAACTTGCATGCTTCAATAATCTTGTGTCTAAGTGCGATGACATATTCATAAGAGGATTTTGTGTCATCGACAATATTATCAGCAGTTATAAGATCATGAAGTAAGGACATAGGACCTCGCGGTTTCGCGCCAAAGACAAGTTCAAAGGGAGAAAATCCTGTATGTTCGTTGGCGACCTCTCTATATGCAAAGAGAGCCGCGGGTAAAACCCTATCCCAATCCTGAGGATGATCTTCTGTTATCTTACCTAGTAGGTTTTTCAGAGTTCTAGTCAAACGTTCCACCATCCCATTGGACATAGGATGATAAATACTACTCAGCGATCTCTCTATCTTCAGAGTCGACATTACTTGAGACATGGTATCCGATATGAGTTGGGTACCATGGTCGGATAATATTTCTGCTGGAAACCCCAGACGAGAAAATATTAACCAAAGAGCATCTGCGACATCAGCAGTAGTTATGCTCTTTAGAGGAACAGCCTCCGGCCAACGTGTGCACATATCAACACACGTCAAAATAAATTGGTGTCCTCTAGCAGACTTTATCTTAAATGGACCAATGATGTCTATCGCCATTTTTTGAAATGGCCGAATGGGAATGTCCTGCAGCCTGAATAGGTGCATCATGGCGTGGACCTCTGGATTTAATCTCTTGACATACTTTACAAGATCGACAATAGATTCGTATGTCCTTATTCACAGCAGGCCAAAAGAAAGATTGAAGAACTCTAGCTTTAGTACGGGAAAAACCCATATGTCCAGCACACTGCGAATCATGAGCGTGCTGTAAGATTTTAACTCTCATATTTTTAGGCACAAGGATTTGAGAATGAATGGACTTAGCGGAGTCTTGTACCATACGTACAAGTACGCCATTCTTCATCGTAATCCAAGATTTACGATTTGTATCCTTATTCGGATCACCTTTTGTTGCCAGAGTAAAGAATTTCTTTAGAGTAGGATCATCTTCCTGCTGTTTGATAAAGGAATCGTGGGAAATCTCCAAGGGATCATCTTGGATCTGCGCATCATTATCTTCAGAATGTGAAGATTGTGGCATATTAAGAGCTTGAGCCCTAGTGATTACTGCATTAGCAGATTGCATATTAACATTTTCCCAATTAGAAATTTGCTGTGGAGTGCATTCTTTCACTCCATGAATGCGACCGATGATAAGATCAGCGATCGGATTCGGCAAGAGACATGCTTGCACCTCTCCTGTAAAGAAAGGCGTAGCAATATTGATAATGGCAGTAGAGTACTTCTCCAATGTGCCACCAAATGTTACACATTTGACTATATTGCCTGTAGCTCGAGAAGGATTTACGAGTGATTGCCTCACTCAAATGGTAGTGCACCCCGAATCGAAAAGAATTGATACCGGAGTACCATCTATTAGGCCCCTATTAAAGACAAGAGCACCCCTTCCATTATGCGCAATTGACGCATGGAGAGCGGGAAGCGGGTGACCGCAGCTTAAAGTAGAAACTGTGGTTGGATCGAATAATGTTTTGCATTGCGAACACTCAGATGCTCTAGCAAAATCGAAAGCGGGATTTGCTACACTATTGGAGTCTTTTTTATCATTATTCTGATTATCCGTGTCGTGGAACTCCTGTTGTGCAGAGTTAGCCTGGTAATACGATTTACCATGTCTTTTGTGTTGTGATCTACCTCGGTTATAATTGTCTCTATAATTATTATTGCCTCTGTTATAACCCCTATTTGGGTTTGAATCATAACATTCATGATCATAATCATCATGCTCATTATATTGAGTATCCCTGTAATATTGTTTCTTTTGTCTCCATGAAGCACTTGGGTAGTTCCTATAGCTACTCCCCTTTCGAGAATTTCTAACATTATGGGTACCCCTCGCGTATCGAGGACTATCAGCCCGATTCCAGTTCTTCAAAGAAGAACCCTGATTTGAGTGGTTATCTTGGTTTTGATATTTATTCCAATTAACTTTTTTATCAAATTTATTTTTAGCTCCTTGGAATTTGTGTGAGTAATTCTGATTATATTCTGTTGCCGAAGCAACTGGCATACTCTCTTTAATGTTAGAGTTACTAAGAATCATGTCAGGGTGTGCCGTGGCATACTGGTCACAATATTCTTCCATTTGCTTTAATGTACTAGGTTTACGCTCATGTAAGAACTCTAGGAATGATTTATTTACAGAAGACATGACCTTGTCTCTTAGCAATAAATCCGTAAGACCATCAAATGTTTTTTCTGTTTTGGATAATTCAATCCATCGTGAAAGTGTAATTCGTGCTTTTGAGATGAATTCTGAGAATTCTACACCTACCTCAGGTCTCATTGTTTTAAACAAAAGACGATAGCCTTCCTCAGACAGCTGATATCTCTTTATCAAAGCTGCCCTAACAGCATCATAATTATCTTTGTCGGCCTCTTCAACAAAATATAACTTACTCAGAGACTCCCCTTTTAGATTTTCAGACAACTGATTCACATACTGTGATTTGTCAACATTATGAGATCGACAAGCCCGTTCAAATCTAGAAAGCCAAAATGTTATGTCATCACTGGTAGGGTTAAACGCTGGTACCTTGACCTTGTACACAAAGGGTTTACCATTACCACCAGATGCCTGATTAACATTACTCATACATGTCAATTTTAATTTCTCTAATTCAAACTCATGTTCTCTTATTGCTTTTCTCTCTTCAGCTTCTCTATCTAATCTTCTCTGTTCTGCAGCAGCTTCTAATTTTTTCTGTTCTGCAGCAGCAGCAACTTCTAATTCTTTCTGTTCTGCAGCAGCTTCTAATTTTTTCTGTTCTGCAGCAGCAGCAACTTCTAATTTTTTCTGTTCTGCAGCAGCTTCTAATTTTTTCTGTTCTGCAGCAGCTTCTAATTTTTTCTGTTCTGCATCAGCTTCTAATTTCTTCTGTTCTGCATCAAATCTCCTTTCCTCCACTTGCATCTGCAATTTCTTAAGTTCAGCAGCAGTATCAGCTTCTTTTTCTAATCTTTTTTCTTCAGCTAGAGCTTTCCTTTCTTCTGCAGCAGCTTTTTTTTCTTCTATTTGAAGTTTTCTCTCCTCAGCCGCAGCTTTTTTTCCTCAGCAGCAGCTTTTCTCTCTTCAGCAGCAGCAGCAATTTTTTCTCTTCTGCAGCTAATGCTTTGTCATATTGAGCAACAGCCCATTGTTCTAAGTCTTTTCCAGTCTTATCAAGAGATTTTCCTTGTGCAATAAAATAATCTAATGTAGACATATTGTCTTCTTAAATCAGAAACCTGAAAAAGTAAATAAATTACCCTCTTTCACGTTAATGGGAGACAAGTCTATACCATAGACTTAGTCTTAGTCCAAACTTGTATGGTTTATAATAACCAATGATAACTTGAGTACCTATGGACAACAATAACTGTATCTCAAATACTGTGGGAGACAAGCCTTACAAAGGTCTTGTATATCTCAATGTAATCAAAGATCACTTGGGTACCTGTGGAAAATAATCATAAAGTACTGATCTGTACTATACTATCAGTGTATACCACTATAACTCCTATGTCATATGTCAACTAAAGACATTACAAAGGACAAACAAGAAAAGACAATATGAACACATTTGCAGAGATCAAATTAAATTAAATAGGAGAAATGAAAAAAATGATCACAGAAACCGTGATGATAACTGCAATAATCTACAAGGCACCAATGCAGACTGCTGGAATCTTTGTTTACTCAATTTATTCAGACGTACACACTGGGACATACGAGTACATCATGGTATGTTGACATATCAACTTGTAGGTATACATAGCAGATCTGAAGTCATGACACATTCAGAAATAATGGGCAGTACATCAAAAGTTCAATGTCATGATACATTATGGCCGCATCCCCTATCTGACTAAACGCGTCAGTGAAGGCAGATCGGTAAATAACTAAAGTTACTTGACGTCCATAGTTTTGTAGTATATATCATGAAACCACGAAAGGGGGGTTTCTAGCAAGATTGAGATCTCCCTGTCACTGTCCGATAATAGGATAAATAATCTGTTCTCTTGGCAGTGATCAAAACATATGATGACCGAAATCTAACATGGCCGCCTCCCTGAGTTGTCGTTCACTCATTCATAGGAAGGAGAATATAAGCCAGAGTTAATTTATAATGGATATATAAATGATTTCATAAATGTTTCCATACAGCTCTACGGTGATCAGGTTAATTCACGTAGCCATAACCGCTGTAGGAAAGTCTGTCATCTTCGTCGATACAAAACACGACCCTAGCGATACGAAGCACAATGTTCCATCTAGGTCGAATCGACATGAGATCATCAAAATAGGGTCTGGCAATACATGGAGTCCGAATTATACATTGTACCGTACCTTAGGAGAGTCTCTAACATAAACTATAGTAGAGATACCATCTCCTTTAGAAGAAAACCACTTCATGAATCATATTTCCTTAAGAATCTACCAGCCCTTTGAAAAGTGCGTACCCGCCATTATCACGGTACATCGGAACTCATCACGACTTGTCAAGACAACTCATACTTCAGCTAGACCGGAATAATAAGAATCTAGTCCCGCCTACCCATCCAAAATATACAATATAGGACTGATTCTACTTGTACTAATAATATGTAATACATATGAATTCAGGCCATAAACATAATAAGCAAATTAATCTATTTTCTGGCCCTAAAAATAAGTACAAATATAAGAGCAATATCCGTGCGCCGGATCAATATCAAGAACGATTACTCCTATAATCAAAAGTGTGAATCAAACATGGATTATCTCGCTTTCCCCATAGACAGCATTCTCATACACAAATGAATGAATGTCTATATTTTTCCCATATTAAATAGCCATATCCATTTTTGTAATATGTGCGTCAAAATATGCACGCAACAAATGTATTATAGATAACCTTACTTGCTGCCACATATGTATACCTCAGTCAGAATTATTCTGGAATAGTGTGATGACTACGTTATATGTCTAGGGTATATGTATGATTGTCGTGAAACGACTCTCCCCGACTTCTTTCTTCTGTCTATTATTTTTTTTCCCTCTACAAATTTCTCCTATCATTTGACAAGAAACCTAAGTCTCTCTCTCTCGCTAGTCTTAGATTTCGCTATTCGCTAGCTCGCTAGCGGATTCACGGCCATAAGGTAATAAATTATTCCCCCACCAGCGAAAGTCGAAGGTGGAACACGGTACAACGATTCGAACAGGAAGTCGACCGTCTTTGTTGTTCACGAACTGGACGCATGTAAAACAGCCGGAAACGATGGACGCTAGTGCGAGTTGAAATGAAGGTAACTTTATACCCCTGGGACCAGAACAGAATTTGCACACAACCCACCCCTGCCCGGAACAGATCCTGGAATATTGGAGGGAATTTTCTGCATTCTTCTTGTAACCATCATTCGGAGCAGACAGACTCTGGGCCCAAGGGGGCATTTCATGTTGCGAAATAGTTGTAGTGAATTCGTTGAGCGAATCCACCCAGGTTGCGGTTACGAGGTACTAACCCAGGTTGCGGTTACGAGGTACTAACCCAGGTTGCGGTTACAAAGCAAAAACTCAGGTTGCGGTTACACAGCACTAAACCAGGTTGCGGTTACCAGATACCTAAACCAGGTCCAGGGTACAAGTCCACGGTACCCAAGATTATCCTTACCCACCATACCCTATCAAATAGGTTACCATACCCAACCATATCCTATCACCCAGTAACCATACCACACATCCCATAAGCAGAAGAGATATTCAGCAGAGGTGACTTACCCCATCCTTATCTGTGATGTGCACTGAGTCCAGGGAAGCAAACTCTGACCCCCTCTGAACCCATAGAACTGTTTATGAGACCAAAGTGCTGGAGCATACCAAACCAAGAGAGTCCGAACCAAAATCATCTCCGCAGCTACTACAGGCCTTCGGAGAGTTGAGTATAATACCTACCAGCAACACTACCATAGAAAAGATCTCTGGTCCAAGTGATGACCAACACTAGTTGTTTTTTTTATTTAAACAGTATAGCTAAACCTTTTTTTCATATTTATATGTATATAAAAAAGATGAAAGATTCTATACCCTTTTATCCAATTTAACATAACAGAGTCTGTTGTTATTTTTCTTGTTAACTTTATTTGGGTTGTATTTTGTTTTAAATATAAATCTACACCCTGGGGGCTCAGCCATAATTCAATTAACTTCTATTGGGTCGGGATATTTTAATTGTGGCTGGACACCAAATCTCTTTCTCAACCTTGTGTGCTTTACACAGTCCTTTTGTAGGATCCCTGAGGAAGAATTTATCGTCCAGAAAATATCCTGTTTAGGTACCAGAATTCTCTTTTAAGTAATTTCTAGTACACTATTTCCCGAGGAGAGGCAGTTTTCTTCAAACTCGGAAGCTATCTATAAGACATTATTATCTGTATTCTTCCATTCCATTCAAGCTGACCTATCTCCTTCAAAAAACCCTCGCGACAACTGGGACGCTCGTGTCCGGGATGAACTCTTATTTCATATTTAGACACTTGTCTGAGATATGAAAACTCTTTATCTTTCCCAGACCACTACTGCTGTAGGTACTTGTCACTTATTGGTGTCCAAGTCTAGGATTAGATTAAAGAGGGGACATATAAATTACCCTAGACTATAATACATATAAATTTTTGCAAGAAAAACATTTTAAGTTGGGTTATGAGAACTCTTCTTGGTGGTACTGCTGGAAATTAGTTACCTATTGTTAACTAATTTTTAATTTGATGGTTATAAATGCTGGTTTGATTTAATATATGGTTTTGTAATACTTTAGTATAGTTAAGACTATAGAAAGTATTTTTGCCTTAATTATTGTTTGTGAGTTAGAGATCTCATACTCGCTCAACGAACCACTACGGATATAATGGAGGAATCTGTAGAGTTGAATGAGTGGAGAACATTCTGGACAGAGTTAGCCATTGAGTGTGAACTCTCCGGAGAAGAACTGGATACTTTTGTTTCACAAAAGATGGAAAAATGCAGGATGAGAGAAGCAGAAAGGAAGAAATGGAGAGCAAAATACACGGAAGAGAATGTGGAACATGAGAGACAAAGACAAGAAAAATCCCTCCAGTGTAAGGAAGAACTGGAAACTAAGTTTCAACCTACAAATATGGAATCCAGGGATAAACTTGAATCTAGGGATACTCATCAGGCCACTCCTTTGCCAGTTGCATCACCATCTTCAGTGGTAAATATAACTGCACCACATGAAGCCAAGTCTTTGTCTCAGAACTCAGGCTCAGACAGAGCAGAGGTACAGATATCTAAACGGAGACATCTAGACCATCCTGAAAACAAGATTAAGCACAAGAGTGCTGATAATCTGAAGAGACCTTCCTCATCCTCAGCAAAAACTCACAACAGGCATACCAACAACAACCGCACCAACAACCTGGTAAATAGGATCGCTCAACCTAATAGGATCACTCAACGGAAAAGGATTACGCAACCCTATGGGAAGGGAAGGGATGTTCTTGAACATCACCTGTCGGCCAACTTACATCAGTTAGACTGTATGCGCCGAGACCCAATCCCACAGACTTCTTACAAAGCTAAGGTCCCTACCATGGATGGGAACTTGACGAAGGCCCGGAGTGGATACAGGGATTCTCAAAATGTGGAGACTGCCACAGTAAATGGAGAAGAAATCACCTGTTTGTATT
Source organism: Oreohelix idahoensis (assembly GCA_024509875.1). NCBI lineage: Eukaryota > Metazoa > Mollusca > Gastropoda > Stylommatophora > Oreohelicidae > Oreohelix > Oreohelix idahoensis. The sequence goes on from JAMPIV010009635.1 coordinate 290,884, forward strand.
ATCAAGGTCTTGGATGTGATGCCCTTGTCTCAGCCTCTGTTATCGACCTTGATCAAGTCACCGAAGAGGATGTTGAGGTAACAGCACCCATGATAATCAACAGAAGGATGATTTTGCCTTTAGCTTATGTAGAAGTTAGGTCGAACTTTGTAAACGGCAAAGTAAAGGCCGCAATATTAGATGAACGAATTTACCCGATACCTCAAGGAGGGAAATATATCATCTTAGGAGACTCAGCACGACCCAGAGACGGCGTGACTGAACAGGCTATGGAGACTCCAATGCCTAACTCATCTTCCAATATTTTCACTGAAAAGTTGGAAGAGTGCAAAGGGATTGACCACCCCAGTGCACTTAATTCTGAACAAGTTTTGATAGTCTCACCCACTATCTGCATGCAGAAAGTGAAGCCGGGCCAGAATTTCTTGGTACCTGGTGGGATGAAACATGTTTAGGAAATACCTTCCTTTAACATGGGAGAAGCGGCTGTAGAGGAACAGGACTCTCAAGCACTAAGACTTCACTCAATTCCGATAACCTCACCCACTCTCTGGGATCAGAAAGTGAAGCGGGTCCAAATTTCTTTGGTACCTGGTGGGATGGAACATGTTTCAGGAATATCTTCCCTTAACACGGGAGAAATGGCTAAAGAGGAACATGAGCCTCAAGCACTTAGTCTTCAGTCAATTCCGATAACCTCACCCACTCTCTGGGATCAGAAAGTGAAGAAGGTCCAAATTTCCTTGGTACCTGGTGGGCAGGAACAACTGGTAGACTTATCTTTCTCTGTCACTGGAGAAACAGGGATAGAAGATCATACACGCTCTCATACCTGGGGAGATAGGTATGTGTCCTTAGGCAGGTCAAGCAATATGACTAAAATAAGGTTGTGTATGAGGCTGGCAACCTCATCACGCAAAACTATTTGCTATAGATCCAATTGTAAGCAGAGTGTAGGCTTTAGGGCAAGCTCTTTGCCAGGAGGCAAGCTTCAATGGAGGATCCATAAGGGAGAAAAGAAGAAGGGGATATTTTTGCGAGCAGGCTTGCTCAACCCTCCTCAACTACTTATTGAAGAGGAAACGGATAGCCATGTGTGGATTACAGGCATACCGTTTGACAGAGGAAAAATAGGAAATATTTGGATTGAAGGAATGGAGGACACGATACATGAATGTAGTGTCCGACATAAGAGAAGAGTCGGCTCGAACTTAGTTGGCCGTTGGCCGAACTTTCAAAAGGGGGCTTATGTCGTGAAACGACTCTCCCCGACTTCTTTCTTCTGTCTATTATTTTTTTCCCTCTACAAATTTCTCCTATCATTTGACAAGAAACCTAAGTCTCTCTCTCT
>JAMPIV010009636.1:0-70000 GCA_024509875.1 Oreohelix idahoensis
TTTCAATTTAAAAATCTTTTTTTCATGAGCCTTTTCTTACACACAACCCATGGAAATTAAAAAGATCAATAAAATCAAATCATTACCACTCACGCGCTAGACCACGCACATCTGCCTTGACATATATAGAGACCCGATTGCGTCCAACGCACGTCCTGCATCCGACATAACGCGCGCTCTTGACACACTTCCATCACTGCCTCTGTTCCAAGACTGCTTTTCATGAAAAAAATGGTAGTAATATTAATTAGAAAAAACACAAGGTCTGTTTATTCGCTGCTGGCTCATCTGAATATTTTGGAAAAATGGCAGCGAGTAACCTACGCTATTTCGAAAAAGTAAAAGGCGTTTGGGCCTAATGAGACCAAGCATCTCTTTTTTTTTTTGAATGAATTCTTTAGAAAAAAAAATATATCCACAAACCCTATGCGTTACTATTACCAACTACATTTGTATATTTAGGGTCATAGCCAATAATAATACGCCCTTCTTTCAAATTTGTTTTTCCATGACCGTAGTGTCCACTTTTTTCTCACGTTTTACATCGTAATTTGAAACCGCCTAAGGGCAATACTAGCAAGTTAGTTTTATTTTTAGAAACAATGTGAGACGTGATTTGCGTTGGTTATCTATCCGTCCCCTCCCTTCTACAATGTATTTAGGCAAATACTTAGCTGACCTAGGATAGTGTTACGTTTTGTCAACCTCAAGGACGAATTTGAAAAATTGGGTACCCTTTTTGGTTCGGCTAAGGCGTTATCAAATAATAAGCTGAAGGCGTAGGCGACGACTAAGATTCTCGCCGAAAATTTGTAGTAATATCCTATCTTTGACTTTATGCACTATACTGTTATATTCTAAATTAGCTATTGTATTTAGAAGTTTCGCCACATATCTCCCCACTTAGAACAGACTATCATATGTCAGTTCCTAATTCTAAATACACATAGATTAAATTTACTACCTATGCCTGGTGACTACTCTGATGTTCGTCGTACGGATGTCTGCTTAAAAAATCTGCACCTACATTGGTCTTGCCTGGAATATATTCTATGGTAAACTGGTATGGCTGTAGGAGCAACGACCAACGTAATAATCTAGCATTTTCACGCCTTGCTTGTGACAGACACACGAGTGGTTTATGATCTGTTTGGATCTTAAATGATTTACCATAAAGATAAATCTGGAACTTTTTTATAGCCCATATGACAGCTAAACATTCTTTTGCACTTGTTGAATATTTTTGTTCTGCTGAGTTCAATTTACGGCTAGCATAAGCAACTGGGGTTAATTCCCCATCAAAGTTAAGTTGACCTTTGTAATAGAGCTGCACCCCTAAACCTATATTACTAGCATCCGTTCTCACAATGAATTCTTGACTCAAGTCAGGTAATTTCAAAATAGGCCTGCTTGTGAGCTTTTCCTTCAACTCTTGGTAGGCTAATTCACACTGCGCTGACCAAGTAATTCTATCAGGATTTCCTTTGCGCGTTAAATCAGTCAAAGCACATATGGAGTTAAAGTTTTTAATATACTTTTGGTAGAAACCACATAATGAGACAAGATCGCACATCTTTTTTTTTGTCTGTGGTCTTAGTGCTCTTATCACTTCTCCAGGTTCTTGGGGTCAGGGGTCATGTTTCCCTGATGTACTGTGTGTCCCAAGAATTCCAGCTCTTTACATCCAACACGGCATTTCGTCGGTCTAGCTGTCAAATTTGTCTCTCTAAGTCGATTAAACAACATATCGAGAGAGTTAATGTGTTCCTCAAATGTTTCAGTCGCTATGAGAATATCATCCATGAAGTTAGTGATGCATGGATTATTCAGGGGATGCAGTAACTTTCTCATCATCCTCGAAAACACACTCGGTGCATTTTTCAGCCCGAATGGCAACATGTTAAATTCATAATGTCCTTCCGAGGTGCTAAAGGCTAAATAAGGTCTAACCTCCGGCTTTACTTGAATCTGATAGTAGCCTTTGCTCAGATCCACTTTAGAGAAATATTTAGCTTTATTCAGCCTAGCAAACAGCTGATTTGTATCAGGTAATGGATCCACCTGACCTTCTGTGACAGCATTCAGTTTCCTGTAATCTATACACAGTCTGTGTTCTCCAGAGGGTTTTCTCAACAGAACCACACTGGAGCTGTAAGAAGATTCACTGTGCGAGATAATTTCTTCTCTCAACAGATAATCTATCTCCTCCTTCAAAGCTTTTTCTTTAGCGAACGGAATCGAATAGGCTCTCATACAGATTGGTGTTGGGTCTATGAGTTTCATATCATACTCTAATATAGTGCATGCCCCGGTCGGTCCGTTAACACATCTGTATGATCATGCAGAACCTGTTGAACTCTCTCCCTCTGATTTTTCGTTAAGTGTGTACTGATTTTTACCTGTGCTGCGGTCTCACAGGGGTGTAAAGGATATTCATGAGAGGTGAGTGGTTCCTTTTTCATTTCCATTGCAACAGACAAGGTCAGTAGGTGTGTCTCTTTTCCTGGTTTTTCTCTGTCCAGATATTTTTTCAGGAGATTCACATGATAGATTTTCTCTTTCCCCTTCTTATCTATCTTATAATTTGTTCTAGACACCTTCTCTAGAACTGTGTATGGACCTTGCCATCCAATTTGCAATTTATTATGGCTGCCGGGCAGTAGAAGGAGCACCTTCTCTCCCACAGCTAATTCTCTGTCCTTCGCTTTTTTATTGTAATAGGCAGCATGCTTTTTCCTGGCTTGTCTCAAATTTTCATTGGCAAGTTTCCAGCCAGTTTTAAGATGAGTGGTCAGCTCGTTCACATATTGATATGATGAGGTAATATTTTCTTCTGCCTTTTCATCGGTCCATGTCCTTAACAAGGCTTCCTATGGACCTTTAATATTGTTGACCTATTTTTTCTCAGACACCGGTATGATCTCTTCCATTAGAAGCCTTATAGTGAGGACTTTTATTCCTACAATCATCACTCACAAATCGACCACTACCAATTTTTTTCTTGGGGTTTTCTTCCCACTTTAAATTCCTTGTGAGAGATCTTCTCTCTCTTTTATCTTCACCCAGTTCACATAATTCCGACCGAGGGATTCTCGGCTTTTTCTGGGGTGAAACATTTCTTTGTACTCGCTGCATAGTGGCCATTTTAAAACATTCGAGTGAAGACTGTCTGTGAAAGGGGGGTTCCCATTCCACTTTGTCCACTTTATTATAATTATTTTTCTTTCCAGGCCTAAGTTTGCTTCGTGGCGTGTCTAGGTCCTGATTCATTTTTTCCACGTGTGGGTATTCCCTCTTTATTTTCTGGCCCAGGTTTTCCATAATGCTTCTCTCGCATTTGGTTATTATTTTTCCACCCTGTGGAATTTTTCTTATTGCACTGGTCGCAGGCCTCGACAAATTTTCTTATGTCTTCAACCACTCCTGGCCAGTAATAAAACATAGATGTCCTTGTACAGGTGCGACCCATCCTCAGATGTCTACCATCTTGAACATGTGTTTGTCTCATAACTCGTTCCCTATATTTCGATGGCACTACTAACTGTGCACACCCGTATGATCATGCTTTATCCGCCCTGTAAAGCAGTCCATCATCCAAATAGAATTCTCCTTTTCTAGGAGGGGTATGGAGTTTTTGGAGTTTGTCAAAACACGGCTTCAGTGATCTATCTTTAGCCTGTGCCTTCCTACACTCTTTATGAGACATAGTTTTTGGTGGTTCCTCCTCCTTTCTAGGAGTCGATCTGACCTGAAGCGTGGCCATTATTACAGGTTTCCTATTACAATTTTCGGTGTTATGGTTGTCCATCCGACAATTTTTTCACCACCTCTTTCCTTGGTGAAAAGATTTTCTTTCATCATATTTCCTTTCATTGAATTGTGGGGTTTTATTTTTATAGTCATTGCGTGACCTATCAAACTGTTGCTTACCTTTGTTCTGTTCTCTATGGTCAAACCTATTAAAGTTTTGTGGTGCCTTAAAATTGTCTACCTGTTTCTTTTTTATTACCAACTACCTCTGCTTGGGCTGCCTGATACCTCTCAGTGACATTGAGTAACTCACCCAGCCTCTCTGCACCTTGTTCCATGAGAAACTTTCTCAGGTCTGGAGCCATGGACTCTCTTAATTGCTCAATCAGGATCATTTCCTTAAGATCTTGGGTTTTCCCCAGAGCAGTCCATTTCTCCAAATAGGTCTCTAACCGTGCAGAGAACTGGTGATAGGTCTCACCCGACAGTAGTTTAGGCATTCCAAAATTTTTTTCTATAAAATTCTCCATTTTTTTCATATCTTAACAAAAGAGCCTGCTTTAGCATGTCGTAATTGTCTTGGTCATCTCTGCTCATCTTGGCAAAAACTTCATAAGCCGTTCCCCTAAGACCCTGGGATAACTTGAGGCTCCACCTCTCTCTCTCTCTAACCCATATGTAGTAGCCAAAAGCTCAAATCTACTTAAATACCCTTCTATGTCATCATCTTTCTCAACAAAATGGTCTAAATGAAAACCCATAGCCGAGGTTGAGGCTCCCTGACTAGCAGTGGCATCTGAGGCAAAGGTACTGGCACCATTTTCAGGAGCATGACCTTGAAATTCTAACTCCCTTAGTCGTAGCTCGTGCTCCCTCTATAATCTCTTCTCCTCCTTTGCTGCTTCCCTCTCTGCAGCCTGTCTCTTTTCTTCTGCTTCTCTTTCTGCAACCAATCTCTTTTCTTCTCTTTCTGCAGCCTGTCTCTTTTCTTCTCTTTCTGCAGCCAGTCTCTTTTCCTCTGCTTCCCTTTCAGCAGCCTGTCTCTTTTCTTCGGCCTCCAACTTCTTCTCTTCATACTGGAGCCTTTTAATCTCTGCCTCCCTATCTGCCTCCAATGCCCTAGCCTCCTTGTCAGCCTCAATCTGCAGCCTCTTAATTTCTTTTTCAGCCTCTAACTTTCTTTCTGCTTCTTTCTCTAATCTTTTATCTTCCCGGACAATAAATTTATCCACCTCTGAAGTTACATATTGGACCAACTCTGGTCCATTCATGCCCATCTGTTTAGCAGTCTGCACAGTGGCAGATCTGAACTTGGCCAAATCAGCCATTCTAACTCAAGCAGGTCTAATAAGGTTCTAAGACAATCTTAAACTTAACTAAAATAAATACTAACTATAATTAACTAATTACTACTGGCTGTGACAACCTATCACTGTTCCTCTTTAATTATGTTTTTATTATCATATTTTATTTCTACTTGCTAGATTTCTAATTCCTGGTGTTAGTTAATATAGTGTGTATTAGATTCCTATTTCAAACATTTATCTAACTATGCCAAATTCAAATCCCGGACGAGACCCCAATATAATGTGGTGGGTTTTTGATGTTAAGAAGAATGGTGTGCGTTATAGTATGTACTTGAGTATAAATGATCAACTATTGAAGGTCTCTGAGGTAAACAAATGAACTGTACTGTAATTACAGAGTACCTTTTCTTGTTACCACCTTACGATCTCACTCGAAGTTATATTCTTTTTTGACTAGCGTGACTGAAAGTACATACATGTTAGGGTATTGTAAGAGTGTAATGTTTAAAGAATCTTCAATACAAATTAAACAATATAACAAACAAATTACTAAGTACTATAATAAAACTCAACTCGACAGCTGTTAATGGTTTTATATTTAAAATATTTTTTGTTAAATTTATATTGGTCCTGAGCCTAAATTTGTTTTGGGCATTGGGGGACTAATACAGTTCAAATGAGACTCAATTTTAGATGGATAGATATATTTACAAATATACCCATAAAGATAATTTACATTGTGTCCAGGACAATATGTCCATAGTACATTGTTACAAAATGTTTCACTTTGATGTTGTTTAGACTCTGTTTAAATACTGGGAATGTGAAGCAGGTTGGGGATTGTCATCATTCCAATGTCTTTTGTTTAACTATGATTGTTCCTTATATTCTTTAGGAGGAATGTTTTTGCAAGCACAGGAGATTATTATTTAATAGTGATAATTTGTCCCAGGCCAGATATAGCACTTATCTGGTTCCTGGAATAAGCCGCAGTTGTAGTCGGTTTGGCCAAAACACGTTTAGTCTCTTCTGGTCTTGACTTCTTTAATACAAGTAGGTGCCAGAGACTCTTTGAAATCTTGCAGACTTCTTCACTGATCGAGTACTAGCACCAGACAAGTGCCAGCAGGAGCCCCTGTCAATGCAAGTTATGGTTCTGTCTTAATATCAAACTAATTCCTCCAATTTACATGTAAACATATGGTCAACACAAAAGAAAATGGTCAGCTCTCTCTGACAACCTGCTTCTCCACTTTAGTTTGATGGAACAAATTTTACCAGTTTTTCTTTTTCTCTTCCCTAATGGATGTACGCCTCTGCATTCCTGCAGTAATCTTTTCCATGCAATACAAGATAGGTGTGATGTTCCTGTATGACCATCATTTCATATATATAGTCCTGTAGTTTTTCTAAACTTCTTAGATAGTCCCATATATGATGGATCAACATCTAGGCCATGCCTAAGTCTGTTATGGAACCATTTAATTACAATCTTTTTTTCATGGCCTTTTCTTACACACAACCCTCTTGTTAATTAAAAGTCAATAAAATCAATCTTACCACATATCAAGGAAATATAAACAAGTAACGATGAATTAGGCAATAGAATATAGCACACTTTCATCACTGCCTCTGTTCAGACTGCTTTCTAGATGGTAGTATTATTACGAGTCTGCTCATGGCGTTCTTGCTCCTCTGAAGTAAAAAAAAAATTTCAGCGAGCATTCCTACTTTCTCTCATGCTAAAAAGCTTTGGCCAAAGACTTAGAAGTCATGAATAATTTATGCCATACATGGTGCCAATTGTTTCCACTAAATTAATACTAAATCCGTTATCTCACAAACCGGCTAATAAATTTATGCCCTAAACCGTTGAAAATGTGACGGCCATAAGGCAGAAAGAAACCTTAGTGCTCTCCAGGTTATCTAGCCCTTGCGTTATAAGCCTTCTTCCTTCTCTTATTATTTTCTTCTGGAGTGTTTCAGAGTAGGAAAACCTTATTTTTGAACCCTCCTTCCACTGAGCGCCATGTGATTCTGTGTTTATGGACAATTTTATATGACAATCCCCCCTTTTTTTTTTTTTTCGAGTCGGGGACATATTTTCAGATAATCAAAGAAATTCTTTCCAAATGATAGTTAGAGTTTTCTAAGACAATCGTTTCCGTGCCTGTGGATGTCTGCCACAGCCACCAATGAGCATGAAATTTTCCAAAATGCCTGCCGTATGCATTATTCCTAGATATAATTGAATCACTACTTTCAACAATTGGCCTTACAACTGTCACGTATTCAGCATGATATCTGCAAATGTATCTTATAAGCAAACTCTCGCTTCTAGAGCGCGGTATTTCTAAGGCATTTAAAACCATCCTGATGTCATTTACTCGAAGGGGACCAAAATGAGCACACTGATTGCAAAGGAAAGCAATTTCCCCATGAATTGTCTTGGATCCGTTTCAATGCTTTTAAGAAAAGAATGCTTGCATCCCTAAGATCGTCCTATACAGGTTTAAAAATGACATTTTCAACCTGGGACCGTTCAACATCCCTCTATTTATTTTGAATAGTTCATTCCTAGTGACCATTTTTTACCCAGGTCAATGGGAGTGGCTTCATCCGCAATCACCAGAAGAAAGAAATGCGTCTAGATCTCAATTACAACAGCCAAAAGGTCATATATGGCGTAATAGTCTTTCATAACATTCAATGTGAAAACAAATGGACTTTTTATGCCATAGAGGAGACATCCTAATCAATTCCCAAGGCTCTACATTAAACCATTGAGGTCAAAAACTCAATCAACTTATCCGGGCAGAGTTCTAACACCAAGAATCTCTGGCAGAAGTATACGCTTCTTATATTCAAGATATTTTGTTGTCGAAACCATTGTAAGTTTCTTCCAAATCTGGCAACACGGTGAATCATATCAAAGGCTTTTTGAACTCGTACTATGTGACCATCCAAATAGTCCATGCCGATTAATTGTTCACACCTCTGATTTTCAATTAATTTGGTCCACTTACAATTACAAGCTCTCTGTGAGACACAAGGTTTTGAAGATTATTTGAAACTGCAATTCATGGCAAAAGAAATAGCTACATGCAACATAATCAAGACAAAATCTGATTACGGGCTAGGAATACATGCACTGATGTTTTCGTCCCGCGCTGGCATAAATATTCCAGGTACAATTAATGGGATTATTACTTTTGAACTTACTACCGATGTTTACTAGATGACATGTTTTCCATGTATATTGTGTAGTGGTTTCATGCTTTTTTGACACATAAACAGCTCCTGAGAAAAACGAGGTTGTGTGTGGCATACTGCTTTCACGCCCCTCGTATTATTAATAAAAAAAACACAAGTCTGTTCATCGCTGCTTGCTCCTCTGAATATTTTGGAAAAATGGCAGCGTGGAGTACCCTACTATTTCGATAAAGTAAAAGGCTTTGGCCAATGAGACCAAGCATCTCTTTTTTTTGAATGAATTTTTTTTAAAAAATTATCTCAAACCCTATGCGTTACTATTACCAACTAGATTTGTATATTTAGGTCAGCCAATAATATTACGGCTTCCTTCAAATTTCATCCAATCCCTTTCATCGTACTATCTTAGCCTTTCTTTCACCTAATTTTTTTCCCCAAAAAAATATGCTATCCAATCTAAGCAGACATGACTTGACCTGACAGTATCTCCGATTCTCTATGTATTATCCCCAATATTTGATTATCTAATGGACTATTTATGTAATTGATAACATATTCTTAGTCAGCAAGGTCACAGGTACACGAATATATGAGTATTATGGGGCAACGTGGCTTGGTTCAATATTCCATCTTTGTTATTTCAATGCTAATGGTTGATTTTTAAACTACCGCCTGTTCAGTTCTTTTCTCATGTACTTTCAAGCTAATTATGAGAGTCTCTCGTAATACACGAGAATTTACGTCATTCGCAATAAGAGCTAAGCGCTGTTTTCATGACCGTAGTGTCCACTTGTTTTCTCACGTTTACATCGTAATTTGAAACCGCCTAAGGGCAATACTAGCAAGTTAGTTTTATTTTTAGAAACAATGTGAGACGTGATTTGCGTTGGTTATCTATCCGTCCCCCTCCCTTCTACAATGTATTTAGGCAAATACTTAGTTGACCTAGGATAGTGTTACGTTTGTCTCAAGGACGAATTTGAAAAATTGGGTACCCTTTTTGGTTCGGCTAAGGCGTTATCAAATAATAAGCTGAAGGCGTAGGCGACGACTAAGATTCTCGCCGAAAATTTGTAGTAATATCCTATCTTTGACTTTATGCACTATACTGTTATATTCTAATTTAGATATTGTATTTAGAAGTTCGCCACAATTACCAACAACAACAGCAATAACAACAACATTGACAACAAGGCAGTGAAAAAGAAAATAAAAAAGCTAAAGCGAAAAATGATAACTAGAAAAATAATAAGAACGAGAGTAGTTCTAACAATAACATAGACAAGGCAGTTTATGTGCTGAAATTCTCAGGGTAAAATAAAGATCATCATTACCATCATTGTCCCTACTCTGGCTCCTTGTGGAGCATGGAAACACCACTGTAGGTGGGCGCCCCCCCCCCTTACGGGGCAGCCTGCATCAATAATTGACTTACTCTTGTTGCTGCGGTTTCTGTTTTATTTTTTTTTACATGATGAAGTTGCCGGCCTCATGACCTAACCTCATATTGGTCGTCCTTGTACGACATGCTTAGGGAGCAGTAGTCATATTCTGACTTTTTTATCTCAACAGAGACTCATAGGAGCCAACGCGGGGTTTAAGAGATAGATAATGATATTGACAAAGCAGCTAGAGAAGAGAACTGGCTACAGACAGACATGGAAATATTTTATATGGATGGCATAAGACAGGATGGTTTATTTTGTTTTTTTGTTGAGAATTGTGACAAAACAAGTGTTGTTCATACCATCGGGCTGAATCACCCGTTTGGCCAGTTTGTACGGAAAAAAACAGCCCGTTGCCCTAAAGACGCCAATAGGCGTGATGGGAAAAATGGCAAAGAAAACCTCTGCTGGTTGGCCCTAAGACGCCACTAGGGCGGTAGATGGCCACTGACAGCTTGACTCGGTGAGCTAAGGCACGGAAGAAGAAAGAAGATGGAAGTTTGTTCATGTACTTTTGTCTCTCCTCTCTCTCTCTCTCACTCTCCTCTCTCCTCTCTTCTCTCATCTCTTTCTCTCTCTCTCTCTCTCTCTCTCTTTTCTCCGCTTATTATTTGGGTGCACTTTTCATAAATATCGTTCTCTCCGGCAGTATCACTCCCATTTTCTTCATTTTTCTCACTCATCGTCCTATTATTTTGCATATTTATTTCCCTTACATTATTTTTGCTGTGACCGCACCCCAGGCTTGTTTACGTTTTGCCAGGTGAATCGTAACAATACCAGGTTTTTAATTTACCCCGGTCAGCGGGTGATACGGTTATCACTTGAGTTGCCTAGCTACTTTTGTTAGAGACACTCTTTATTGACACAATATGGTCTCGTAACGAGTTATGTATAGAATGCCATATTGTCTGTCTGAGAGATCCGTCTGGAGGAAGCACGAAAAAACAGGTGATAAGGAGATAATAGCTTCCGCCAAGCCATCCCTGTGTAAAATTGTTACAGATACCCTGTCTGGGGGGACAATATTGGAAGGTAGCATCTGGACATTAAGTAAGTTCATAGATTTGTTTGTGAGTGGCGGAAGTATTACAGCATTATTAGAAAGAGGTCACGCGATGGAATTTTAAAATGTAATACTTTAAAACACGCGAGGGAAAGTTTGATTTAACACCCCTACTTACATAGTGCAAAAGAGATTGGATTGGTGTAAAGTGAGAGCCGGAATACACAATGGGTCTCATTGGCAAATTCATCAGAAGTACAATCTGGGATTTGAACTTTGAATGAGAGATATAATCTAGCGAAATCAGAGTCACAAATCAGACTGCATCGCAACATCAAATTGGCAACTCCCAGGAGCCAGAGAAACATAGGACTAAGGATTCCAAAATGATAAGTGAGAGATCGGAAGTATTTGGGCAACTTTAAAACTTAAAAGTAAACCCGCATATTTAAATACAAAAACTGGAAACTTAAAGGACAGATCAGAGTATTTGGGCAACTTTAAAACTTAAAAAAGTAAACCTGCATTTTTTAAATACAAAGGCTTGAGATCACCCGTCATATGAGGAATCACAAAATTTCTAGACCAAGTGATTCGAAGCATCTAAAAAAAGTGCTGTTTCCATTCTAAACTGTGCGAGGAGATTGTGTTCCCAAAGTTACTTTGGAGTAAGTGTAAAAAATTTAATGTTACTACTGTGAATTTGACATGTTTTTCTTGCTAAGTGGTTATATATGAGGCTGGCAACCTCAAAAAAATGAAAATTGTATATTCATAAACCACTACAGCAAGCGCTGTTGTTCTTTTAATGCTAATTCGCGCAGAAACGCAAAAGCAGCAGTGACCCCAGACTCCGACTGAAGCAGTGATGAGTGATGATTACATCACATGTGCCTGAAGTGTATAGTATCATTTTGGGAGATATGTACCTTGTTAATTGTAATTCCAGCAAATCATTGATTTCGTGCTGTCCAAGCACAAATTTTCCCAGTTTAATACCCAGAAGAATATTAGTGATTTCTAATCATCTTCCCTGAGTTACGCCGTGTATACTAAAAAAAAACAGAATTTAATTATTCAGAGAGACTAACATTGGTGGGTGGACAGCCCACAAATGTACTTAGCAAAGGCATTTGTTTTTTTTTTTTTTGTCTACAGTTCGAGGAACGAAGCTATCAGACTGTGAAGTGTCATCATCACAAAAGAATTGACGAAACCAAGGCTGCAGGACTCACTTATGTCAGCTAAGTGCTTTTAAAAGGTACCAGCAAACGGACATTAAATTTTAATTTTAAATTACAATCCTCAAACCAAGTCTCCATGAAGACAACTTTAATTTTTCATCTAAAATTCACCATCATATCATCACTATTTAATTTGTTAAAACTAATTGATTATTAAATTTCTTGCATGTTATTTTAAACTAAACAATCATAGTTGATTTCCGTTATTATAAGTATGATAGCAAACGTATGAGCAAGACACTTTATATATATATATATATATATATATATATATATATACATATATATATATATATATATATATATACATTCATACATTTAGAGAATATCTTTACATCAATAGAGCTTCTTCTTGTAAAAGGGAATTTCGCTGGATTTACACCAGCTGGGGGCTTGTACGGGCTAAACCATTGCTTAATTCTTCACAAGAGGCGACGGATCAGATATAAAAGTTAACAATTGATTGGCCAAAGCAGCATTGTCCTTGACTTCTGAATTATCTTGTGAATACTTCACTGGGGATAGAAGCGTCTTTACCCTTCTATCTACAACTCTGCCAAGAGTAATCTTGTGCGAAGGTAGACACCTTTGACAACCCATTTTAGATACTCTTGAGTTTTGGCCACTGGTGGACCACTACTGCAAAGCAAGGGAGGCAATCCGTGACAGGAATTGTATTCCATTTAGAGCTGAGAGGAATTGCGAGTAATGATGGTGATAAAAAACATGATCAGAATGATAATGATGATGATAAAAAAAATAAAGCCGTTGATAATAATAAGGATAAAGGTAATGCTGATTATAATTATGATGATGATGGTGATGACGACGATGGGTGGGGTGGTGATGATGATGGTGGTGATGGTGGTGATGTAGATGGTGATGGTTCTAATGATGGTGGTGATGAGTGGTCATTATGATGGTTATAATGGTGGTGGTTGTGATGATAATGATGATGATGGTGGTGGTAGAGGCGGTGATGAGGATGATAATAATAATGATGCTGATAATGATCAGGGTGACAATAATGGTGATGATGATGATGATGGTGATAATGATGATGGGTGATGACTGTCACATATATATGTAAATAGTGCAGCAGTGACCCGTCCACCTTGCTTCCCCATCTAGGTTTATAATCTTTGCTACGCAAAACCATGCAATTCGCTGACGGAATTACTCACTGTTGAAGCCATGCCTATTTCTTCTGGTTACAGGCGCTGACAAGCGTTTTTACCTACGTTTTCGTACAGGCTAAGATAACAGTCAGCAAAAGCATAAATCGCTTATCATAAATTATCACACGAGCTGATTTGGCAATTAGCATTGTTGACAGACAGGAGCGCGCGGATAGATAATTGGGTTCTTTGAAAGAGAGGGGACGGGAAGGAGTTTGGCCGCTAACGGTTTGATGTCCAACATTTCAGGGGACTTGAGCAAAAGCAAAACGGGAGATAATAAGATTTACCGACCACATTCGTTTGTCCGTGATCCCAGGGGACGTAATTATCTGATCTACAGCAGAGAGACGAGATCAAAGACGGTCTGTTCGCTTAGCTAATGTCTATTGTGTTGGTCGGCATCAGTGAGCAGAAAATCTTATCTCGGGAGTCGAACGCGTTTATTTTCCCTGATATTGCCGAAGGCGCGATTTCTCGCACCAGTTAGTGGAATAACAGCATTTCCGCATAAATACTCCGTCCTCCCAAAGTCAGTATCTAGTCGCTTCGGAATTTTTGGAAATATCTAGCTCGCCATTCTAAAGCCATTGTAAAAAATGGATTGTTAGATTTCGTGGAGATTGTTTCATTTTTCTTATTTGCGATAATATATATTAGCATTTAAGTGATTTAATGTGTTAAGTTCCTCATTATAATTCACTCAGATTTTCTATGTGTTAATTGACTAGCGTTGTAAATGGCGCACAGCTAAATTTTTCCAGTATAATGTAAATTTAATTACTCGCTATCACCCAGAAAGTGATGTTTTAATTGACTAATAAATACACTAGGCAACTGACTATTGACGGAATATAAATTTACTTCTAATTCATTACGTGTAATTGTGTAAGTGACAAGTGTAATATCATGTGGCGAAACAAATAGCTAGTAATTACAAGCGATATTTGTAAAGTTGTCATAATTAAATAACACTGATATTGTGCGCTGAGAGTTTTACCGGGGTGGGAGGGGAAAAGGCGCATACCTTAAACCCAACCCGTAACAGGTGAGCGAAGCGTGATAAGATAGGCTAAGATACGTGTGCTTTTAATTAAATTAAATGACGGAGTGGATAAGAGATCTTACCTTGCGCGTTATAGGATAGGATATTGATATTGTGATTAAATGTTTTGTTTTCTCCTAAATTTAGTACTGATCACAAACCAGCCTGACAGCGGTCTAAATACCACCAGTAACAATTCTTAGTATTTATCGGGTTTTCGATGTTGACCTGTGCAGTCCTCTTGCTTCATCCAGAGAGAGAGAGTCCAAACTTATGAACATTAAGAATTAATTATAACTGGAGATACAAAATACCCAGATTTTTCCATCCAATTTTATGAGCCCGCTGTGGCCAAATATCTATACATAACATTGTTCCCCACTACTGGCCATTGTGTTGTCAAGTGGATTTATCCAGAAAGAATATGTGGTTTTCATAATCGGCACTCAACCCCCAGAGAGAGAAAAAACCGTTAGGAGATACCTTCATCATCATTTTTTTTCAAACAGTTTACCCACCAGACATTTCCTTTAACTATTGGAAGTACTAACTAATGTCCAATGTGAACACTAGATCGTGGTAAATATTTTGCTACCTGAACTATCTGACGTGACATTATCATATCCAATAATCACCACCAAAGTAGGCGTTCCCAATTAGCAGAATTAATTATTCGTGGAGGAACTGGGGTTCACTTCGGAGAAGCACAACACTGGATTTTGTTGCATGTACACTGATAGTTATGTTCAAGATGTTGTTAACCAACTAGTAAGTAAGCGAGATTGTATGTGCCCACAGATTGACAGAGTGCGAGGAAGAGGAGTGAATATTTCTGTTTGTATAATCATTGTACCCACTTCTTTTTTTGTTCGCTAATACTGTTATTTTACAGGACAGATTAACTAGGAACTCAGTTTTTTTACTTTATCGTCTAATTCTATACCCTAGCGTTAATCTTTGACCGTTTTAGGGTTATTAACTTTTTGCGGAATCTTTTCGCAACAGAGGGGATGGCACTTATGGGGTTATTTTCCAGATTCTGTAACCTATGATTTTATTGATATATATATATATGTTTGATGCTGTGAGCAGTTTATATGATAAACTTAATAAAACTTAATTACTTGTGTTGGTCAGCTCAGCCCATACCCATACTCCATTTACAATAGCTTTCACGTTGGTGTGTCTCGTTGTCACATAAATGTGTGTGTGTGTGTGTATTGTTAAACATATATGTTACATGTATGGAGAGTAGGATGGTCTGTTAACAAATTACAGCAGTAAAGATAGGCTGGACTAGAGTATCTTCTCAACCCAGTGACAGATTCTACCCTTAAACGATTCACCCGTGAATTCTATTTCTCCATACCTTAATTCTCACTTAATTTACCACTTTGCCTGATTCTATTCATGACGGACCAAATCTATCTCTAATACCTATCAATTTTACGACAATGATCATGATCATTGTGATGATGATGATGATGATACTGATGATGGTGACAATGATGATGGTGCTGATAATGGTGATACTGATGGTGATGATGATGGTGATAATGATGATGGTGATAATGATGATGTTGATAATGACGACGATAATAATTATGGTGATAATGATGATGATGATGGTGATGATGCTGATGGTCATCATGATGATGGTGATGATAAAAGTGATAATGATGGTTATGATGATGGTGATAATGATGATGATGATATTGATGACGGTGATAGTGATGGTGCTAATGATGATGGTAAAGCTGGTGATGATAATGGTAAAGATAATAATGATGATGGTGCTGATGCCGATACCGATAGTGATAATGATGATGATGATCATTGTCGTAGATTTTTGATAGGGGAATTAAGACATAGATTGGTCCCTTCTGAATAGAAATAGAACAGGTGATAGCTCAGTGGGAGATAATATTAGAAATAGATTTCACGAGTGAGATGGTGGAAATTAATAGAGTCTGTCCCTGAAACGCGAGAAGCTTCTCTCGCTCAGCCTATCTTCTACAACAGATCTAGATTTGTCTGACAGTCTATTAAGTTATATAGATGTACTATATATCAACCATTCACAGACACACACACACATAAGTGACGACAGTTTGACGTACAAACGTGAAAACTATAACAATGGAATATAGATATTTTGGAACGAGCTGACCGAGAAACTTGAATAAAGTTTATGTAAAGTTTATTAACATAAAGAAAATTGTCCACAACAAATAAGTTCGCTTATCAAGCACATATAAATACACATAGGTTAATGAATTACTAAAAGAAAAATAAACCCATAGGTGTAATCCTTTCCCCCTCTGTTTAGCCCACGATCCCGTTAGAAGAAAAGTTATCGCCCCCAACAAGTCACAGATTTATACGCTATGGTCTAGTATTTCCCTCTATAGTTTAAGAACAGAGTTGATACATTAATCTATTCTAAGAGGAAAACAGCAGTTAGCAACAAACTTGCATAAAGAAATTTCAAAGTGGGTGCATGAATCATACCATAAAGGAATCACTCAGTCCTGCTTTCTCTCTGTTCATTCACCCGTGGAAACGGACGTACTTTCTTACTTACAAATTGATGTCTTTCACTTTCGGTGCAAGCTTTAGGACACACACAAACAGTGAATCTGTATTTTTTTGATAAAGCGAATCCCAGCTCTGCAGATACAGGTTTCATCCAATGTTCCGGGGAGCATTCACTTCACAACTATATTTTAAGATTACTGTTAACGTCACTTGAATCAGTTCAGGTAAGAAATTATAAACGGGCTCACAAGGTCAGAATCTCGGGGTTTCCCGTACTTAGGAAAAGGCAGGTTGGTAAACTTCTCTCAAATGTAAAATTCTTGGTCACACCACAATTAGTCAAAAAAAAAAAAAAAACGTCGGAAATGTTACTGTTTGTAATTCTCTCGCCACAGGGCTGAATGCACAATGAGATTGTTGGGAAGAATTATAATCTGGCTCGATATGCCCAGTTATTTCATTTAGTATTAAAGTTCGTGAGATGTGTACTCTGTCTTTTTCAGGATGCAAACACAATGCCAGACAGGCTGTAACTCGGAAACTCACTTATTTAAATTACAAAAATGTTTCTTCTAGGTTAATCTCATATACTGAAAACCCACTGGTAGGTTTTGGGTTGACCCAGATACTGTATAAGGAAGAGAAAAAGAATAAATACTCAACCTAATGTATACACAGTCCTACGCGTAAAATTAGAATATGCTTTCACTTCGGTCATTTAACTTAATTTATAAACCGCTAAACTTAAAGCTTGTCTTATCGTTTAAAACTCCCGTGAAATAAATTCTAGTCATTAAAAAAAAATCAATCATCATGAATTAGAAATACGTAAGTATCTCGTCAATACTCAATGATGAATCAGTGCATTTACTAGTTAGTTAAAATAATATTCTCGACCTGGTTACTAGCAATTTAATTAAATTTATTTATAACTGTATGAGTTTAGCTAGAAATTTTAATTTATTTTGCTATCCACTGTAACACAGTAAACTTCAAGAATATAACTGACTTATCATTTAATTACTCTGCACAGAAATTAAACTAGTAAAAATGAAATAGGCGATCTACCACTTAAATCACTCAACCACTAATATATATATATATATATATATATATATATATATATATATATATATATATATATATATATATATATTATAATACCATTAGCGCAGAAGTAAAACGATCTCCAATCGACCAACTAAATGATGCTTCTATTAACAGAGATCTTAGGATCGAAAGCTAGGAATGAATGCTGTTCAATCGTCCAACTAAAATGATGCTTCTATTGAACAGAGATCTTAGGAATCGAAAGCTAGATGGTTTCTAGTCTTTCTGGCTGTACTGGATGAATTAAGTTAGAATTCTGGAGTATATATCTCTCCGAAATCAGGGAAGTAGAGGTTACATCTATAACCTGACCTGACTCATTTGCCAGATGTTAGCACCTACGTCCAGATTTACATATTTCCTTGCTCATTCTACGAATGAAACGAATTCTACACACCCTTACCGATACCAGACTTAACACCTACAGTACATTCTCTCGATCTGATCAGACATCGGCAATAAAACTCACAGTGTGCGTTTTACACGTTCTGCTTCATATGGCCGTTCCCAGCGATCAATGTCTTTCATCTAAAATCTATCACCGAGAATAATTAACTATATAGGCGGACAGATCAGAGAAAAATAATAGACGATAGTCTTACTTCTTATCCCTGTCTAGAACGAATTAACACGATTCGATCTCTCAAAGAACTTAGCTTAACAGCAATTAAAACGGCGTTGCTAAAATTAGAAAGGAAAAGACAAAGGTTAGAATGGGAGAGTTTTAATCTTAACAATCGAGCGTATGTTAAAAAAAGAAGGGTAAAAGAGCGAAAAAAAAGGTAAAAGACAAGTGCAAATAAAGAATAAATATCTGAAATTTATTAATCATAATATCTCTGCCACATTGATGAGATAGTGATGATGATGGGGATAATGAAAATGATGGAAATGATGATGATGATGATGTTGGTGATGATAGTGATGATGATGGTGACGATGGTGGCGGTAGTGATGATGATGCTGATATTGATGATATTGCCGATGATGGTGATGATAGTGGTGATAATGATAATTACGATGTGCTGGTGATGATAGTGATGATGATAATGATAATTACGATAGAAGTGGGTTACGCTTATGATTGACGACAGTGGTGAATGATGATGGTGATTGTCATAACATGGCAAGACACTCTGGAATAGCCACATAAACGAGTGTCTTTATGACAGATTATGAAATTGCGCAACATAAAATCTGCTAAAACGTTATGGTAAATGCCCCGAACAGCATTTTTATTTTTTGGGATTTGAACAGCAACATACAAATATATGTAATTAAGGTAGTGAGAAATCATTATCATTTGGTATCACTGACAAACAACATTTTTCTTTCTTATATGAGTATAAGTGTTCTTAGGTCAGTTCCTTGCGCTGATTTCAAATTTGAAATCCGTTTCTCTCTATCACGTCGGGTTCTTAAGATATTTGTGAATAAATATATTTTTGGGAAACCGTTATTTGCTCCGTTTCATTTTTACTATATAACTCTTTAAAAATTAATAAAATGCAAAATAATTCTACTTTTTATACTGCTAAAAGATGCATGACATATGTTACGTTATATTTCAAATAGTTACTGTATTTTGAAATAATTCTGAGTGAAATATGGCTCTAGAAGTTGTAGAAATTCGGCTGATCTGTTCTGTTACGTGTGCGGATATTTTACCGATCGTGTTCACCAGAAAAACTTTACACCATTGCTAAAGAAAGCATATGAGCTTTATTTCGATTCGAAAGTTGATGATGCAAATAAATCTTGGAAGCCAAATGCAGTTTGTTCGACTTGTGCAAATACATTGGCAGGTTGGTTACGAAAATCGCCGAAGCATAAGTCGATGCCTTTTGGAGTGCCAGTAATATGGCATGAAACCCGACAACTCACGCTACTGATTGTTACTTCTGCTTGACAAATATCCATGGTTTCACTTTTAAAACTAGAAAGTCTGTGGTTTATCCAAATATTGAATCGGTTTCGAAACCAGTGCATCATGATCCAATCACGTGTCCGATCCCAGTTCCACCAGAACAATATCCGTTGGACGTGAATGAACCATTAGAAAGTGATAGTTTACCTGCTTTAGAAACTAATTCTGACTCGGATTATATACCGGTGAATGATGGTGTTCACTTAATTAACCATTCAGAACTTTCAGATCTAATACGTGATCTCGCTCTCACCAAAGGACAAGCGGAATTACTCGGTTCGCGACTCAAAGAATGGAATCTTTTAGCGCCCAATACTCCGATATCTAAATTTCGTCATAGACACAGAGAACTTGTTCAATACTTTGAGATGGATGATGACATTTGCTATTGCAAAGATGTAAAAGGTCTAATGGTGCACCTCGGTCATGAGCACATAGTCAACGAATGGCGACTTTTCATCGACTCTTCCAAGACTAGTCTAAAAGCCGTGTTATTGCATAATGGAAATTTATTTTCATCAATTCCAGTCGCCTACTCTGTTCATATGAAATAAACTTATGACAATATGGCTACACTTTTGGCAAAAATAAAGTACAATGACTACCAATGGCGGATTTGTGGAGACCTAAAGGTCATTGCAATTCTCACGGGCATGCAGACTGGGTATACTAAATTTTGTTGCTTCCTATGTGAATGGGACAGTTGCAACAGACAGGAACATTATGCAAGAAAGGTGTGGCCTATCGGGGATCGTATGCAGCTCGGGCATAAAAATGTAATACACGAGCCATTAGTTAACAAAGACAGCATCATTTTACCACCGTTACATATAAAGTTGGGGCTCATGAAGAATTTCTTAAAAGCGTTAAATAAAACGAGCAAAGCTTTCACTTATCTTCGAGAAAAGTTTCCGCAAATTAGCGATGCAAAGATAAAGGAAGGTATCTTTGTAGGACCTCAGATTAGGAAAGTTATTGCAGACAAACAATTCGAGAACTTGTTACATGGTAGTGAACTTCGCGCATGGATGGCATTCAAATCGATCGTCGATAACTTTCTGGGAAATCACAAATCTGTCGACTATGTGCATATTGTTAAGCAGTGCATAGATGCATACAGAATTATGGGCTGTAACATGTCCCTCAAAATCCATTTGCTCGATTCGCATCTTGACTTTTTCCCTGACAACCTTGGCGAAGTCAGCGATGAACATGGAGAACGATTCCATCAAGATATCGCCGTAATGGAGTCACGTTATCAAGGACGGTGGAGTGTGACCATGCTTGCCGATTATTGTTGGATGCTTCATCGCGATGTACCACATGCCATTCACCGACGAAAGTTGACTGCAAAGAAATTCAAGCCTACATAACTGTTATACTTCTTGTACAAATGATGTTGTAATACTGTATGCGTTGTTAAAAAACTTCAATTGCGTATTTCTAGAGATCCCGACCTGATAGAGAAAAACGGTTTGCAGATTTAAAAACAGCGCATTAAAATTGACCAGAAAAACATAGAAATGTTAGAGAAAGAAAAAAAAATTTTTTTTTTGTTAGCCAGTGTATTTGGCGAGGAAATTATGATTTTGTCGGTAAATCGCATTGAAATCCCACGAAAGTTTTCAAGAAGAAAAGTGAACAGACGCGGACCTCTGAGAAGGCAAGGGTTAGACCTGAGATTTGGCATATAAGCCCATCTCAGCCACAAGCAAAAAAATTATACAGTCCATTTTAGGGCTTTGCTTTTGGATGCTGTGCACAGATAGTTCTTCTTCTCTTTTTCTGTCTTGTCTTTTATTTCTTGTCACATAAACAATTTTTTGCTAAATTTGGCATAACGCTAGCCAAAGGGGAGTAATCATGACTGGGTTGGATAAATGTCTTTAATTGATGTTACAAATGTTTAATGTATTGTATGGGTGTCACGACGAACCCGTTTTTAACTGATTTAACCACAGCCCAAGACAGTGTTGTTGAAATGAGTAATCTCATTAACAGTGGCAAGTCAGCATAATAGGGGCGTTTTGGTTATAAACCACAGATACCATAAGCTGGTCATATTTTGCAGGTTCAACTAGTGGTGAAAAACGTGACCCAATATAGGAAATTGTGAACTGTTTAACAGTAGACAACCACTGTTCCTGGCATAAGCATAGCGTCTTCAATGCCCAGATAATTTTACGACTGAGAGAAATCAGCTATCACAACGTGTCTCAGCCTTTTCTCATACAACCACATTTATTTATGTCATAATATCGGTTTTCTATCTCAGGCTACTCACAGGGCCATGCAGTTTCTCCCTCACAGGAGGCTAGTGTAGGCCATGCTGTCAACCTGTTCTTCTCTTTAGCTAGTCATCCTCACATGAACACACTGACCTATATGTGTCTGTCATATGATCACATTGACCTATATGTGTCTGTCACATGAACACACTGATCTACATGTTTCTATCACACGAACACACTGACCTATATATGTCTGTCACATGAACACATTGACCTATATATGTCTTTTCGCATGAACTCACACTGACATATATGTGTCTTTCACATGAACACACTGACCAATATGTGTCTGTCATAAGAACGCACTGACTTATACGTGTCTGTCACATGAACACATGGACCTACATGTGTCTGTCACATCAACATATTGACCTATATGTGTCTGTCACATGAACACACTGATCTATATGTCTGTCACATGAACACACTGAACTATATGTATCTGTCACATGAACACACTGACCTATATGTGTCTGTTACATGAACGCACTGACCTACATGTGTCTGTCAGATGAACACACTAACCTACATGTGTCTTTTATTTTTTTCTCCGCCCACGCTGGGAACTGAACCTACTCCGCATTGGTTGTCATTTCCAAACTGTCTATTTCCTCCAGATATTTCCCATTCCGCCAATTCCAGGTGATCGTGAAAGTAACAATTCACTTTTTTAGTACAGATATAGAAGTAAATACATAAACTTATTATAGCCCATAAGAGATTTAACAAAATAATTTAATCTATTAATTATTTTTTGTTTAAAGAAAAAGTAGTTTTTATTTTTAATTTAATTTTTTGGGTTAAAATTGGAGATTTTGCCTAGGCTCAAAAACCTAGACGTGTATAATTCGTCAGTTATATTAAGGCACACGTCAATAATAATAGACTCAGTGGTCTGGTAAAACAATTTAAAGTAACTATAAGCCCACTTTAGATCATTGGCGAAAAACAAGCAGTTTGTCAGTATGGACATTGGACACTTTGTGCATTGTAGTTATGTCATAGAAGGATATTTTTTAAATAATTTATGTGATTGCTATACTTTGGTTGTGTGTACCGGCAGCTGTTTAGCATGCATCGCCAACGCCAGCTTGATGTCCATAACCATAGACACGAAAACACTAGCTAACAAAGTGTTGCTAGTGAAACGCTTTTATTTCCTGGACTATTCCTGTTACATAGCTTGTCAAGGTTTTTTGCAAATTTTCTCAAATACAATGTGTCCGGTTCTTTTCTGGCTCACACTATTATCAAATCAAGGTGGTTGTTCGAAAGAGATCATTTAATAATGCATTATTGGACAGAGAATAGGTCTGTTACTAAAGCTCATATGTGGATATATGGAGGGAGGTAACCGAGAAAATAAAAGAGTATATATGGTCCAGGATTGTCGGCCTTTGATTACAGCAAAACCTGTCAACACAGTAACTGTTTTAAGACCTGTAGACATAAACTGTGTTCAAAGAACAGATGATCTATCTATCTATCTATCTATCTATCTATCTATCTATCTATCTATCTATCTATCTATCTATCTATCTATCTATCTATCTATCTATCTATCTATCTATCTATCTATCTATCTATCTATCTATCTATCTTTATCCCTACCTACGTACCCCGCTGACCCCAGTTGGTCTAGCAACAAAACAGAGTAACTTCCTATGTTATACTGTCCAATTATACACCAACTTTCCCTGCAGCAGTCAATATACCAGAAACGTCACTTATGTACTACTGCACTATAATGACGTAATTAACTGTTAATTTACCAGTAGTTCTGGGATGCACAAGAATTCACGTTGTGTTTGTCTGATCCCCAGAGTTACACCAATAACCAAGACCCTTAAGTCCCTTCACGTGGTGCATCATGGGAAAAAGTGACCTTTGAATAGCCTGGGCAGCGGTCACATATCGAGTAGTCCCAGTATTGCGCAACTGGTGTGACCCCGGCACTCTAGTGTACGTGGATGTCTGCCTGATGTGCTGTAACACCAAACAGAAAACACCTAATAAAAGCACACAAAATTATATGTGAAGGTTAAATATTACGAAAGAATCTCACTCGTTCACATTTACTAATATTTCAACTTTCATCCTCTACCAATTCATCACACAAACTTTAGGGAGCGTTGTCTTATGATTGCATCGAATTATCAAATATTTACCACATCCATCTATTTAAATATTGTAGTGTGTCGTGGAATTTTAAAGGGCACATAAAGTGGGCCGAGAAATGAAAAAGGTTGCTGAGCACTGGTCTAGTTCCAGAGTGACCAAACATCACGATTATCACTTTGGTGAAAAAAGTTGAGAGCTCAGCATTGTACAATGAGCTTCAGGGAATCAGCTGACCCTCTACAATTAACGCTAGATTCTGCCTTGGTAACTTCTTGCAGGAGGATCTCACAATGGATGAATGGCAGACGAGGTGAGCTGGGAAATGGTATGTGCATGATGTGACCATTCATTGGGAGAGCCCAGAACCACAGCACCGTATTTTAGCCCTACATCAATGTAAAGGCCTCCGGCACCAGATGGTGGGAATTTATAGTATGCCATTCCCTATCTAGATGTAACCCAGATGTGCTGATGCATGAACTGCATACCAAGCCAGGATATAATGCTGCGGAAAGAAAATTGAGTTCCTGACTCCAAATTTCGGAATGTAGAAGATATACCATGTATATAATACCAAGGCTTCAACTTGGCGTGGGCTGCCACAGAGCGACAAGCTCGGCTGCCCTAGTTCAACAACAACATCCAGTAATCATGTTTTCCAGGTAGACATGTCAAAATAAAATTATTCCTGTTTTCTTCGTCCTCACCTCTGTGGCAGGCCGTTTATAGGAATAGGCTGACAGTAGAAATAGAATGTATTAAAGGACGTATCATATCTTTCCCTGAATGACACACTGAACATCGCTCGTAATAGTGGGCGAAGGTTTCCCTAAGATAGTGAGTTTACAGATAAAAGATTGAGAAGAAAATACAGCAACTTAAATTCCTCCTGCCATAAAAGAGAAAGTGGTACTTTCAAGAGGAGATTAGGTCTGCTGGCCACCTTGATTCTTCTGATACGTGTTGAAAATAATTTAATAAAATGAGCCCCCGTAACATAATACAAAACAAACAATCAGACACATACATGAACCAATATTTTTTTTTTTTTTTTTTAACCAGCGGCACTTGAGCTTTCAGCCCTTCGGCCCAATGACATGTCATTGCGAGGCTAGGGAGACAGTGGACTTTCATTCCAACCCGGTCAGGAGCTTCGCTCCTTCCCATACACAGAGAGTTTATCTCAGGAGCCGTTCAGGTTATTCAGTCAAAATCCCGGTCGATGACACTCCTTCAAATTCTTACGCCCGGGCTTGAACCTTGAACACCTGATCGCCAGCGCAATGTGGTAACCATTACACCAGCGCGGCTCCTACACATCAACCAATAACAACACTCAATGTTCTATACACTGAACACGGAAGGTACTGTGAAAATTACAAAGAATTTATTTATTAATGAATGGAAGTGTACTGAATGAATGAATGAAGTTAAAAATTTTGGATAAACAAGTGATGTGTGCGAGTATCTATTACAACTGCTAGTGTGAGTTATTTTAATTTAACAGAGTTCGTGTCACTGCTGTATCATCATGATTATTTGTAGGAGAGTGGTGAGTTCCAGTATAGATATCAACTTAGCTGAGATGTCCAGCATCTGCATATGGAATAGGGTGATATCTTGGTGATGTTAGAACAGGTCACTGGGACTATCATCATCATCATCATAGCCCTCCACTCCCAAAGGAGCATACGCCTTCAACAAACACATGCCAAGTCCTCCTGTCACGTGCCATCATCTCAAGTTCTTTCCACGTTCTCATCATTTTCACTTCTGTGTCCAGCTCTCTTCTCCATGTGCTTCTTGGTCTACCTCTGCCTCTCTTGCCCTGGGGGTTCCAGAATAAGGACTGCCTTGTAATGCTATCAACAGGTTTCCTGAGTGTGTGTCCTATCCATCGACATCGTCTTCTCATCTCATGTTCCACTGGCACTTGTCTGGTTCTTGTCATCAGTTCCACTTTGGTAACCTTGTCATACAATTTTAATCCTTCTATTGTATGCAAGCACCCATTTATGAAAGTCTGTAGCTTTTTGTTTTTGGTTGTTGTCTTTGTTGTTCTCCATGTCTCAGAGCCATACAATAGGACTGACTTCACATTTGAGTTGAAGATTCTTATTTTCGTGTTGGATCCGATTTCTCTTGATCCCCATATATTTCCCAATGCAATGAAAGCTCCTCTTGCTTTTTGTAATCTTATTTTGATATCACTGTCTGTCCCTCCATATTTGTCTATATTACTGCCAAGATATGTGTACGATTCTACATCTTATAGAGGTGTTTCTTCAAGTTCAACCCTGTTATCATTACCTGCATTTATTCTCATTAATTTTGTTTTTCCCTGTGTATTTTCAGACCCAGTTTCTGTGACCTCTCATCGAGTGTTTTCAATTTGTCCTGCATCTGATTACTTAGCTGAGATGTCCAGCGTCGAATCTGCATATGGTATCTGGTGGCATCTTGGTGATGTTAGAACAGGTCACTGAGACTCTGCTCCACGTGCAAAAGTCAATTGGTTCAGGGAAAAAGATCAGGCTCAGGGTCTCCCGACTCTTTCCTTTAACCACAGGATAAATGGAGATCTTGTCTTTCCTGGTTCGAACTTGATAGGAAATAAAAGAAACAACTAGGCGCCGTATGTACTCCCATCTTTAAGAGGTTTTGTATGCGCATATCCATTTCTACCATAATTCAGCTTTTAAAATACCAATCAGTGACAATACATGATTAGGCTTCTGGTTTCATTGGCAACCAATTTACAGTAGTGCTCTGAAAGATGTCCGTCTATCTCCCAACTTGTTCTTTTTCTGACACAATCTCTGTTGTGTCACGAGTGGTGTACATAGTCTGTCTGAGACAAGACAAAAGTCTGAGTGAAGTCTGAGACGAGACAAAAAAATGTCTGGGTGAGGTCTGAGAAGATTAATAAGACTTAGTGTGTAGAATGTGAATGGAGTGACTTATAGCTATCTGGAGTAAAAGATCAGATGATGACTCTCCCCTCCTGTCACTCAGTGACTATGTTTCAAAGCTATGGTCACCCCTGCCTCTTTCTTCTATTGTACAGTTATACAAGGAGTAAGGACAAGTACATGTTACATGACTTCACATCCGACAAGCGGCAAGTACAGTTAGAAAAAAGATAATTCTGATCCGCTACTATTTATATTTTTATTAAATAATATGGCAATATCAAAAACTACACCCACAACAACACTCCACAGTAATTAGCTCTGACTGAGGTAAAAAAAAAAACACATTACAAACTTATGCTGTTATCAGCGAGCTTGGCTCTCTCATGCAATTAGTTGAGAACAACCACTAATATCTGGCCAGCTATCAACGGTCCATTCCACAGGACTACCTGAAATAAAGAAAACCCCATACATGCAAAATATCCCGCTGACTTCTTCTGGTCAGCACCACAACTGTCCTACCCAACGTAACGACGCTATCCCGCTGTTTACTCCAAGGTCTTCCCCCCTCACCACAATTATCTGAGTCCACCTTCCCAAAGTCCTTCTTCGTCGGCACACTTGTGTTTATATTCCGCTTGGATTACAGCTGTTGGCTGATATGATAAAACCCTGTCCTCTCCCTATGCTGCTGGACAATCCGTGGAACCAACCCAAACACAAAAACTATAACTCCACCACGAAAAGAACTTTCGGGACAAATGTTGAGTCCCTTTGACATACAAGTGTACTTTAAATCCAGGATCTAAAGGGGTGGCGATGAATGCACTCAAGAGATGGTAGGCGTCGTGCCCTATTAAAATCCACCATCAATGAAAGCCAGTTAATCCTGTGAATGAGCGTGCTAAATGTGAATGGGTCAGATCTGACACTCATTGCGGGGATAATAGCTTTGAAATGGTGTATAGCTTCTCTGAAGAAGACGCTCATCGAGCATGAACGCTCCAGGTATTATGTGTTCTGATATAATGCCCAAGCAAGGGGAATCACCGAATCTACCGTAGTATGAAGCTGGTGAAGGGTAGTTGGTGAAAATGTAAGGGCATGAAAACTATCCGACCCTGCAGGAAGGTAATTGGCCGATGGCCCAGTGGTCCCTTAACTTAGTCGGAGTTAGCCGTTTCTCGCTGAAATGAATCATATTAAAAAAATATATGATCAATTAGCCAGCATAAATATTACAACACCGAAAAACAAAACAATTGCATAAACAGGTACAGATTAACTTACTACAACCATTCCCACCCCAAGTGACCTTACGGTTGGTCAGTGCTGACCTGGTCCTGCAGTATATCTCTCTCTTTCCCGTTCCTTCTCACTGACCCGCTAAATAGACGAGCGAGCAAGTAGTTGCCTGTGCAGGCCTACCGGATAGCTCGCAACTTGCGTAATCAGTGGTTACCCACAGCTGGCTGGGGGGGGGGGGGAGGTAAGTAGCTAAACATTCCTGCCCACTTTACCTTGTGCGGAACTCACCTCACAACGTATCTGCTAGTTCTGACTAGCACACAGGCGTCTAAACGAAGTCGGAAGGCCCGTCTAAGGTTATCTTACTGGGCTGCGACACGCTTTAATACCATCATATTTACATGTACTCCATATGACAACATATAAGGCTACTTTGGGTAAATCTCTAAATGAGTTAAAAGTATCCATACAGTAAACAAGCAATCAAATAAATTAAAGTTACGCGATGTGGAAAAAATTATAAGGATCCGCCGCGGAGGCCAGAAAAAAAGAACATCGCTTATGGTTACACTCTGTGTTAAAAAGAATTCCCTCCACATAACAATCAGTTGTATAGTTACACTTCGAGGGGGGAAATTATTCTTTTATCACTGACCTGACTCACAACTGGGCTTAGCAACAACAAACGTAAGTTGCAAACAACACAATTTCCTTAAAAAAAACTAACTATGGCTTCTTAGTGCTTGTTCGGTAATAGCCGAGCCTTAAAAGTGCTAGAACCCACTACAAATGAACTACCTCCGTCTGTCCAAAGCCCAAGGAAACAAAAACAAATACCAAGTTACTTAAGAATTCTTACCGAGATTGTGAAGAATTTCCCGCACTAAAAGTAGCTGGCAAACTGCACAAAGATCTCTACCACCTCACGACAGAAGTTCCAGGGACTAGAAGCATTTACAGACTAAAGGGGTTATTATATAAAAGGAATCGGCCACAGGTGTTCGAACACCCGGACAGAGCCGCGGGAAGCAGCGTAACAATTCAAGGGGGCTTTTTCTGCCAGTGCCGCAAACTACAAGAGTGATTGCGTAACAGAGTGACCACTCTGGAGCTACGAGCTTACCAGACTTTCCCTGGAATCAAAGACCACGGGGTAAAATTTTGCCGCCTGGCAAGGAGCATTGCGGATGCGTCACAAAGACACTCTTACCAGCATTAAAAGACCTTCCGTCTCCGCTGGCCACTTTCGCGAGAGCAGAGGGGAGTTAACTTGTCAGATTAAACTGACATGCTAGCAGCGACCGAAACTAGAAAAAAGATGAAAAATGGGCGTGCCTACAATCAAGAAGAAGTTAGGGGGGATCTTCTTCTTTTTCTTCGTTCGCCCTGAAAAGGACGGTGGTTGCGTTGTGTCTGTTTACAACGTAGCTTTGATATCTGCACCTTTCGGTCGACACATCCGACTTCTGCACGGCATTTTTTAGGACCGGGTTTGCCTTCCCATTTCGATCCACACTCGCTCTGCCAGCCTGCACAGCTGCAGACTGTTTCCAGGACCACCACGTGGAGGTGGAGTGCGGTCTTGACCAGCTCTGGTTCGCTGGTCCTGACGCAGGCAGTCAAGCTATGAGTCGCTGACTGCGGTCTCTATTGCTGCATCTTGAGGTCCCTGGGGGGGATGATAGCTCCACCCTAGGGCGAAATGTCGAACCCAACGTCACATGTTGAGCCGTCGATATTTTGACAGTTGCTATCTTGAAACTAACGCTTCTGCTCCATTGTGAGCACAGTAATATAAAAATTTATCAACAAACGTTCATTCTAAACATAAGTGAATCTAATAATCTAATATCCATGGCTAATGTTCCTGTTATGCCTACCGTAATATAACGATAGGCGATAGCCCTAAATTCCCAATTTATTAATTTAAATTACGTCAGGTAACATTAGTCAGTTTCTTGATATACAATAAAGTAATGCGATGCTGGCAACATGTAAACATCAATTATACCACAAAGGGTATAAATCACAAGTCATACATTAATTATACATAATATACAAAAGGAAAATAAAACAGAAACTTACCCACTCAACACGAATTCTTCCTAGGCTGGAAAAAGATGGTCAAATGCTCTTTGTTACCTTTGCCTATACTTTGAATTTGACTCCAGACTTGGCAAAGCAATAGTGAAGAATGAGAGTTTTGTCTCTCCATATAAAGAGTTTGTGGACAAAGAATTTCGCTAGTAATTACGTTACCATCTGTTAGAGTTATTTTGTGAGACCGAATCAGACCTACCATTATTCTAGAAAGAGTGTAAGATTTACGATTTTCTCCAAGTTAATACGATGCTACTCTTAATTAATACACGACCACTGTTGTTCTCTTACAGGCATTCGCTTACCCAAAAAAAGTCATTATACTAACTGAGCGGTACTGGTACCCTCTGCAATAGACATAAATACCTAAAGGGCGTAACTCAGGTGACGTGCAACTATTGGGATTTATTTGGTTTTTCCCACAACGAAAAATGCATCCAAAATGCAAAAACCACAACCAAAATGCTTGGTCTTTTGCCCTCAATTTAACCCCCCCCCCCCCCCCCTGCCAGTCGCGAGAGGTTCAGATGTTATTAAAATGTAGGCTATCCTCGACACAAAGGTGTATCAGATGATACCAGGATAAGACCAGATAAGAGACGGGTCTTATAAGAAATACCCCCTTCTCTGAAAAGAGTAAGGGTGTATCGACATCAAAAGTGGGGTCAAGCTATGTAAACCTTCAAGTATGATGATAGTGTTGGTTACTGAGGATCTATCTGCTACCTCTCCAGATCCCACCTTGAATAATGGTTATATAGTTATTTTTGTGGCTAATTGTGTAGGGATAAATTGAATATTGAATATGTAATAACTATCAAACAGAACAATAACTCAATTAGAATAATTAAGTAAGTCTGAGTGAAAGTATTTACAATTTATTGATACTATACCGTTTCTCTTTTCGGCTAGGAAAATTAAAATGAATTCAAATATGTTTTTACAAAAATGAAATAAATAAACATGGTAAGTTCATTTCCAAAATGGTTATATATGATATAGTTATTTTACACATATCAATTAGTTATTTTATAGATAGGTATCAATGTCTCTGGTCTGTAGTTGGTTGAGTTTTTAATAAAGTCCTACAAATGTCATCACTACCAATGTTTGGTGTTGATAACGTGTTTTTTTTGTTGTTGTGATGTTACTGCTTTCATCAGGTTATACTGGACACATAAATGAATGGTCAACTCGTTCCGACACAGTGCTGACATCGAGTGAGAATATAGATGTAAAGGACGCGAATGTGTGTACAGTTCTGTTGAGTTGACAAGTCACTCACTCAATCATAGTTAGAAGTCAATAAAGGGTAGACTGCTGATGACGTTTCATACATTTAATAATGGACGTACACTTCGACATCACGATTACAGTCACTTGAACAGGTTGGCAAAAAATCATCGTATACTTGAAAAATGGGTGACAATATCAGATGTACATTTATGTGGCATGTAAATATAATGGAACGATAGTAGGCAAGCACTCAGTATTCTGGTTGTCTATCGTCTCATGCTTCAACTGACTAATCGCGTCAGTTAAGGTGGATACATAATCATCAACAATGGTTCACTGTCAGAACCTTCTCCTGGCTAAGTTTCTCAAGCCGTAAATTCATCAAATGTTTATAGCAACAATGTTAAACCACAGTAGTGGGTTTTCATAATATATAGATCTCTGTACCATCATCAGATAATAGGACCTTTTCTGTTCTCCGACGATGATCCGCTTACAATGGCGGGATCCACAAAACGGCTCTCCTCCGTGAGCTTCGCTCACCAAGGATGAAAAATTATGAAGCAGAATTAATTCGTTATTCATCCATAAATGTCCTCATTGGGCTTCTATACATTTCTGCTATCAATAAGGCTGGTTACATCAAATAATCTAGTGCTGCTAGATAACACGTCATCTTCATCTGTAGTCAACAATCCTAGATGTACGATAATACGTCTCCCATCTAGGCTTAGCAATAAAGTTCAGCAAAAAGGTTTTGGTTTTACCTGGCTTTAGGAAAACACACACAAGCGAATAACGCACGCCATTCCTTGGCGTTAATAATCAACATTAGGAGAATCTCTGATACTACAGTCATACAGAGAAACAATCTCCTTCCTAGAATAAATCACAGAGATCAATCTTCAGGCATTCTAATCGACCAGCCCATAGTAGCGACGACATGACAGCAGCTTCTCTCTCGACACCCCAAATCGACGCATGCGCAGAAATGCCTTTGACCCCCGAGTTCAGCTCAAAAAAATAGACCGACATAGAAATACAAAGATACAAAGATATAAGACCGAATCACCTTAAATAGTCAAGGAATAAAAATATAAATTCGGGCCATAAACATTTTAAGCAAGACCAATCTGTATCTGGCCATACCAGACGCAAAATGACGTAAATCTAGTATTCATACGCCAGATTGTGACACAAGAAAAGATAACCCATATAACCGAATATAACATCGATCAATCAGGGTTCTGTCCCTTAGACTAAGAATCATTGATTCTTAAATAAAATACTTTTCATTAGACAACTAGTTATACTTTACATTTGTATGCCTACCAACAGTAATCTGTGCGTCACAGACTACCACACAAAAGAATATGTGCGCAACAGGTGTGTTTTTTATTTTTATATAATAAGGTTGCTGGATATTCTGACAAGTGGAGCTTTTATGTCCACTCATCTGCTAAAACATAAGTAGAGTCCTCTGTAGTCAGGATCACTGTCTGGATCTCCAGGCTGGGAAACAATCTAGATGCCTCGCTCTGAGTATATTGAGAACTACTGCATCCACTGAGTTTCTCAGATTTTGAAAGTCTTGATGACTCTTGGTCAATACAGGAATAAAACCTGGAATGCAAATAATCATAATACTTGTATGGTCTATTATAGTAG
Organism: Oreohelix idahoensis; assembly: GCA_024509875.1. Classification (NCBI taxonomy): domain Eukaryota; kingdom Metazoa; phylum Mollusca; class Gastropoda; order Stylommatophora; family Oreohelicidae; genus Oreohelix; species Oreohelix idahoensis. Next base: position 33,343 of record JAMPIV010009636.1, read on the forward strand.
ATCCACACACACACACAAAATAAACGTACAAACATGTTCAGACATTGTGCTAACAGTTTGCACATGACAATTTACCTCAGTACCCTACAGCCAGTTCAATGTGATTACTCTTTTCCTTAATACATCCTAAGATAGATCCATTAGTCCATGATTGGCCTCCATACAATGATTTGGTTAAGTACAAAATAGTAAGTGACATCTTAATTACATCATGTTATCAAATCCTGTCATCCTATCTTATGTTCGTGAACAGAGTGTCGTTCCAGTATAAAATACTCATTCAAATACCCTAATAAACTTACAGTCGTATTTGTGCCACAATTAGCAAATATTCTACACCTTTTCCAATGCTGTTTTGTCTCTAAAATCACACATGTTTTGCAAATAAACCGGCAGCACATTCGTCATGTAGTTTTTCCTTTCAACACAGCATCCCGAACACACTAGTTGGAATATCATACTAACAGCTAAATAAAGATAATTATATATATATAGTTATATAAAATTTTATATATATGTATATGATTTATATATGTATACATTATATATATAATTTAACGTGCGCTATAATATTTAAATATGTAATTAGTTATTTGACGTGTATATCACAATGTTCGATGCTGTGTTGAAAGGAAAAACTACATGACGAATGTGCTGCCGGTTTATTTGCAAACATGTGTGATTTTAGAGACAAAAGCCAGCATTGGAAAAGGTGTAGAATATTTGCTAATTGTGGCACAAATACGACTGTAAGTTTATTAGGGTATTTGAATGAGTATTTTATACTGGAACGACACTCTGTTCACGAACATAAGATAGGATGACAGGATTTGATAACATGATGTAATTAAGATGTCACTTACTATTTTGTACTTAACCAAATCATTGTATGGAGGCCAATCATGGACTAATGGATCTATCTTAGGATGTATTAAGGAAAAGAGTAATCACATTGAACTGGCTGTAGGGTACTGAGGTAAATTGTCATGTGCAAACTGTTAGCACAATGTCTGAACATGTTTGTACGTTTGTTGTGTGTGTATGTGTGGATCTACTATAATAGACCATACAAGTATTATGATTATTTGCATTCCAGGTTTTATTCCTGTATTGACCAAGAGTCATCAAGACTTTCAAAATCTGAGAAACTCAGTGGATGCAGTAGTTCTCAATATACTCAGAGCGAGGCATCTAGATTGTTTCCCAGCCTGGAGATCCAGACAGTGATCCTGACTACAGAGGACTCTACTTATGTTTTAGCAGATGAGTGGACATAAAAGCTCCACTTGTCAGAATATCCAGCAACCTTATTATATAAAAATAAAAAACACACCTGTTGCGCACATATTCTTTTGTGTGGTAGTCTGTGACGCACAGATTACTGTTGGTAGGCATACAAATGTAAAGTATAACTAGTTGTCTAATGAAAAGTATTTTATTTAAGAATCAATGATTCTTAGTCTAAGGGACAGAACCCTGATTGATCGATGTTATATTCGGTTATATGGGTTATCTTTTCTTGTGTCACAATCTGGCGTATGAATACTAGATTTACGTCATTTTGCGTCTGGTATGGCCAGATACAGATTGGTCTTGCTTAAAATGTTTATGGCCCGAATTTATATTTATTCCTTGACTATTTAAGGTGATTCGGTCTTATATCTTTGTATCTTTGTATTTCTATGTCGGTCTATTTTTTGAGCTGAACTCGGGGGTCAAAGGCATTTCTGCGCATGCGTCGATTTGGGGTGTCGAGAGAGAAGCTGCTGTCATGTCGTCGCTACTATGGGCTGGTCGATTAGAATGCCTGAAGATTGATCTCTGTGATTTATTCTAGGAAGGAGATTGTTTCTCTGTATGACTGTAGTATCAGAGATTCTCCTAATGTTGATTATTAACGCCAAGGAATGGCGTGCGTTATTCGCTTGTGTGTGTTTTCCTAAAGCCAGGTAAAACCAAAACCTTTTTGCTGAACTTTATTGCTAAGCCTAGATGGGAGACGTATTATCGTACATCTAGGATTGTTGACTACAGATGAAGATGACGTGTTATCTAGCAGCACTAGATTATTTGATGTAACCAGCCTTATTGATAGCAGAAATGTATAGAAGCCCAATGAGGACATTTATGGATGAATAACGAATTAATTCTGCTTCATAATTTTTCATCCTTGGTGAGCGAAGCTCACGGAGGAGAGCCGTTTTGTGGATCCCGCCATTGTAAGCGGATCATCGTCGGAGAACAGAAAAGGTCCTATTATCTGATGATGGTACAGAGATCTATATATTATGAAAACCCACTACTGTGGTTTAACATTGTTGCTATAAACATTTGATGAATTTACGGCTTGAGAAACTTAGCCAGGAGAAGGTTCTGACAGTGAACCATTGTTGATGATTATGTATCCACCTTAACTGACGCGATTAGTCAGTTGAAGCATGAGACGATAGACAACCAGAATACTGAGTGCTTGCCTACTATCGTTCCATTATATTTACATGCCACATAAATGTACATCTGATATTGTCACCCATTTTTCAAGTATACGATGATTTTTTGCCAACCTGTTCAAGTGACTGTAATCGTGATGTCGAAGTGTACGTCCATTATTAAATGTATGAAACGTCATCAGCAGTCTACCCTTTATTGACTTCTAACTATGATTGAGTGAGTGACTTGTCAACTCAACAGAACTGTACACACATTCGCGTCCTTTACATCTACATTCTCACTCGATGTCAGCACTGTGTCGGAACGAGTTGACCATTCATTTATGTGTCCAGTATAACCTGATGAAAGCAGTAACATCACAACAACAAAAAAACACGTTATCAACACCAAACATTGGTAGTGATGACATTTGTAGGACTTTATTAAAAACTCAACCAACTACAGACCAGAGACATTGATACCTATCTATAAAATAACTAATTGATATGTGTAAAATAACTATATCATATATAACCATTTTGGAAATGAACTTACCATGTTTATTTATTTCATTTTTGTAAAAACATATTTGAATTCATTTTAATTTTCCTAGCCGAAAAGAGAAACGGTATAGTATCAATAAATTGTAAATACTTTCACTCAGACTTACTTAATTATTCTAATTGAGTTATTGTTCTGTTTGATAGTTATTACATATTCAATATTCAATTTATCCCTACACAATTAGCCACAAAAATAACTATATAACCATTATTCAAGGTGGGATCTGGAGAGGTAGCAGATAGATCCTCAGTAACCAACACTATCATCATACTTGAAGGTTTACATAGCTTGACCCCACTTTTGATGTCGATACACCCTTACTCTTTTCAGAGAAGGGGGTATTTCTTATAAGACCCGTCTCTTATCTGGTCTTATCCTGGTATCATCTGATACACCTTTGTGTCGAGGATAGCCTACATTTTAATAACATCTGAACCTCTCGCGACTGGCAGGGGGGGGGGGGGGGGTTTAAATTGAGGACAAAAGACCAATCATTTTGTGTGTGGTTGTTGCATATTCGATGCATTTTTCGTTCTGGGAAAAACCAAATAAATCCCAATAGTTGCACGTCACCTGAGTTACGCCCTTTAGGTATTTATGTCTATTGCAGAAGGGTACCAGTACCGCTCAGTTAGTATAATGACTTTTTTTGGGTAAGCGAATGCCTGTAACAACGGCGATAAACTCTTTCTGAGAACTACAGTGGTCGTGTACTTATTAAGAGTAGCCTCGTATTAACTTGGAGGAAATCGTAAATCTTACACTCTTTTCTAGAATAATGGTAGGTCTGATTCGGTCTCACAAAATGCAAAACTCTAACAGATGGTAACGTAATTACTAGCGAAATTCTTTGTCCACAAACTCTTTATATGGAGAGACAAAACTCTCATTCTTCACTATTGCTTTGCCAAGTCTGGAGTCAAATTCAAAGTATAGGCAAAGGTAACAAAGAGCATTTGACCATCTTTTTCCAGCCTAGGAAGAATTCGTGTTGAGTGGGTAAGTTTCTGTTTTATTTTCCTTTTGTATATTATGTATAATTCATATATGACTTGTGATTTATAACCTTTGTGGTATAATTGATGTTTACATGTTGCCAGCATCGCATTACTTTATTGTATATCAAGAAACTGACTAATGTTACCTGACGTAATTTAAATTAATAAATTGGGAATTTAGGGCTATCGCCTATCGTTATATTACGGTAGGCATAACAGGAACATTAGCCATGGATATTAGATTATTAGATTCACCTATGTTTAGAATGAACGTTTGTTGATAAATTTTTATATTACTGTGCTCACAATGGAGCAGAAGCGTTAGTTTCAAGATAGCAACTGTCAAAATATCGACGGCTCAACATGTGACGTTGGGTTCGACATTTCGCCCTAGGGTGGAGCTATCATCCCCCCCAGGGACCTCAAGATGCAGCAATAGAGACCGCAGTCAGCGACTCATAGCTTGACTGCCTGCGTCAGGACCAGCGAACCAGAGCTGGTCAAGACCGCACTCCACCTCCACGTGGTGGTCCTGGAAACAGTCTGCAGCTGTGCAGGCTGGCTGAGCGAGTGTGGATCGAAATGGGAAGGCAAACCCGGTCCTAAAAAAATGCCGTGCAGAAGTCGGATGTGTCGACCGAAAGGTGCAGATATCACAGCTACGTTGTAAACAGACACAACGCAACCACCGTCCTTTTCAGGGCGAACGAAGAAAAAGAAGAAGATCCCCCCTAACTTCTTCTTGATTGTAGGCACGCCCATTTTTCATCTTTTTTCTAGTTTCGGTCGCTGCTAGCATGTCAGTTTAATCTGACAAGTTAACTCCCCTCTGCTCTCGCGAAAGTGGCCAGCGGAGACGGAAGGTCTTTTAATGCTGGTAAGAGTGTCTTTGTGACGCATCCGCAATGCTCCTTGCCAGGCGGCAAAATTTTACCCCGTGGTCTTTGATTCCAGGGAAAGTCTGGTAAGCTCGTAGCTCCAGAGCGGTCACTCTGTTACGCAATCACTCTTGTAGTTTGCGGCACTGGCAGAAAAAGCCCCCTTGAATTGTTACGCTGCTTCCGCGGGCTCTGTCCGGGTGTTCGAACACCTGTGGCCGATTCCTTTTATATAATAACCCCTTTAGTCTGTAAATGCTTCTAGTCCCTGGAACTTCTGTCGTGAGGTGGTAGAGATCTTTGTGCAGTTTGCCAGCTACTTTTAGTGCGGGAAATTCTTCACAATCTCGGTAAGAACTTTTAAGTAATTTGGTAGTTGTTTTTCCTTGGGTTTTGGACTTAGACGGAGGTAGTTCATTTGTAGTGGGTTCTAGCATTTTTAAGGCTTGGCTATTACCCAACAAGCACTAAGAAGCTATAGTTAGTTTTTTTAAGGAAATTGTGTTTGTATACTACTTACGTTTGTTGTTGCTAAGCCCAGTTGTGAATGGACCAGGTCAGTGATAAAAGAATAATTTTCCATCTCGAAGTGTAACTATATAACCGATTGTTATGTGGAGGAAATTCCTTTTAACACAGAGTGTAACCATAAGCGATTTACTTTTTTTTCTGGCCTCCACGGCGGATCCTTATAATTTTTTTCACAACGTGTAACTTTAATTTATTTGATTACTTGTCCACTGTATGGATACTTTTAACTCAATTAGGGATCTACCAAGAGTAGCCTTATATGTTGTCATATGGAGTACATGTAAATATGATGGTATTAAGCGTGTCGCAGCCCAGTGAGATAATCTTAGACGGGCCTTGCGATTTTGTTTAGACGCCTGTGTGTTAGACAGAACTGACAGATACGTTGTGAGGTCAGTTCCGCACAAGGTAAAGTGGGCAGGAATGTTTAGCTACTTTCCCCCCCCCCCCCCCCCCAGCCAGCCGTGGGTAACCACTGATTACGCAAGTTGCGAGCTATCCGGTAGGCCTGCACAGGCAACTACTTGCTCGCTCGTCTATTTAGCGGGTCAGTGAGAAGGAACGGGAAAGAGAGAGATATACTGCAGGACCAGGTCAGCACTGACCAACCGTAAGGTCACTTGGGGTGGGAATGGTTGTAGTAAGTTAATCTGTACCTGTTTATGCAATTGTTTTGTTTTTCGGTGTTGTAATATTTATGCTGGCTAATTGGTCATATATTTTTTTAATATGATTCATTTCAGCGAGAAACGGCTAACTCCGACTAAGTTAAGGGACCACTGGGCCATCGGCCAATTACCTTCCTGCAGGGTGGGATAGTTTTCATGCCCTTACATTTTCACCAACTACCCTTCACCAGCTTCATACTACGGTAGATTCGGTGATTCCCCTTGCTTGGGCATTATATCAGAACACTTAATACCTGGAGCGTTCATGCTCGATCAACGTCTTCTTCAGAGAAGCTACACACCATTTCACGAGCTATTATCCCCGCAACGAGTGTCAGATCTGACCCATTCACATTTAGCACGCTCAGTCACAGGATTGACTGGCTTTCGTCGATGGTGGATTTTAATAGGGCACGACGCCTACCAACTCTTGAGTGCATTCTTGCCACCCCTTTAGATCCTGGATTTAAAGTACACTTGTATATCAAACGGACTCAACATGTGTCCTGACAGTTCTTTTCGTGGTGGAGTTATAGTTTTGGGTTGGTTCCACGGATTGTCAGCAGCATAGGGAGAGGACAGGGTTATCATATCAGCCAACAGCTGTAATCCAAGCGGAATATAAACACAAGTGTGCCGACGAAGAAGGACTTTGGAAGGTGGACTCAGATAATTGTTGTGAGGGGGGAAGACCTTGGAGTAAACAGCGGGATAGCGTCGTTACGTTGGGTAGGACAGTTGTGGTGCTGACCAGAAGAAGTCAGCGGGATATTTTGCATGTATGGGGTTTTCTTTATTTCAGGTAGTCCTGTGGAATGGACCGTTGATAGCTGGCCAGATATTAGTGGTTGATCTTAATTAATTGCATGAGATTTGATAACAGCATAAGTTTGTATTGTGTTTTTTTTTACCTCAGCAGAGCTAGTTAGTGTGGAGTGTTGTTGCGGGTGTAGTTTTTTTTTAATATTGCCATATTATTTAATAAATATATAAATAGTAGCGGATCAGAATTATCTTTTTTCTAGCTGAACTTGCTGCTTGTCGGGTGTGAAGTCACGTAACGTGTTCTTGTCCTTACTCCTTGTATAACTGTACAATACAAGAAAGAGGCAGGGGTGACCATAGCTTTGAAACATAGTCACTGAGTGACAGGAGGGGAGAGTCATCATCTGATCTTTTACTCCAGATAGCTATAAGTCACTCCATTCACATTCTACACACTAAGTCTTATTAATCTTCTCAGACCTCACCCAGACATTTTTTTGTCTCGTCTCAGACTTCACTCAGACTTTTGTCTTGTCTCAGACAGACTATGTACACCACTCGTGACACAACAGAGATTGTGTCAGAAAAAGAACAAGTTGGGAGATAGACGGACATCTTTCAGAGCACTACTGTAAATTGGTTGCCAATGAAACCAGAAGCCTAATCATGTATTGTCACTGATTGGTATTTTAAAAGCTGAATTATGGTAGAAATGGATATGCGCATACAAAACCTCTTAAAGATGGGAGTACATACGGCGCCTAGTTGTTTCTTTTATTTCCTATCAAGTTCGAACCAGGAAAGACAAGATCTCCATTTATCCTGTGGTTAAAGGAAAGAGTCGGGAGACCCTGAGCCTGATCTTTTTCCCTGAACCAATTGACTTTTGCACGTGGAGCAGAGTCTCAGTGACCTGTTCTAACATCACCAAGATGCCACCAGATACCATATGCAGATTCGACGCTGGACATCTCAGCTAAGTAATCAGATGCAGGACAAATTGAAAACACTCGATGAGAGGTCACAGAAACTGGGTCTGAAAATACACAGGGAAAAAACAAAATTAATGAGAATAAATGCAGGTAATGATAACAGGGTTGAACTTGAAGAAACACCTCTATAAGATGTAGAATCGTACACATATCTTGGCAGTAATATAGACAAATATGGAGGGACAGACAGTGATATCAAAATAAGATTACAAAAAGCAAGAGGAGCTTTCATTGCATTGGGAAATATATGGGGATCAAGAGAAATCGGATCCAACACGAAAATAAGAATCTTCAACTAAAATGTGAAGTGAGTACTATTATTTGGTTCGGAAACATGGAGAACACCAAATACAACAACCAAAAAGCTGCAGACTTTCATAAATGGGTGCTTGCATACAATAGAAGGATTAAAATTGTATGACAAGGTTACCAAAGTGGAACTGATGACAAGAACCAGACAAGTGCCAGTGGAACATGAGATGAGAAGACGATGTCGATGGATAGGACACACACTCAGGAAACCTGTTGATAGCATTACAAGGCAGTCCTTATTCTGGAACCCCCAGGGCAAGAGAGGCAGAGGTAGACCAAGAAGCACATGGAGAAGAGAGCTGGACACAGAAGTGAAAATGATGAGAACGTGGAAAGAACTTGAGATGATGGCACGTGACAGGAGGACTTGGCATGTGTTTGTTGAAGGCGTATGCTCCTTTGGGAGTGGAGGGCTATGATGATGATGATGATAGTCCCAGTGACCTGTTCTAACATCACCAAGATATCACCCTATTCCATATGCAGATGCTGGACATCTCAGCTAAGTTGATATCTATACTGGAACTCACCACTCTCCTACAAATAATCATGATGATACAGCAGTGACACGAACTCTGTTAAATTAAAATAACTCACACTAGCAGTTGTAATAGATACTCGCACACATCACTTGTTTATCCAAAATTTTTAACTTCATTCATTCATTCAGTACACTTCCATTCATTAATAAATAAATTCTTTGTAATTTTCACAGTACCTTCCGTGTTCAGTGTATAGAACATTGAGTGTTGTTATTGGTTGATGTGTAGGAGCCGCGCTGGTGTAATGGTTACCACATTGCGCTGGCGATCAGGTGTTCAAGGTTCAAGCCCGGGCGTGAGAATTTGAAGGAGTGTCATCGATCGGGATTTTGACTGAATAACCTGAACGGCTCCTGAGATAAACTCTCTGTGTATGGGAAGGAGCGAAGCTCCTGACCGGGTTGGAATGAAAGTCCACTGTCTCCCTAGCCTCGCAATGACATGTCATTGGGCCGAAGGGCTGAAAGCTCAAGTGCCGCTGGTTAAAAAAAAAAAAAAAAAATATTGGTTCATGTATGTGTCTGATTGTTTGTTTTGTATTATGTTACGGGGGCTCATTTTATTAAATTATTTTCAACACGTATCAGAAGAATCAAGGTGGCCAGCAGACCTAATCTCCTCTTGAAAGTATCACTTTCTCTTTTATGGCAGGAGGAATTTAAGTTGCTGTATTTTCTTCTCAATCTTTTATCTGTAAACTCACTATCTTAGGGAAACCTTCGCCCACTATTACGAGCCATGTTCAGTGGGTCATTCAGGGAAAGATATGATACGTCCTTTAATACATTCTATTTCTACTGTCAGCCTATTCCTATAAACGGCCTGCCACAGAGGTGAGGACGAAGAAAACAGGAATAATTTTATTTTGACATGTCTACCTGGAAAACATGATTACTGGATGTTGTTGTTGAACTAGGGCAGCCGAGCTTGTCGCTCTGTGGCAGCCCACGCCAAGTTGAAGCCTTGGTATTATATACATGGTATATCTTCTACATTCCGAAATTTGGAGTCAGGAACTCAATTTTCTTTCCGCAGCATTATATCCTGGCTTGGTATGCAGTTCATGCATCAGCACATCTGGGTTACATCTAGATAGGGAATGGCATACTATAAATTCCCCACCATCTGGTGCCGGAGGCCTTTACATTGATGTAGGGCTAAAATACGGTGCTGTGGTTCTGGGCTCTCCCAATGAATGGTCACATCATGCACATACCATTTCCCAGCTCACCTCGTCTGCCATTCATCCATTGTGAGATCCTCCTGCAAAAAGTTACCAAGGCAGAATCTAGCGTTAATTGTAGAGGGTCAGCTGATTCCCTGAAGCTCATTGTACAATGCTGAGCTCTCAACTTTTTTCACCAAAGTGATAATCGTGATGTTTGGTCACTCTGGAACTAGACCAGTGCTCAGCAACCTTTTTCATTTCTCGGCCCACTTTATGTGCCCTTTAAAATTCCACGACACACTACAATATTTAAATAGATGGATGTGGTAAATATTTGATAATTCGATGCAATCATAAGACAACGCTCCCTAAAGTTTGTGTGATGAATTGGTAGAGGATGAAAGTTGAAATATTAGTAAATGTGAATGAGTGAGATTCTTTCGTAATATTTAACCTTCACATATAATTTTGTGTGCCTTTATTAGGTGTTTTCTGTTTGGTGTTACAGCACATCAGGCAGACATCCACGTACACTAGAGTGCCGGGGTCACACCAGTTGCGCAATACTGGGACTACTCGATATGTGACCGCTGCCCAGGCTATTCAAAGGTCACTTTTTCCCATGATGCACCACGTGAAGGGACTTAAGGGTCTTGGTTATTGGTGTAACTCTGGGGATCAGACAAACACAACGTGAATTCTTGTGCATCCCAGAACTACTGGTAAATTAACAGTTAATTACGTCATTATAGTGCAGTAGTACATAAGTGACGTTTCTGGTATATTGACTGCTGCAGGGAAAGTTGGTGTATAATTGGACAGTATAACATAGGAAGTTACTCTGTTTTGTTGCTAGACCAACTGGGGTCAGCGGGGTACGTAGGTAGGGATAAAGATAGATAGATAGATAGATAGATAGATAGATAGATAGATAGATAGATAGATAGATAGATAGATAGATAGATAGATAGATAGATAGATAGATAGATAGATAGATAGATAGATAGATCATCTGTTCTTTGAACACAGTTTATGTCTATAGGTCTTAAACAGTTACTGTGTTGACAGGTTGCTGTAATCAAAGGCCGACAATCCTGGACCATATATACTCTTTTATTTTCTCGGTTACCTCCCTCCATATATCCACATATGAGCTTTAGTAACAGACCTATTCTCTGTCCAATAATGCATTATTAAATGATCTCTTTCGAACAACCACCTTGATTTGATAATAGTGTGAGCCAGAAAAGAACCGGACACATTGTATTTGAGAAAATTTGCAAAAAACCTTGACAAGCTATGTAACAGGAATAGTCCAGGAAATAAAAGCGTTTCACAGCAACACTTTGTTAGCTAGTGTTTCGTGTCTATGGTTATGGACATCAAGCTGGCGTTGGCGATGCATGCTAAACAGCTGCCGGTACACACAATGTATAGCAATCACATAAATTATTTAAAAAATATCCTTCTATGACATAACTACAATGCACAAAGTGTCCAATGTCCATACTGACAAACTGCTTGTTTTTCGCCAATGATCTAAAGTGGGCTTATAGTTACTTTAAATTGTTTACCAGACCACTGAGTCTATTATTATTGACGTGTGCCTTAATATAACTGACGAATTATACACGTCTAGGTTGAGCCTAGGCAAAATCTCCAATTTTAACCCAAAAAATTAAATTAAAAATAAAAACTACTTTTTCTTTAAACAAAAAATAATTAATAGATTAAATTATTTTGTTAAATCTCTTATGGGCTATAATAAGTTTATGTATTTACTTCTATATCTGTACTAAAAAAGTGAATTGTTACTTTCACAATCACCTGGAATTGGCGGAATGGGAAATATCTGGAGGAAATAGACAGTTTGGAAATGACAACCAATGCGGAGTAGGTTCAGTTCCCAGCGTGGGCGGAGAAAAAAATAAAAGACACATGTAGGTTAGTGTGTTCATCTGACAGACACATGTAGGTCAGTGCGTTCATGTAACAGACACATATAGGTCAGTGTGTTCATGTGACAGATACATATAGTTCAGTGTGTTCATGTGACAGACATATAGATCAGTGTGTTCATGTGACAGACACATATAGGTCAATATGTTGATGTGACAGACACATGTAGGTCAATGTGTTCATGTGACAGACACGTATAAGTCAGTGCGTTCTTATGACAGACACATATTGGTCAGTGTGTTCATGTGAAAGACACATATAGGTCAGTGTGTTCATGCGAAAGACATATATAGGTCAATGTGTTCATGTGACAGACATATATAGGTCAGTGTGTTCGTGTGATAGAAACATGTAGATCAGTGTGTTCATGTGACAGACACATATAGGTCAATGTGATCATATGACAGACACATATAGGTCAGTGTGTTCATGTGAGGATGACTAGCTAAAGAGAAGAACAGGTTGACAGCATGGCCTACACTAGCCTCCTGTGAGGGAGAAACTGCATGGCCCTGTGAGTAGCCTGAGATAGAAAACCGATATTATGACATAAATAAATGTGGTTGTATGAGAAAAGGCTGAGACACGTTGTGATAGCTGATTTCTCTCAGTCGTAAAATTATCTGGGCATTGAAGACGCTATGCTTATGCCAGGAACAGTGGTTGTCTACTGTTAAACAGTTCACAATTTCCTATATTGGGTCACGTTTTTCACCACTAGTTGAACCTGCAAAATATGACCAGCTTATGGTATCTGTGGTTTATAACCAAAACGCCCCTATTATGCTGACTTGCCACTGTTAATGAGATTACTCATTTCAACAACACTGTCTTGGGCTGTGGTTAAATCAGTTAAAAACGGGTTCGTCGTGACACCCATACAATACATTAACCATTTGTAACATCAATTAAAGACATTTATCCAACCCAGTCATGATTACTCCCCTTTGGCTAGCGTTATGCCAAATTTAGCAAAAAATTGTTTATGTGACAAGAAATAAAAGACAAGACAGAAAAAGAGAAGAAGAACTATCTGTGCACAGCATCCAAAAGCAAAGCCCTAAAATGGACTGTATAATTTTTTTGCTTGTGGCTGAGATGGGCTTATATGCCAAATCTCAGGTCTAACCCTTGCCTTCTCAGAGGTCCGCGTCTGTTCACTTTTCTTCTTGAAAACTTTCGTGGGATTTCAATGCGATTTACCGACAAAATCATAATTTCCTCGCCAAATACACTGGCTAACAAAAAAAAAATTTTTTTTTCTTTCTCTAACATTTCTATGTTTTTCTGGTCAATTTTAATGCGCTGTTTTTAAATCTGCAAACCGTTTTTCTCTATCAGGTCGGGATCTCTAGAAATACGCAATTGAAGTTTTTTAACAATGCATACAGTATTACAACATCATTTGTACAAGAAGTATAACAGTTATGTAGGCTTGAATTTCTTTGCAGTCAACTTTCGTCGGTGAATGGCATGTGGTACATCGCGATGAAGCATCCAACAATAATCGGCAAGCATGGTCACACTCCACCGTCCTTGATAACGTGACTCCATTACGGCGATATCTTGATGGAATCGTTCTCCATGTTCATCGCTGACTTCGCCAAGGTTGTCAGGGAAAAAGTCAAGATGCGAATCGAGCAAATGGATTTTGAGGGACATGTTACAGCCCATAATTCTGTATGCATCTATGCACTGCTCAACAATATGCACATAGTCGACAGATTTGTGATTTCCCAGAAAGTTATCGACGATCGATTTGAATGCCATCCATGCACGAAGTTCACTACCATGTAACAAGTTCTCGAATTGTTTGTCTGCAATAACTTTCCTAATCTGAGGTCCTACAAAGATACCTTCCTTTATCTTTGCATCGCTAATTTGCGGAAACTTTTCTCGAAGATAAGTGAAAGCTTTGCTCGTTTTATTTAACGCTTTTAAGAAATTCTTCATGAGCCCCAACTTTATATGTAACGGTGGTAAAATGATGCTGTCTTTGTTAACTAATGGCTCGTGTATTACATTTTTATGCCCGAGCTGCATACGATCCCGATAGGCCACACCTTTCTTGCATAATGTTCCTGTCTGTTGCAAACTGTCCCCATGTTTTCACATAGGAAGCAACAAAATTTAGTATACCCAGTCTGCATGCCCGTGAGAATTGCAATGACCTTTAGGTCTCCACAAATCCGCCATTGGTAGTCATTGTACTTTATTTTTGCCAAAAGTGTAGCCATATTGTCATAAGTTTTATTTCATATGAACAGAGTAGGCGACTGGAATTGATGAAAATAAATTTTCCATTATGCAATAACACGGCTTTTAGACTAGTCTTGGAAGAGTCGATGAAAAGTCGCCATTCGTTGACTATGTGCTCATGACCGAGGTGCACCATTAGACCTTTTACATCTTTGCAATAGCAAATGTCATCATCCATCTCAAAGTATTGAACAAGTTCTCTGTGTCTATGACGAAATTTAGATATCGGAGTATTGGGCGCTAAAAGATTCCATTCTTTGAGTCGCGAACCGAGTAATTCCGCTTGTCCTTTGGTGAGAGCGAGATCACGTATTAGATCTGAAAGTTCTGAATGGTTAATTAAGTGAACACCATCATTCACCGGTATATAATCCGAGTCAGAATTAGTTTCTAAAGCAGGTAAACTATCACTTTCTAGTGGTTCATTCACGTCCAACGGATATTGTTCTGGTGGAACTGGGATCGGACACGTGATTGGATCATGATGCACTGGTTTCGAAACCGATTCAATATTTGGATAAACCACAGACTTTCTAGTTTTAAAAGTGAAACCATGGATATTTGTCAAGCAGAAGTAACAATCAGTAGCGTGATTTGTCGGTTCATGCCGTATTACTGGCACTCCAAAAGGCATCGACTTATGCTTCGGCGATTTTCGTAACCAACCTGCCAATGTATTTGCACAAGTCGAACAAACTGCATTTGGCTTCCAAGATTTATTTGCATCATCAACTTTCGAATCGAAATAAAGCTCATATGCTTTCTTTAGCAATGGTGTAAAGTTTTTCTGGTGAACACGATCGGTAAAATATCCGCACACGTAACAGAACAGATCAGCCGAATTTCTACAACTTCTAGAAGCCATATTTCACTCAGAATTATTTCAAAATACAGTAACTATTTGAAATATAACGTAACATATGTCATGCATCTTTTAGTAGTATAAAAAGTAGAATTATTTTGCATTTTATTAATTTTTAAAAAGTTATATAGTAAAAATGAAACGGAGCAAATAACGGTTTCCCAAAAATATATTTATTCACAAATATCTTAAGAACCCGACGTGATAGAGATAAACGGATTTCAAATTTGAAATCAGCGCAAGAAACTGACCTAAGAACACTTATTCTTATATAAGAAAGAAAAATGTTGTTTGTCAGTGATACCAAAGATAATGATTTCTCACTACCTTAATTACATATATTTGTAGTTGCTGTTCAAATCCCAAAAATAAAAATGCTGTTCGGGGCATTTACCATAACGTTTTAGCAGATTTTATGTTGCGCAATTCATAATCTGTCATAAAGACACTCGTTTATGTGGCTATTCCAGAGTGTCTTGCCAGTGTTATGACAATCACCATCATCATCACCACTGTCGTCATCATAAGCGTAACCACTTCTATCGTAATTATCATTATCATCATCACTATCATCACCAGCACAATCGTAATTATCATTATCACCACTATCATCACCATCATCGGCAATATCATCAATATCAGCATCATCATCACTACCGCCACCATCGTCACCATCATCATCACTATCATCACCAACATCATCATCATCATCATTTCCATCATTTTCATTATCCCCATCATCATCACTATCATCATCATTGTGGCAGAGATATTATGATTAATAAATTTCAGATATTTATTCTTTATTCTGCACTTGTCTTTTACCTTTTTTTCGCTCTTTTACCCTTCTTTTTTAACATACGCTCGATTGTTAAGATAAACTCTCCCATTCTAACCTTTGTCTTTTCCTTTCTAATTTAGCAACGCCGTTTATTGCTGTTAAGCTAAGTTCTTTGAGAGATCGAATCGTGTTAATTCGTTCTAGACAGGGATAAGAAGTAAGACTATCGTCTATTATTTTTCTCTGATCTGTCCGCCTATATAGTTAATTATTCTCGGTGATAGATCTTAGATGAAAGACATTGATCGCTGGGAACGGCCATATGAAGCAGAACGTGTAAAACGCACACTGTGAGTTTTATTGCCGATGTCTGATCAGATCGAGAGAATGTACTGTAGGTGTTAAGTCTGGTATCGGTAAGGGTGTGTAGAATTCGTTTCATTCGTAGAATGAGCAAGGAAATATGTAAATCTGGACGTAGGTGCTAACATCTGGCAAATGAGTCGGGTCGGGTTATAGACGTAACCTTCCCCTGATTTCGGAGAGATATATACTCCAGAATTCTAACTTAATTCATCCAGTACAGCCAGAAAGATCTCTAGAAGAAGCATCATTTAGCGATTTTTCGATTCCTAAGATCTCTGTTAATAGACGCATCATGTAGTTTGTCTATTGGAGATCGTTTACTTCTGCGCTAATGGTAGATATATATATATATATATATATATATATATATATATATATATATATATATATATATATATATATAGTAGTGTTGAGTGATTTAAGTGGTAGATCGCCTATTTCATTTTTACTAGTTTAATTTCTGTGCAGAGTAATTAAATGATAAGTCAGTTATATTCTTGAAGTTTACTGTGTTACAGTGGATAGCAAAATAAATTAAAATTTCTAGCTAAACTCATACAGTTATAAATAAATTTAATTAAATTGCTAGTAACCAGGTCGAGAATATTTTAACTAACTAGTAAATGCACTGATTCATCATTGAGTATTGACGAGATACTTACGTATTTCTAATTCATGATGATTGATTTTTTTTAATGACTAGAATTTATTTCACGGGAGTTTTAAACGATAAGACAAGCTTTAAGTTTGCGGTTTATAATTAAGTTAAATGACCGAAGTGAACATATTCTAATTTACGCGTAGGATTGTGTATACATTAGGGTTGAGTATTTATTCTTTTTCTCTTCCCTTATACAGTATCTGGGTCAACCCAAAACCTACCAGTGGGTTTTCAGTATATGAGAATAACCTAGAAGAAACATTTTTGTAATTTAAATAAGTGAGTTTCCAAGTTACAACCTGTCTGGCATTGTGTTTGCATCCTGAAAAAGACAGAGTACTCATCTCACGAACCTTAATACTCATTGCAATAACTGGGCCTATCGAGCCAGATTATAATTCTTCCCAACAATCTCATTGTACATTCAGCCCCTGTGGCGAGAGAAATTACAAACAGTAACATTTCCGAAGTTTTTTGACTAATTGTGGTGTGACCAAGAATTTTACATTTGAGAGAAGTTTACCAACCTGCCTTTTCCTAAGTACGGGAAACCCCGAGATTCTGACCTTGTAAGCCCGTTTATAATTTCTTACCTGAACTGATTCAAGTGACATTAACAGTAATCTTAAAATATAATTTGAAGTGAATGCTCCCCGGAACATTGGATGAAACCTGTATCTGCAGAGCTGGGATTCGCTTTATCAAAAAAATACAGATTCACTGTTTGTGTGTGTCCTAAAGCTTGCACCGGAAAGTGAAAGACATCAATTTGTAAGTAAGAAAGTACGTCCGTTTCCACGGGTGAATGAACAGAGAGAAAGCAGGACTGAGTGATTCCTTTATGGTATGATTCATGCACCCACTTTGAAATTTCTTTATGCAAGTTTGTTGCTAACTGCTGTTTTCCTCTTAGAATAGATTAATGTATCAACTCTGTTCTTAAACTATAGAGGGAAATACTAGACCATAGCGTATAAATCTGTGACTCTTTGGGGGCTATAACTTTTCTTCTAACGGGATCGTGGGCTAAACAGAGGGGGAAAGGATTACACCTATGGGTCTATTTTTCTTTTAGTAATTCATTAACCTATGTGTATTTATATGTGCTTGATAAGCGAACTTATTTGTTGTGGACAATTTTCTTTATGTTAATAAAATTTACATAAACTTTATTCAAGTGTGTCGGTCAGCTCGTTCCAAAATATCTATATTCCATTGTTATAGTTTTCACGTTTGTACGTCAAACTGTCGTCACTTATGTGTGTGTGTCGGTGAGTGGTTGATATATAGTACATCTATATAACTTAATAGACTGTCGGACAAATCTAGATCTGTTGTAGAAGATAGGCTGACCGAGAGAAGCTTCTCGCGTTTCAGGGACAGACTCTATTAATTTCCACCATCTCACTCGTGAAATCTATTTCTATTATTATCTCCCACTGAGCTATCACCTGTTCTATTTCTATTCAGAAGGGACCAATCTATGTCTTAATTCCCCTATCAAAAATCTACGACAATGATCATCATCATCATTATCACTATCGATATCGTCATCAGCACCATCATCATTATTATCTTTACCATTATCATCACCAGCTTTACCATCATCATTAGCACCATCACTATCACCGTCATCAATATCATCATCATCATTATCACCATCATCATAACCATCATTATCACTTTTATCATCACCATCATCATGATGACCATCAGCATCATCACCATCATCATCATCATTATCACCATAATTATTATCGTCGTCATTATCAACATCATCATTATCACCATCATCATTATCACCATCATCATCACCATCAGTATCACCATTATCAGCACCATCATCATTGTCACCATCATCAGTATCATCATCATCATCATCACAATGATCATGATCATTGTCGTAAAATTGATAGGTATTAGAGATAGATTTGGTCCGTCTGAATAGAACAGGCAAAGTGGTAAATAAGTGAGAATTAAGGTATGAGAAATAGATTTCACGAGTGAATAGTTTAAGGGTAGAATCTGTCACTGGGTTGAGAAGATACTCTAGTCCAGCCTATCTTTACTGCTGTAATTTGTTAACAGACCATCCTACTCTCCATACATGTAACATATATGTTTAACAATACACACACACACACACATTTATGTGACAACGAGACACACCAACGTGAAAGCTATTGTAAATGGAGTATGGGTATGGGCTGAGCTGACCAACACAAGTAATTAAGTTTTATTAAGTTTATCATATAAACTGCTCACAGCATCAAACATATATATATATATCAATAAAATCATAGGTTACAGAATTTGGAAAATAACCCCATAAGTGCCATCCCCTCTGTTGCGAAAAGATTCCGCAAAAAGTTAATAACCCTAAACGGTCAAAGATTAACGCTAGGGTATAGAAATAGACGATAAAGTAAAAAACTGAGTTCCTAGTTAATCTATCCTGTAAAATAACAGTATTAGCGAACAAAAAAAGAAGTGGGTACAATGATTATACAAACAGAAATATTCACTCCTCTTCCTCGCACTCTGTCAATCTGTGGGCACATACAATCTCGCTTACTTACTAGTTGGTTAACAACATCTTGAACATAACCATCGGTGTACATGCAACAAAATCCAGTGTTGTGCTTCTCCGAAGTGAACCCCAGTTCCTCCACGAATAATTAATTCTGCTAATTGGGAACGCCTACTTTGGTGGTGATTATTGGATATGATAATGTCACGTCAGATAGTTCAGGTAGCAAAATATTTACCACGATCTAGTGTTCACATTGGACATTAGTTAGTACTTCCAATAGTTAAAGGAAATGTCTGGTGGGTAAACTGTTTGAAAAAAAATGATGATGAAGGTATCTCCTAACGGTTTTTCTCTCTCTGGGGGTTGAGTGCCGATTATGAAAACCACATATTCTTTCTGGATAAATCCACTTGACAACACAATGGCCAGTAGTGGGGAACAATGTTATGTATAGATATTTGGCCACAGCGGGCTCATAAAATTGGATGGAAAAATCTGGGTATTTTGTATCTCCAGTTATAATTAATTCTTAATGTTCATAAGTTTGGACTCTCTCTCTCTGGATGAAGCAAGAGGACTGCACAGGTCAACATCGAAAACCCGATAAATACTAAGAATTGTTACTGGTGGTATTTAGACTGCTGTCAGGCTGGTTTGTGATCAGTACTAAATTTAGGAGAAAACAAAACATTTAATCACAATATCAATATCCTATCCTATAACGCGCAAGGTAAGATCTCTTATCCACTCCGTCATTTAATTTAATTAAAAGCACACGTGTCTTAGCCTATCTTATCACGCTTCGCTCACCTGTTACGGGTTGGGTTTAAGGTATGCGCCTTTTCCCCTCCCACACCGGTAAAACTCTCAGCGCACAATATCAGTGTTATTTAATTATGACAACTTTACAAATATCGCTTGTAATTACTAGCTATTTGTTTCGCCACATGATATTACACTTGTCACTTACACAATTACACGTAATGAATTAGAAGTAAATTTATATTCCGTCAATAGTCAGTTGCCTATTGTATTTATTAGTCAATTAAAACATCTCTTTCTGGGTGATAGCGAGTGATTAAATTTACATTATACTGGAAAAATTTAGCTGTGCGCCATTTACAACGCTAGTCAATTAACACATAGAAAATCTGAGTGAATTATAATGAGGAACTTAACACATTAAATCACTTAAATGCTAATATATATTATCGCAAATAAGAAAAATGAAACAATCTCCACGAAATCTAATAATCCATTTTTTACAATGGCTTTAGAATGGCGAGCTAGATATTTCCAAAAATTCCGAAGCGACTAGATACTGACTTTGGGAGGACGGAGTATTTATGCGGAAATGCTGTTATTCCCCTAACTGGTGCGAGAAATCGCGCCTTCGGCAATATCAGGGAAAATAAACGCGTTCGACTCCCGAGATAAGATTTTCTGCTCACTGATGCCGACCAACACAATAGACATTAGCTAAGCGAACAGACCGTCTTTGATCTCGTCTCTCTGCTGTCGATCAGATAATTACGTCCCCTGGGATCACGGACAAACGAATGTGGTCGGTAAATCTTATTATCTCCCGTTTTGCTTTTGCTCAAGTCCCCTGAAATGTTGGACATCAAACCGTTAGCGGCCAAACTCCTTCCCGTCCCCTCTCTTTCAAAGAACCCAATTATCTATCCGCGCGCTCCTGTCTGTCAACAATGCTAATTGCCAAATCAGCTCGTGTGATAATTTATGATAAGCGATTTATGCTTTTGCTGACTGTTATCTTAGCCTGTACGAACGTAGGTAAACGCTTGTCAGCGCCTGTAACCAGAAGAAATAGGCATGGCTTCAACAGTGAGTAATTCCGTCAGCGAATTGCATGGTTTTGCGTAGCAAAGATTATAAACCTAGATGGGGAAGCAAGGTGGACGGGTCACTGCTGCACTATTTACATATATATGTGACAGTCATCACCATCATCATTATCACCATCATCATCATCATCACCATTATTGTCACCATGATCATTATCAGCATCATTATTATTATCATCCTCATCACCGCCTCTACCACCACCATCATCATCATTATCATCACAACCACCACCATTATAACCATCATAATGACCATCATCACCACCATCATTAGAACCATCACCATCTACATCACCACCATCACCACCATCATCATCACCACCCCCACCATCGTCGTCATCACCATCATCATCATAATTATAATCAGCATTACCTTTATCATTATTATTATCAACGGCTTTATTTTTTTTATCATCATCATTATCATTCTGATCATGTTTTTTATCATCATCATTACTCGCAATACCTCTCAGCTCTAAATGGAATACAATTCCTGCCACGGATTACCTCCCTTGCTTTGCAGTAGTGGTCCACCAGTGGCCAAAACTCAAGAGTAACTAAAATGGTTGTCAAAGGTGTCTACCTTCGCACAAGATTACTCTTAGCAGAGTTGTAGATAGAATGGTAAAGACGCTTCTATCCCCAGGGAGTGTTCACAAGATAATTCAGAAGTCAAGAACAATGCTGCATTGGCAGGGCAATTGTTAACTTTTATATCTGATCCGCCGCCTTTTGTGAAGAATTAAGCAATGGTGTTTTGCCCGTTCAAGCCCCCAGCTGGTGTAAATCCAGCGAAATTCCCTTTTACAAGAAGAAGCTCTATTGATGTAAATATATCTCTAAATGTATGCATATATATATATATAAAGAGTCTTGCTCATACGTTTGCTATCATACTTATAATAACGGAAATCAACTATGATTGTTTAGTTTAAAATAACATGCAAGAAATTTAATAATCAATTAGTTTTAACAAATTAAATAGTGATGATATGATGGTGAATTTTAGATGAAAAATTAAAGTTGTCTTCATGGAGACTTGGTTTGAGGATTGTAATTTAAAATTAAAATTTAATGTCCGTTTGCTGGTACCTTTTAAAAGCACTTAGCTGACATAAGTGAGTCCTGCAGCCTTGGTTTCGTCAATTCTTTTGTGATGATGACACTTCACAGTCTGATAGCTTCGTTCCTCGAACTGTAGACAAAAAAAAAAAAAAACAAATGCCTTTGCTAAGTACATTTGTGGGCTGTCCACCCACCAATGTTAGTCTCTCTGAATAATTAAATTCTGTTTTTTTTATAGTATACACGGCGTAACTCAGGGAAGATGATTAGAAATCACTAATATTCTTCTGGGTATTAAACTGGGAAAATTTGTGCTTGGACAGCACGAAATCAATGATTTGCTGGAATTACAATTAACAAGGTACATATCTCCCAAAATGATACTATACACTTCAGGCACATGTGATGTAATCATCACTCATCACTGCTTCAGTCGGAGTCTGGGGTCACTGCTGCTTTTGCGTTTCTGCGCGAATTAGCATTAAAAGAACAACAGCGCTTGCTGTAGTGGTTTATGAATATACAATTTTCATTTTTTTGAGGTTGCCAGCCTCATATATAACCACTTAGCAAGAAAAACATGTCAAATTCACAGTAGTAACATAAATTTTTACACTTACTCCAAAGTAACTTTGGGAACACAATCTCCTCGCACAGTTTAGAATGGAAACAGCACTTTTTTTAGATGCTTCGAATCACTTGGTCTAGAAATTTTGTGATTCCTCATATGACGGGTGATCTCAAGCCTTTGTATTTAAAAAATGCAGGTTTACTTTTTTAAGTTTTAAAGTTGCCCAAATACTCTGATCTGTCCTTTAAGTTTCCAGTTTTTGTATTTAAATATGCGGGTTTACTTTTAAGTTTTAAAGTTGCCCAAATACTTCCGATCTCTCACTTATCATTTTGGAATCCTTAGTCCTATGTTTCTCTGGCTCCTGGGAGTTGCCAATTTGATGTTGCGATGCAGTCTGATTTGTGACTCTGATTTCGCTAGATTATATCTCTCATTCAAAGTTCAAATCCCAGATTGTACTTCTGATGAATTTGCCAATGAGACCCATTGTGTATTCCGGCTCTCACTTTACACCAATCCAATCTCTTTTGCACTATGTAAGTAGGGGTGTTAAATCAAACTTTCCCTCGCGTGTTTTAAAGTATTACATTTTAAAATTCCATCGCGTGACCTCTTTCTAATAATGCTGTAATACTTCCGCCACTCACAAACAAATCTATGAACTTACTTAATGTCCAGATGCTACCTTCCAATATTGTCCCCCCAGACAGGGTATCTGTAACAATTACACAGGGATGGCTTGGCGGAAGCTATTATCTCCTTATCACCTGTTTTTTCGTGCTTCCTCCAGACGGATCTCTCAGACAGACAATATGGCATTCTATACATAACTCGTACGAGACCATATTGTGTCAATAAAGAGTGTCTCTAACAAAAGTAGCTAGGCAACTCAAGTGATAACCGTATCACCCGCTGACCGGGGTAATTAACCTGGTATTGTTACGATTCACCTGGCAAAACGTAAACAAGCCTGGGGTGCGGTCACAGCAAAAATAATGTAAGGGCAATAAATATGCAAAATAATAGGACGATGAGTGAGAAAAATGAAGAAATGGAGTGATACTGCCGGAGAGAACGATATTTATGAAAAGTGCACCCAAATAATAAGCGGAGAAAAGAGAGAGAGAGAGAGAGAGAGAGAGAGAGAGAGAGAGAGAGAGAGAGAGAGAGAGAGAGAGAGAGAGGGGCACAAAAGTACATGAACAAACTTCTTCTTCTTCTTCTTCCGTCCTTAGCCACCGACCGTCAAAGCAGTCAGTGGCCATTACGCCTAGTGGCGTCTTAGGGCAACAGCAGATAGGTTTTCTTTGCCATTGTTTCCCATCACGCCTATTGGCGTCTTTAGGGCAACGGCAAATCAATCCATTTGCTGTTGTTTCCGTAATCGAAGTGACTGGCAAACGGGTGATCAGCCCGTTGGTATGAACAAACTTGTTTTGTCACAATTCCTCAACAAAAACAAAATAAACCATCCTGTCTTATGCCATCCATATAAAATATTTCCATGTCTGTCTGTAGCCAGTTCTCTTCTCTAGCTGCTTTGTCAATATCATTATCTATCTCTTACCCCGCGTGGCTCCTATGAGTCTCTGTTGAGATAAAAACAGAATATGACTACTGCTCCCTCAAGCATGTCGTACAAGGCGACCAATATGAGGTTGGTCATGAGGCCGGCAACTTCATCATGTCAAACAAAATAAAACAGAAACCGCAGCAACAAGAGCAAGTCAATTATTGATGCAGGCTGCCCCGTAAGGGGGGGGGGGCGCCCACCTACAGTGGTGTTTCCATGCTCCACAAGGAGCCCAGAGGACAATGATGGTAATGATGATCTTTATTTTACCCTGAGAATTTCAGCACATAAACTGCCTTGTCATGTTATTGTTAGAACTACTCTCGTTCTTATTATTTTTCTAGTTATCATTTTTCGCTTTAGCTTTTTTATTTTCTTTTTCACTGCCTTGTTGTCAATGTTGTTGTTATTGCTGTTGTTGTTGGTAATTGTGGCGAACTTCTAAATACAATATCTAAATTAGAATATAACAGTATAGTGCATAAAGTCAAAGATAGGATATTACTACAAATTTTCGGCGAGAATCTTAGTCGTCGCCTACGCCTTCAGCTTATTATTTGATAACGCCTTAGCCGAACCAAAAAGGGTACCCAATTTTTCAAATTCGTCCTTGAGACAAACGTAACACTATCCTAGGTCAACTAAGTATTTGCCTAAATACATTGTAGAAGGGAGGGGGACGGATAGATAACCAACGCAAATCACGTCTCACATTGTTTCTAAAAATAAAACTAACTTGCTAGTATTGCCCTTAGGCGGTTTCAAATTACGATGTAAACGTGAGAAAAAAGTGGACACTACGGTCATGAAAACACGCTTAGCTCTTATTGCGAATGACGTAAATTCTCGTGTATTACGAGAGACTCTCGTAATTAGCATGAAAGTACATGGGAAAAGAACTGAACAGGAGGTAGTTTAAAAATCAACAACTAACATGGAAAAAAAAATATGGAATATTGAACCAAGCCACTTAGCCCCATAAAAATGATATATTCGTGTACCTGTGACCTTGCTGACTAAGAATATGTTATCAATTACATAAATAGTCCATTAGATAATCAAATATTGGGGATAATACATAGAGAATCGGAGATACTGTCAGGTCAAGTCATGTCTGCTTAGATTGGATAGCATATTTTTGGGGGAAAAAATTAGATGAGAGAAAGGCTAAGATAGTACGATGAAAGAGATTGGATGAAATTTGAAAGAAGAAGTAATATTATTGGCTGACCTAAATATACAAATCTAGTTGGTAATAGTAACGCATAGGGTTTGAGATAAGTTTTTTAAAAAAGAATTCATTCAAAAAAAAGAGATGCTTGGTCTCATTGGCCAAAGCCTTTTACTTTATCGAAATAGTAGGTTACTCGCTGCCATTTTTCCAAAATATTCAGAGGAGCAAGCAGCGATGAACAGACTTGTGTTTTTTTTATTAATAATACGAGGGGCGTTCAGAAAGTAATGCACCACATCGTTTTTCTCAGGAGCTGTTTATTCAAAAAGCATGAAATTTATACACAATATACATGGAAATGTCATGTAAACATCGGTATTATTCAACATAATCCCCATTAACTTGTACGGCTTTATGCCAGCGCGAAACAAGTGCATGTATTCCTAGCCCGTACCAGATTTTGTCTTGATCATGTAGCCATTTCTTCGCTGCATGAATCACTCCTTCATCATCTTCAAACCTTGTCCCACAGAGTGCTTCTTTAAGTGGACCAAATAGATGAAAATCAGAGGGTGCCTAATCGGGACTATAGGGTGGATGGGGTAGTACAGTCCAACCCAATTTAGTTATTGCTTCCCGTGTTGCCAGACTTGTGTGAGGTCGCGCATTGTCGTGAAGGAGAAGCAGGTCTGCTGGATTCTTGGTGGCCGAACTCTGCGAAAACGTTGATTGAGTTTTTTCAATGTCTTAATGTAAGCTTGCGAATTGATTGTCTCTCCTCTTGGCATAACGTCCACAAGAATCACACCTTCAATGTCCCAAAAGACAGTGATCATGACCTTTCCGGCTGAAGGAATTGTCTTGAATTTCTTTCTTCTTGGTGATTGCGGATGATGCCACTCCATTGACTGTCTTTTTGTCTCCGGTTCAAAATGATGTGCCCAGGTTTCGTCACCTGTAACGATCTTAGCCAAAAAGTTCTCTCCATTAGCATTGAAACGCTCCAACAATTCAGAAGAAATTGCTTTCCTTTGCAATCGGTGGTCATTTGTGAGACTTCGAGGAACCCATCTTGCACAAACCTTAGAAAATCCGAGAGTTTTTATAACTGCATTTGCACTAGCAATGCTGACTGACAGTTGTAAGGCCAATTGTTGAGTAGTGATTCGCCTATCAGTAAGAATAATGCCCTCAGCGCATTTCAACATTTCTGCGTTGGTGGCTGTGGCAGGACGTCCACAGCACGGCCGATTAAGCAGCTCCGTATCTCCACTTCCTGATTCTTTGATTCTCTGAACCCAGCGACTGACTGTACTCCTGTCGGCTGCAAAACTTCCATACACATCACATAGACGCTTGTGAATGTTCACAACAGTTTCCTTCTCTGCAACGATAAATTATATCACAATTCGCTGCTTATAACGCAAGTTGCTAACACGCTCCATTTCAACGGTTTAGGGCAGCCGTATTATTTGGCCGGTTGCGGTGCAATTTAGTGCACACAATTGGCACATGTATGCTAAATTTCATGCTTCTAACTTCATTATTAGCTGAGAAAAACGATGAGGTGCATTACTTTCTGAACGCCCCTCGTACTACCATCTGAAAGCAGTCTGAACAGAGGCAGTGATGAAAGTGTGCTATATTCTATTGCCTAATTCATCGTTACTTGTTTATATTTCCTTGATATGTGGTAAGATTGATTTTATTGACTTTTTAATTAACAAAGGGTTGTGTGTAAGAAAAGGCCATGAAAAAAGATTGTAATTAAATGGTTCCATAACAGACTTAGGCATGGCCTAGATGTTGATCCATCATATAAGGGACTATCTAAGAAGTTTAGAACTACAGGACTATATATATATATGATGGTCATACAGGAACATCACACCTATCTTATTGCATGGAAAAGATTACTGCAGGAATGACAGAGGCGTATCATCCATTAGGGAAGAGAAAAGAAAACTGGTAAAATTTGTTCCATCAAACTAAAGTGGAGAAGCAGGATTGTCAGAGAGAGCTGACCATGTTCTTTTGTGTTGACCATATGTTTACATGTAAATTGGGTGGAATTAGTTTAATATTAAGACAGAACCATAACTTGCATTGACAGGGGTTCCTGCTGGCACTTGTCTGGTGCTAGTACTCGATCAGTGAAGAAGTCTGCAAGATTTCAAAGAGTCTCTGGCACCTACTTGTATTAAAGAAGTCAAGACCAGAGGAGACTGAAGTGTTTGGCCAAACCGACTACAATTGCGGCTTATTCCAGGAACCAGATAAGTGCTATATCTGGCCTGGGACAAATTATCACCATTAAATAATAATCTCCTGTGCTTACAAAAACATTCCTCCTAAAGAATATAAGGAACAATCATAGTGAAACAAAAGACATTGGAATGATGACAATCCCCAACCTGCTTCCCATTCCCAGTATTTAAATAGAGTAAACAACATCAAGGTGAACATTTGTAACAATGTACTATGGACATATTGTCTGGTGCATGTAAATATCTTTACATATATTTGTAAATATATCTATCCATCTAAATTGAGTCTCATTGAACTATAGTCCTGACCAAAACAACTTTAGGCTCAGGACCAATAAATTTTAACAAAAAATATTTTAAATATAAAATTTAACAGCTGGAGTTGAGTTTATTATAGTACTTAGTATATGTTTGTATATGTTTTTGTATTGAGATTCTTTAACAACACTCTTACAATACCCTAAACACTGTATGTAGCTTTCAGTCACGCTAGTCAAAAAGAATATAACTTCGAGTGAGATCGTAAGGTGGTAACAAGAAAGGTACTCTGTAATACAGTTGTTCATTGTTTACCTCAGAGACCTTCACAGTTGATCTCACTCAAGTACAACTATACGCACACCATTCTTCTTAACATCAAAACCCACCACATATATTGGGGACTCGTCCGGGATTTGAATTTGGCATAGTTAGATGAATGTTTGAAATAGGAATCTAATACAGCATATATTAACTAACTCCAGGAATAGAAATTAGCAGTAGAAACACCCCCTATGAAGATAAAAATAATTAAGAGGAGACAGTGATAAGTTGTCACAACCAGTAGTAATTAGTTAATTATAGTTAGTATTTATTTTAGTTAAGTTTAAGATTGTCTTAGAACCTGATTAGACCTGCTTGAGTTAGAATGGCTGATTTAGCCAAGTTCAGATCTGCCGCTGTGCAGACTGCTAAAGAGATGGGCATGGATGGACCAGAGTTGGTCCAATATGTAACTTCAGAGGTGGACAAATTTATTGCCCGGGAAGATAAAAGATTAGAGAAAGAAGCAGAAAGAAAGTTAGAGGCTGAAAAAGAAATTAAGAGGCTGCAGATTGAGGCTGACAAGGAAGCTAGGGCATTGGAGGCAGATAGGGAGGCAGAGATTAAAAGGCTCCAGTATGAAGAGAAGAAGTTGGAGGCCGAAGAAAAGAGACAGGCTGCTGAAAGGGAAGCAGAGGAAAAGAGACTGGCTGCAGAAAGAGAAGAAAAGAGACAGGCTGCAGAAAGAGAAGAAAAGAGATTGGTTGCAGAAAGAGAAGCAGAAGAAAAGAGACAGGCTGCAGAGAGGGAAGCAGCAAAGGAGGAGAAGAGATTATAGAGGGAGCACGAGCTACGACTAAGAGTTAGAATTTCAAGGTCATGCTCCTGAAAATGGTGCCAGTCCCTTTGCCTCAGATGCCACTGCTAGTCAGGGAGCCTCAACCTCGGCTATGGGTTTTCATTTAGACCATTTTGTTGAGAAAGATGATGACATAGAAGGGTATTTAAGTAGATTTGAGCTTTTGGCTACTACATATGGGTTAGAGAGAGAGAGAGGTAGAGCCTCAAGTTATCCCAGGGTCTTAGGGGAACGGCTTATGAAGTTTTTGCCAAGATGAGCAGAGATGACCAAGACAATTACGACATGCTAAAGCAGGCTCTTTTGTTAAGATATGAAAAAAATGGAGAATTTTATAGAAAAAAATTTTGGAATGCCTAAACTACTGTCGGGTGAGACCTATCACCAGTTCTCTGCACGGTTAGAGACCTATTTGGAGAAATGGACTGCTCTGGGGAAAACCCAAGATCTTAAGGAAATGATCCTGATTGAGCAATTAAGAGAGTCCATGGCTCCAGACCTGAGAAAGTTTCTCATGGAACAAGGTGCAGAGAGGCTGGGTGAGTTACTCAATGTCACTGAGAGATATCAGGCAGCCCAAGCAGAAGTAGTTGGCAATAAAAAGAAACAGGTAGACAATTTTAAGGCACCACAAAACTTTAATAGGTTTGACCATAGAGAACAGAACAAAGGTAAGCAACAGTTTGATAGGTCACGCAATGACTATAAAAATAAAACCCCACAATTCAATGAAAGGAAATATGATGAAAGAAAATCTTTTCACCAAGGAAAGAGGTGGTGAAAAAATTGTCGGATGGACAACCATAACACCGAAAATTGTAATAGGAAACCTGTAATAATGGCCACGCTTCAGGTCAGATCGACTCCTAGAAAGGAGGAGGAACCACCAAAAACTATGTCTCATAAAGAGTGAGGAAGGCACAGGCTAAAGATAGATCACTGAAGCCGTGTTTTGACAAACTCCAAAAACTCCATACCCCTCCTAGAAAAGGAGAATTCTATTTGGATGATGGACTGCTTTACAGGGCGGATAAAGCATGATCATACGGGTGTGCACAGTTAGTAGTGCCATCGAAATATAGGGAACGAGTTATGAGACAAACACATGTTCAAGATGGTAGACATCTGAGGATGGGTCGCGCCTGTACAAGAACATCTATGTTTTATTACTGGCCAGGAGTGGTTGAAGACATAAGAAAATTTGTCGAGGCCTGCGACCAGTGCAATAAGAAAAATTCCACAGGGTGGAAAAATAATAACCAAATGCGAGAGAAGCATTATGGAAAACCTGGGCCAGAAAATAAAGAGGGAATACCCACACGTGGAAAAATGAATCAGGACCTAGACACGCCACGAAGCAAACTTAGGCCTGGAAAGAAAAATAATTATAATAAAGTGGACAAAGTGGAATGGGAACCCCCCTTTCACAGACAGTCTTCACTCGAATGTTTTAAAATGGCCACTATGCAGCGAGTACAAAGAAATGTTTCACCCCAGAAAAAGCCGAGAATCCCTCGGTCGGAATTATGTGAACTGGGTGAAGATAAAAGAGAGAGAAGATCTCTCACAAGGAATTTGAAGTGGGAAGAAAACCCCAAGAAAAAAATTGGTAGTGGTCGATTTGTGAATGATGATTCTATGAAGAAAAGTCCTCACTGTAATGCTTCTAATGGAAGAGACCATACCGGTGCCTGGAAAAATAGGTCAACAATATTAAAGGTCCATATGTAGCCTTGTTAAGGACATGGACCGATGAAAAGGCAGAAGAAAATATTACCTCATCATATCAATATGTGAACGAGCTGACCACTCGTCTTAAAACTGGATGGAAACTTGCCAATGAAAATTTGAGACAAGCCAGGAAAAAGCATGCTGCCTATTACAATAAAAAAGCGAAGGACAGAGAATTAGCTGTGGGAGAGAAGGTGCTCCTTCTACTGCCCGGCAGCCATAATAAATTGCAAATTGGATGGCAAGGTCCATACACAGTTCTAGAGAAGGTGTCTAGAACAAATTATAAGATAGATAAGAAGGGGAAAGAGAAAATCTATCATGTGAATCTCCTGAAAAAATTTCTGGACAGAGAAAACCAGGAAGAGACACACCTACTGACCTTGTCTGTTGCAATGGAAATGAAAAAGGAACCACTCACCTCTCATGAATATCCTTTACACCCCTGTGAGACCGCAGCACAGGTAAAAATCAGTACACACTTAACGAAAAATCAGAGGGAGAGAGTTCAACAGGTTCTGCATGATCATACAGATGTGTTAACGGACCGACCGGGGCATACAAATTTATTAGAGTATGATATGAAACTCATAGACCCAACACCAATCTGTATGAGAGCCTATTCGATTCCGTTCGCTAAAGAAAAAGCTTTGAAGGAGGAGATAGATTATCTGTTGAGAGAAGAAATTATCTCGCACAGTGAATCTTCTTACAGCTCCAGTGTGGTTCTGTTGAGAAAACCCTCTGGAGAACACAGACTGTGTATAGATTACAGGAAACTGAATACTGTCACAGAAGGTCAGGTGGATCCATTACCTGATACAAATCAGCTGTTTGCTAGGCTGAATAAAGCTAAATATTTCTCTAAAGTGGATCTGAGCAAAGGCTACTATCAGATTCAAGTAAAGCCGGAGGTTAGATCTTATTTAGCCTTTAGCACCTCGGAAGGACATTATGAATTTAACATGTTGCCATTCGGGCTGAAAAATGCACCGAGTGTGTTTTCGAGGATGATGAGAAAGTTACTGGATCCCCTGAATAATCCATGCATCACTAACTTCATGGATGATATTCTCATAGCGACTGAAACATTTGAGGAACACATTAACTCTCTCGATATGTTGTTTAATCGACTTAGAGAGACAAATTTGACCGCTAGACCGACAAAATGCCGTGTTGGATGTAAAGAGCTGGAATTCTTGGGACACACAGTACATCAGGGAAACATGACCCCTGACCCCAAGAACCTGGAGAAGTGATAAGAGCACTAAGACCACAGACAAAAAAAAAGATGTGCGATCTTGTCTCATTATGTGGTTTCTACCAAAAGTATATTAAAAACTTTAACTCCATATGTGCTTTGACTGATTTAACGCGCAAAGGAAATCCTGATAGAATTACTTGGTCAGCGCAGTGTGAATTAGCCTACCAAGAGTTGAAGGAAAAGCTCACAAGCAGGCCTATTTTGAAATTACCTGACTTGAGTCAAGAATTCATTGTGAGAACGGATGCTAGTAATATAGGTTAGGGTGCAGCTCTATTACAAAGGTCAACTTAACTTGATGGGGAATTAACCCCAGTTGCTTATGCTAGCCGTAAATTGAACTCAGCAGAACAAAAATATTCAACAAGTGAAAAAGAATGTTTAGCTGTCATATGGGCTATAAAAAAGTTCCAGATTTATCTTTATGGTAAATCATTTAAGATCCAAACAGATCATAAACCACTCGTGTGTCTGTCACAAGCAAGGCATGAAAATGCTAGATTATTACGTTGGTCGTTGCTCCTACAGCCATACCAGTTTACCATAGAATATATTCCAGGCAAGACCAATGTAGGTGCAGATTTTTTAAGCAGACATCCGTACGACGAACATCAGAGTAGTCACCAGGCATAGGTAGTAAATTTATCTATGTGTATTTAGAATTAGGAACTGACATATGATAGTCTGTTCTAAGTGGGGAGATATGTGGCGAACTTCTAAATACAATATCTAAATTAGAATATAACAGTATAGTGCATAAAGTCAAAGATAGGATATTACTACAAATTTTCGGCGAGAATCTTAGTCGTCGCCTACGCCTTCAGCTTATTATTTGATAACGCCTTAGCCGAACCAAAAAGGGTACCCAATTTTTCAAATTCGTCCTTGAGACAAACGTAACACTTTCCTAGGTCAACTAAGTATTTGCCTAAATACATTGTAGAAGGGAGGGGGACGGATAGATAACCAACGCAAATCACGTCTCACATTGTTTCTAAAAATAAAACTAACTTGCTAGTATTGCCCTTAGGCGGTTTCAAATTACGATGTAAACGTGAGAAAAAAGTGGACACTACGGTCATGAAAACACGCTTAGCTCTTATTTCGAATGACGTAAATTCTCGTGTATTACGAGAGACTCTCGTAATTAGCTTGAAAGTACATGGGAAAAGAATTGAACAGGAGGTAGTTTAAAAATCAACAACTAACATGGAAAAAAAAATATGGAATGTTGAACCACGCCACTTAGCCCCATAAAAATCATATATTCGTGTACCTGTGGCCTTGCTGACTAAGAATATGTTATCAATTACATAAATAGTCCATTAGATAATCAAATATTGGGGATAATACATAGAGAATCGGAGATACTGTCAGGTCAAGTCATGTCTGCTTAGATTGGATACCATATTTTTGGGGGAAAAAATTAGATGAGAGAAAGGCTAAGATAGTACGATGAAAGGGATTGGATGAAATTTGAAAGAAGCCGTAATATTATTGGCTGACCTAAATATACAAATGTAGTTGGTAATAGTAACGCATAGGGTTTGATATAATTTTTTTTAAAGAATTCATTCAAAAAAAAGAGATGCTTGGTCTCATTGGCCAAAGCCTTTTACTTTATCGAAATAGTAGGTTACTCGCTGCCATTTTTCCAAAATATTCAGATGAGCAAGCAGCGATAAACAGACTTGTGTTTTTCTAATTAATAATACTACCATCTGAAAGCAGTCTGAACAGAGGCAGTGATGAAAGTGTGCTATATTCTATTGCCTAATTCATCGTTACTAGTTTATATTTCCTTGATATGTGGTAAGATTGATTTTATTGACTTTTTAATTAACAAAGGGTTGTGTGTAAGAAAAGGCCATGAAAAAAGATTATAATTAAATGGTTCCATAACAGACTTAGGCATGGCCTAGATGTTGATCCATCATATAAGGGACTATCTAAGAAGTTTAGAACTACAGGACTATATATATATATATACTGTTCAAAAAAAGAAACGCATAGCTATCCGAGGGCGCGTTTTTATGAGTTTGTAAGTAAAATTTGGTGCTAGGGTATATAAAAGCTAGCCTCAAATGTTCTTTACAGTGTCACATGCACGTGTTGACCTGAATTGCGTTCGTTTTTGTAATCGTTACAACGCAGTGGTCAATAGTGTATATGACGCAATTTTTGAGCACAGTTCATGTTGCTCGCACGTGAAAGCAACAACATTTGGGGTGAACACTATTCACTGACTACGCAACTGAAACCCTATAAAAGGATAACGCTACACACAAAAAATTCAGTTAATTTTCAAGCAGACATTTATGCCGTCTCTATCAATAAATTTAAGGAACATTGCTATTGGCCATTTGCACGCAGGCGAAAGTCAAAGTCAGGTTGCCAGGCATCTAAACGTGCATCAGAGTACCATATGTCGACTTTGGCACCGGTTCCACGCATCCATGCCCAGAAGATGCCAGTCGCTGATCGATGCAAGTGGAGGCCACACACCATACTAACGGGAAAGCCCGTACGCCAAAAATTCTCGTGACTCAGATGCAAAACAACTGTCAATTGATTGGTTGAACCCTAAGGTATTCTTTTGTGCAATTTGAACAATTAACTCATTAAATTAAAAAAGTTATTGAATGTCAAAATTATAGCTATGTGTGTGCCTTCAGTAGCTATGCGTTTCTTTTTTTTGGACAGTATAGAAAGATTAACTGAAGTTTAAAACAAATGTTGGGAAAGGTTACGACTAAGTATCCACAAGATTGGGATAGAATATTACCCGCTATTCTCTTCGCCTATAGAGAAATTCCCGTGTTTGGCGCTTAAAGAATTTATTATTATTATTATTATATATATATATATATATATATATATATATATATATATATATATATATATATATATATATATATATATATATATATATATATATATATATATATATATATATATATATATATGATGGTCATACAGGAACATCACACCTATCTTATTGCATGGAAAAGATTACTGCAGGAATGACAGAGGCGTAGCATCCATTAGGGAAGAGAAAAGAAAACTGGTAAAATTTGTTCCATCAAACTAAAGTGGAGAAGCAGGGTTGTCAGAGAGAGCTGACCATGTTCTTTTGTGTTGACCATATGTTTACATGTAAATTGGGAGGAATTAGTTTGATATTAAGACAGAACCATAACTTGCATTGACAGGGGTTCCTGCTGGCACTTGTCTGGTGCTAGTACTCGATCAGTGAAGAAGTCTGCAAGATTTCAAAGAGTCTCTGGCACCTACTTGTATTAAAGAAGTCAAGACCAGAGGAGACTGAAGTGTTTGGCCAAACCGACTACAATTGCGGCTTATTCCAGGAACCAGATAAGTGCTATATCTGGCCTGGGACAAATTATCACTATTAAAGAATAATCTCCTGTGCTTACAAAAACATTCCTCCTAAAGAATATAAGGAACAATCATAGTGAAACAAAAGACATTGGAATGATGACAATCCCCAACCTGCTTCCCATTCCCAGTATTTAAATAGAGTAAACAACATCAAAGTGAACATTTGTAACAATGTACTATGGACATATTGTCTGGTGCATGTAAATATCTTTACATATATTTGTAAATATATCTATCCATCTAAATTGATTCTCATTGAACTGTAGTCCTGACCAAAACAACTTTAGGCTCAGGACCAATAAATTTTAACAAAAAATATTTTAAATATAAAATTTAACAGCTGGAGTTATTTGAGTTTATCATAGTACTTAGTATATGTTTGTATATGTTTTTGTATTGAGATTCTTTTACAACACTCTTACAATACCCTAGACACTGTATGTAGCTTTCAGTCACGCTAGTCAAAAAGAATATAACTTCGAGTGAGATCGTAAGGTGGTAACAAGAAAGGTACTCTGTAATACAGTTGTTCATTGTTTACCTCAGAGACCTTCACAGTTGATCTCACTCAAGTACAACTTTACGCACACCATTCTTCTTAACATCAAAACCCACCACAGTAATGTTGTTATTGCCGTTGTTGTTGGTGATTTTGTGATAGTTTTTGTTGTTCTTGTTTACATGTTCTTATTGTTGTTGTTGTTGTTATTGTTTTTGTTGTTCATGTTGGTGATGTTGCTTTTGTTGTTGGTGGTAATGTTGTTATTGTTGTTGGCGATGTTGTTATTGTTTTTTTTGTTGTTGTTATTTTTGTTAGGGATGTTGTTGTTGTTCTTGTTGGTGATTTTGTTATTGTTTTTGTTGTTCTTGTTGTTGTTGTTCTTGTTGGTGATGTTGTTTTTTTTCTTGTTGTTTTTGTTCTTGTTGGTGATGTTGTTTGTTGTTGTTGTTGTTGTTATTGTTGGTGATGTTGTTTTTTGTTGTTGTTCTTGTTGGTGATGTTGTTCTTGTTCTTGTTGGTGATGTTGTTATTGTATTTGTTGTTGTTCTTGTTGGTGATTTTGTTATTGTTTTTGTTGTTCTTGTTGTT